>JAUYWG010000046.1:7273543-7287104 GCA_034779775.1 Enteromius afrohamiltoni | reverse complement strand
CCAGACGCCCAGCACCTAATTTCCAGTTCAATTTAAACACGTTGGATTGTGTAAGGACTTATAGTGTGTGTGTGTGTTCAGTTGTACTTCTGTCTATGGAGGGACAGATGGCTCTCTAATATCATCAAAAATATCTTAATTTGTGTTCCGAAGATGAACAAAGGTCTTCAACGACACAAGGATGAGTAATTAATGACATAATTTTTTATTTTTGGGTGAACTAACCCTTCAAGAACCCTTTTAATATATCTAGTGTTTTGAGGTATTGAGATTTGAAATAAATCTCAACAAATAATAAGATTTGTTCTTTCCTAGGAGCCTGCAATGTAAAACCAAAGTTCTAACACTGGGGTTTTACTGTGCAGATGTCTAACAGTGTTAATCTTATGGCCACAGGAGATTTTTTTTTTGACATTTGTCATTAAGCTGCAGTTGTTTTCCTGTTTACTGAAAAGAAAGATTTCTTCTTTCGAGGCACATAAAAGCTCTCTGGAGATACATCATTTGTATGTACATACACCCCTGTGGCAGTAAGAATGTTATGGGACTCAATGCTTTTGGGAAAAGAGTTGTGTTATGTCATCCAGATAAAAAAATACAATAAAATAATGTAAGAGCATCAGAACATTAGTTCTCCTTTCGTGTCAATCAGGAGCTTATAATGACAGTGTGTATGTGCGTGTATGTGAATTATTAAGCAATGAATATTAATCATTCGGTTCATGATGTTCTTGTCAGTTTTCTTAACTGAGCCTCGGGTGCAAGCAGCACACAGCTGATGAGTAAATGCAGTAAATTAGATGATAAAACTGCTAGCTGAATCAGAGAGATGGTGCAGATATACTTGCTGATACCTGAGAGAGGGGTAGAGCAAACATCAGCCTATTCCTGTAGAGCAAACACTACCACCAGGGCTTCATTAAAACTGATTGGACCCACAGGGACCACACCTGTTCCGGGCAGGTTGGGATCCACACACACACACACACACACACACATACTCACATACTCTGTGGCTTCAGCTTTCAGGGGACAGGGGTTAATACACTGCAAATACACAATCAGGAGAACACGAGTGCTCTGGATTCTCAGAAGCAGTGGGAATCTCTGGAAGCTTATATTCCCTGCACTTCTATGTGCTTCCATACTCCCCCAGCTTCCTGTAATGAAGCTGACAGCAGGAGGATAGAGGGGGTACAGGCCACATTTGTTAGTGAATATTAATTATGTTGAATATGTGAATATTAAAGTGCTATTCTAAAAGTGGGTATTCGGCTCATAATCGTTGGGGAACAACTTGTTTAGTTCCAAATCTTGGCCGTTCAGTGGTTTTTCAGCAGTTCTCCAGCGGATGACTGAGGTGCTACATAGCATCGCTAGTGTACAGAATCTGTTTAACCTCTGTATGCGTCTTTGGGTGGTTAAGGTGCTGTATAGCATCATTGCCGCACAAAGAATCAGTCTGGCTCCTTTAAAGCTTCTTTACGAGGCAAACTGCTTGTGCTGTTAAGCACAATTTTTATCGAAGAAATCAAATTCAGTATCTGGGTTCTATATAGCACCATTTGACAAGGGTGCCATAGTGAGAAATACTGTAGCACCATTTTATTTTACAGTTGAATAGTCAACAGTGTTTCATAAAGGCTACAGTTTAGGAACCCTGTTGAAAAAAACAGCATTTTCTATTAAGGTATATTTTGAAGCTGGAAAGTTGGTCTCAGCTGGTTTATGTTGGTCCTGGTTTATGTTAGTGCACCAACACTTTGGTGTAAGACACACGTTTGGCAGGCATATAATACACAGTTATTGTTTGCATATTTGTTGTGCCCAGTTTTCACGTACATATGATAGACATCTCCACAACATGAATCCTACCAATCACGTAGTATATCCAAGCCAAAGTCTATTTTTTTTCCAGATTTACATTTTTATTTGCCGTTCTATTACACGCACATTCATGAGATGGAGTACATTGGTCATATCAGTGTGTCCCAAATTTAAAGTGATAGTTCTCTCAAAAATTAATTTGCATCAACACTCACCCTCATGTTGTTCCAAATCTGTAGAATGTCTTCTGCACTAGAAAAATCAAGTAAAATCTGTGAAATTTATTCTAATGCAAAATTGTAAGTTAGATAATTGAGACAAACATCATTACAGTTGAAAACGAAAGAATATATTTTGCAAAAAGGCCTTAGTGAAAGTCAGTAAAGTTCAACAATGGTTGGACCATTGTAAATATGTTCCTGTGTTCCATAGAGGTCCACAACAACATAAATGATGAAAGAATTTTCTCTTTAACAATACCTGCTCTAATCACACATACAGATAGACATGTACAGTCAGTACAGTAGTACGGTAGGGTAGAACTGAACACCTCTGACGACTCAGAGCTTTGTAATTGGGCCCAGGAGGACTGAGGTGGATAATAGTTCTCCTGTGGGACAGAGATGAGAAGTAGAGGGGGAGAACGACAGGGAAGCTGAAGCAGAGAAATATATTGGGAGTGTGATTTGTGTGTACCCGTGTGTTAAGTACTACACTGTTTATAATTAAATACATGTTGTTTGACAACACACCACAGTGACAAGAAAGAAATATATTACTGTAGTCATTTGAGTGAAACACAAACACGGGGTCAGAATGTTACTGTAACTGGCTTACCATAATGCCAGCTTGTATTTTGTTTGTGGTGGTATATGTGCTATTTTTTAGCTTGACTGGTAGAGCATGCAGAGCATAGAGCGTAGAGCATTCGATTCCCAGGGTACACGCACACTGATAAAATGTATGCCCTATAGGTTGCTTTACTTGACAGTGTCTGCCAAATACATAGGAAGTATTTTTGCATTTGGCACACATGATGGCACATATGTAAAATTAATTGTTGGCTCAGGATGGGTCTTATTCTGGTCCGAATCCCTGTAAAGTTTCAGGTCTTCTCTGTAATACATTAAAGGCCACATAGAGTATAACTTTACATTATTATAATTACAAATTATACTTTCATGATTATTCCCTGTATTTACAAAAAACTAAAATAATAAAGAATCAGCCAGTGTCACTGGACAACATTGTACTGTAAAAAAATAAAAAGTTGAGAAAACACAACATTTGTATCTATTTAGTTTTTTTTATTTGTCTCAACATTTGTTGCATAAACAAAAAAAAAACAAGTTGAGAAAATTAGAAATCTGCTTTTGATGGTTGATTCAAGCTTTTAAGTTTTCATTTTTTTATGTTTGAAAACTGATAACATAATTAGATATTTCTATGGTTGTTTGAGACTTTTTATAAATAATATTTATATATTTTTAAAATTTTAATTATTTAATTACTGTGCTGTGTTAATTTTTTACAGCAAGAAAATGAAATACAAGACACTTTCAATTGATTGTAAAACAATAGATTTGTTTTTTTAGAATATATTTATATTTAATTTAGTTTGTTATTTAGATTGAAAAGAGTAGTCTACACAAAAACAAATAGTTTTTTTTACTTACTTTCACGTCATTCCAAAACTTTCTTCAAAATATTTTATTTTATGTGCCACAGAAGAAATAAAACCATACAGGTTTGAAAAATGAAATGAAGGTGAGTAAATTATACCAGAAACCTCATTTTTTGGTTTAAAACAAGCAAAAATACAAATACAAATCCAGAAAAGCAAGAAAAATAAATATAATTCAATACATACAACATCTTACACAATGTTGCTTTTAGGTAGCAATTGACTAACTAACGTTAAAAAAACGTTTTTAAACTAGGTTTAAAACTAGGTTTTAAACTAACGTTTTTAAAACTTAGTTGTACTTAGTTGTTGTGTTTCTGACAGTCAATACATGTGAATTTAGTAATGTCACTACATTTTAAGTACTACATGACAAGAAATGGCAAGGTTTATTGTTTACGTGAGAGCTCTTTTCACTATATAAACTCTGTCATTGGCTGAAGGGGCCTGTGATGCTGACATGTCTCTGTGGGTTTTGCAGGTTTGTTGCACAGATGCATAATTAGAGGACAGGGGATAGAAAGATGGGTAAGGAGGGGAGAAAATGACATGCACAGGGCCAGTCTAATGATAGTAGAGGAATCATTAGAAGAGGTGAACAGGAGTGACAGTCCTGTGGGCTCTGTACTTTCCAATCACAGGTTTCACACAGAACAGCCACATGTCACTCACCCTGACCAGGTATAACTGTCCCTTGAAACAGAAGGCCATGTGGTATGAACCAATGCCAGTTATCTGCTGCATGAGCCAAACCAAAAGAACAGCGTTTATAGAAGAAGACTGAACCACCACAGTTTCAGCAAAATAGATTAAAGGCCATCCAAGTTCTGTCATTTGACTGCTAACACCACAGCAGTCGTCCTTACTATGGGAATCAAAAGATTCAGCAAAACAACTGTGACATATTTGAGCCAGCAAGTTGAAATCGACAAAGCAGCCATTGACTAAGATGCAGTTTTGTTGTTCTGACATTTGTGTTTTGTTCATCTAGTTCTGTAAAAGCAGCAGTTCCAGGACATTTGGAAGTGTAGATTCACACTCTCCAATTCACAGAGGACTATGGGACAGCTCTGTTCTTCATAATGAGACGAATTGACTCTATTCCAGACAAACACTGCCTGCTGCCCTGTGCCAGTTAAACACAGTCTCAAAAACACTTGGGAGCATGCAAAAGAAACTCAGTGTCCAGTGTACAAAGTGATACCAAAGATTCACATCCATCGCAAGCTTGGGTGCTCACATAGAAAATACACAGATGTATTTTTTAATCGGTGGTCACAGCGTACATGCATTCATAAAGTTCAGCCTGTTCTTGAAGAGCTCCTGTGAGCCATTTATATCAGCTAATTGTTCTAGCCTTTTGGCCAGCTGAGGTCACAGAAAAGAAGTGTGTGCAGACTTTCTACTTATTGTTTGGGAATGACTCCCTACTGAAGTCTCAAACTGATGTGCCAGACTGTTCTCTATAGACCTGTAGTGTTTGAATAGGAGACATGAACAAAACAAGCCACACACTCAGTAAAGTACAGTATGTGCTGCATGTATGACAGCTATTTCTCATAGTGTCTTTAATATGCTCAATAAAATTCCATTTGCAAAATTACTTTTTTTCCTTAAGAACGTTGTTTACTGTTAGTACAAAGATAAATTCAGTCGGAAAAAAACTAAAATATATGCTATTACATGTACAGAGCTGGTAGATTACTTACAAATTGTAATCCATTACTATATAAAATACTTTCTGTATGTATTCTACATAAGTGCAAGATACAAAGTATGCCAGTTAGGTCCAAAACAACACTGGACCCCATTCATAATTGTTTGTAACCACACTTCATAATAAAATTTATAGTAATAAATGCAGTATGCTCACATATTTGAAAATGTATGCTAAGATTATAATTGAAAACAATTTATTTTGTATCGAAGTAGTTCTTTTGTTTGTTTCTTTTTATGGACACACTTCTTGAGCAATCACTATGCAGCTTATTAAATGCTTCAGTAAAAAGCTGCGGTCATAAAAGCTCCTTGAACATGTTGTCCCTCTCAGGGTGGGGTCTGATGGAAGGGGAGTGTTGTGATTCCGGCCCTCTCAGTCTCTCCCCATGTCTTATCCTTTAAATGTGTATCCTGGCTCCCTGATTCAGATTTAGCATTACAATGGAGGCCTGCTGAGCTACCTCCCAAGGCTGAGCCTCATCCACCGGTGTGTTCATTCACTAGAGCGACTCGCACCGCATTGTAAAGCTCTTGTTAAGAGTCTGGACCGAACGGATGAGCCTAGTCTTTAAACGGGGACAATGCATGCCTGATTTACCATACGATCGTGCAGCGGATGGCACGCCTGTTAGTTTTATGAGATGGCTCAAGTCTGTGTGCCACTTTCAAAGGCAAGGGCCACTATTTTGGATGCGTTACACTTGAAAGAAATGGACAAGAATGAACTGTCTGGTGTTTGTGACAGGATATCCTTTAAAGAGAAGGGCTAGTTGTCACACAAGAGAGACTAAATCTCAGAACTGTAAGGTTACATTTATTAGTACATTTATGAATAGGGTTCTTGATCGGCAGCTGAGAGGATTGTGACTTTGGTGAAGTAATCTTCCTCTGAACTTTTAGTTTCGTTGTGAGGGAATCAGTCAGTTTTGAAGACAACACTTGATTATCCTGTTTGGAGAGCCACTCCAGCACAACTCAGCAAAGCTGTAATTTAGCTGGCAGGCCATTCATGAGACTGCAGGCTGTGATTGGGTGGGAGCTGTTCCTGGTACAACGGTCCACGTGCCTGGTCCTTGGGAGGGCTTCTCGAGCATGTCTCAACTTGCCCTGGCGATGTCATGCCCGTGTCAACCCTCTAACCTTAGGCTGTCTTGGACAACGAAATCATAGTGCAGAACAGGTAGCTCACGTAGAACACAAAATCACATGTTTTATGAATGGTTCCCAGAAATGTCTTTTATTAAAGCAGGAAATGACGGCCGGACGGATGGATGGACAGAAAGACAGATGGATGAAACACCAGATTTAATAAAACAGTCATTTCAAATGAAAAGGAATAAAGCAGCTGGCTTAAAATCTGTGTGGTGATTCATGTCAAAATGCTCCAGTCTCGGATCTCTCATTATTGCAGCTGATGAGCTTTAATGAAGTGCTTGAAGGTGTTATGAGATGAATGTTCTTAATCTAAATGTTAATCAGGTGGCTCGCGACAAACCAGCTTGTCATGGATGACAAGCAGCGTTAGCACCATCTACTACAGTGCTGGGTCAGATGCAACAATCTTCATGATTTATGAACTATCATCTGTATGCAGTTATTCAGAATGACCCCCTCAGAGTGAGACGCTCCAATATCTTTGACAACCTCATGCTTCAACCAGTACTTTCATAACGCTGATCCAGCACAGAATAACCTGAGACACCAGCCGCTCCTCGGCTCAGGGCAAGCCCACACATGCTCTGTTTACTGATTACACACGCTAGTCGTGAGGGAGAACAATGCACCATTCCTCAGCACAATGGGTCAAACCGCGTTAGGGAGGTCCAGCTCGAAACACTTTCCGTTTTTCCGGGTAGGAAAACAGACACTTACGCTTTGAGTTTGGATTCATCAGTAGATTTGACAATTTCGAGTGGGTGGTTGGTGGTAACCACTGACATGTGGCAGAACCAGTATTATATATAGTGTTCATTTGAGTTCCTAAAACCATGAGGATGGTCTAATGCTGTGTTTAAATGTACCCCAACATTCCTAGCAATAGAGATCAATTACATGTTCATCAACACAATACCAGTTGTCTAATAGGGCTGTGAGCTGTGTAGTAACCTGACTTCTGCACAAAACAACTGATGGTCCCAATCGCATTGATAAAGCAAGAAATTCCACTAATTAACCCTGATAAGGCACACCTGTGTAGTGAAAACCATTTCAGGTGTCTTCCTCATCGAGAGAATGTCAAGAGTGTGCAAAGCAGTAATCAGAGCAAAGGGTAGCTATTTTGAGGAAACTAGAATATAAAAGATGTTTTCAGTTATTTCACCTTTTTTGTTAAGTACATAACCCCACATGTGTTCATTCATAGTTTTGATGCCTTCATTGAGAATCTACCTGTAAATGATCATGAAAATAAAGAAAACACATTGAGTGAGAAGATGTGTCCAAACTTTTGAACTGTACTGTATATAATCCATTTGATCACAAAGCAACAGTTTATATATGTATATATATGATTGCCATTATCAATAAGAAAATTCATTAACTTTACATATTTCATTATTATACTATCATATAAATATTAAATAATAAATATATGAATCAATAGTATATATTATTAGTAAAAGTACAGTTAATAATAATAATAGTGTTTAATTATTGTGTATATTATGAACTATTGTGATTTTTTTTTATATTTATGTATTATTCAAATTAAACAGTAAGTAAAAATCTTCTTTCCTTAAAAATTAGTTGAGCTGAAAAACAAAAAAGGATGTAGCCCTGGTTGGTAAACATTGGTCTGATATTTGCTTACATATTTGCTTGTCAAATATTTAATGTGTGTTTTCTAGGGGTAATTGTCAGAATATGTATGGATAATTGGAGGTATATAAACAAACATGAGTGTTTATGACCAGCTGTGCATCTGCTACTCTGAGATCACTCATTTTTCTTCGAGAGGGCATTGTGTGGGCTTAAAGAAGCTTGTTAAACTCTCCCCTAACTAGCAGAAATGTAATTTACAAACAGAGGGCTGTAGAGCCAAGAATGAAGGGTTAAGGATCAGTGCTGCTGGGAGAGACAGAGCCATCGCAGCCTGAGGCCTGGATCTGACAGCTGAGTAGGCAAATGAAAGAACCAAAGGAGATGGAAAGCAAGACGGTTAACTCTTGAAACACTGAACCGACAGGGCTGTCAAACAGAATGACCCATAGGCTAACAAGAAACAATTGTGAATAAAGGGTTGCAACTTCTTGTCTTTGTCTAGGTTTTTTTCCCCTAAAAAGATCCCCATTGTCCGAATTGCATTTTATTTAATTTACTGAAACTACTTTTATTATGCTAGGACACATTTAACTGATTGAAAGGTACAATAAAAACATTTTATTTTTATTATACATTTTATTTATTTACAAAATTAGGAAAATAAAATACAAATATATATTAAAAAAGGAAATTACACATTAAAATTGTAATTATATATCACAGTATTACTATTTTACTTTATTTTTAATCTAATAAATGCAGTCATGATGAGAATAAGAGACTTGTCATGTAATTATTTTTTATAATTTTTTTGAATGGTAATGTCAAACTTTTAAATAGTACACAACATTCACTTATTATTATAACATAACCAAGGTCAAAGGGTCACTGAGATGATTCCAGCTGTGCCCTCCTTTCATGACTTTGTAAACCATTATTATATTTTATATAATAATATTAATTTTTGTATCTTAACTGTAAATTATTTTCTAACCCAACATTTTTTAAAGATGCAGTGCTTCCCTTGTCAGCTCAGACTATCACCCATGAAGGACAGCAATAAACCATCATAAACCTAAATGGCATTTATGATGAGTGCTTGCTATGAAAAAAATCTATGTAATTGAGTTTTCAATCCCTTTCATTGGTTTTAATTACTGTCATTAGATAATAAAGTTTCACAGTGAGGTCAATGGCCTGTATTTAGCGTGTTTTGACAGATAAGCCTTAAATTGATCTACCTGATGTCTATCGCTCCCTCTAAAATGACGGGGACACGGCACAGGTGGCAGATAGGCCACATTTTGCGAACCAGGGTCTCCTCTCTCTCCACTGAGCCATGACTGCTGCATCTGAAGCAGGTGCGTGGTATCCATCCAGCTCCCCTCCCCCCGGCTCGTTCACCTGTAAGCCCCTGACCTAAAGCAGTGGCTCTGGGGGTCTGCTGCGGCCTGCATGCTCATCTGCGGGACAATGAGGATAGACAGCCTGCCACTGACCACCTGCTGTGCAGCTGCCAGGTTCCTGTTTCAGAATCGGTTTTCAGCGCCCACCCCCATCTTTCTTCTCCTCTGCCTGCAGCATGACTCCTCCGCCTGATCAGATGGAGGTACAGCACACTTATCATACCCATCACAGCACTGCTAGAATACCACTTACAGCCTGATATGTTGTTTATTGCCTGATAAATGTAGTTTTCATTTTGGTTTTGGTAGATATCGAGTATTTAATTGTGCATTCTCATTTCCTTCAAATTTTTCATAATGTACAATTAAGTGTTGTGATGCTTAAATTAAAGGGCTACTTTAATTACAATTTTGTCATTAATCACTTATTCCCATGTTGTTTCAAACCTGTATTCCGAATGTTTTTTAATAAAGTTGTTATTTTTGTTTTATTTCCATGTAAAATGTATTCTTGTAGCTTCATAATGTTACACTTGAACCACTAATGAACTACTATGTCTCTGGACCTTGACAGTGTATTTTATTGGCATTTTATTGATCAAAGACAAAATGTTCATTTTTGGGGCTGAGTAACCTTTTAATTTGATGATTAAATTCTAATTAATTGTTTTATTTCTAATTATTGAGGTAAAAATGCATATAATATGAGTATCCTGTAATACTGTAAGAATAATTAATGGCTTCTTTAAACAATATTGAGATCTTTAAACAATATTTTTAAAAATCTATAATATAATAAATTAATATAAGATTATATAAACATATAAACAAGTCTCATCAATGTCAGAATAAACAGTATTTAAAAAAAAAAAAAAAAGGAAAATTCTTCATACTGCAATTTTGAGATTTTGGTAACATTTTGCTTAAAGCCTTTATGTATAATGCATTATAAAAGTATTTTTAATGCATTGATTATGCCTTGTAACCCACCTTATAAACGCATTGTACAATCTCATAAATAATTATAACCACAGTTAATACATTCTAAGGGATTAAGCCATAGTTCAATTAGGCATTTTTATAAACATACCTTTAAAAAAACATTAGATATTAAACATAAGATCAGCCAGTGCAAGTTTTGTTCAGTTAAAACAGTTTAGACTTACAGTCAAGTCTAGGGCTAGGTTTAAGCCTTGTCCGTGAAAACGGAGGTATGCGTTTATAAATTCAGCTATAACTATTTATTACTAGATGTACATTTTAGGTAAGCATTTTCACTTGTAATTTAGTAAGACATAATTGCACATACATTTCTGTTGATTGCTATGATTATTGGTTTATGTGAATTATGTTGAATTTTAATATTGGTGCAACTCTGCTTAACTCAGTATACGGGTCTCATGGCTAAGTCTGAAAGGACCAATTTATTTTGTTTTTAAATTTCTATTTTGGGTATTTAAATAGAAAAAATGTGGACAGGAAAAAAAGACGTGGAACAGGAACAAGCTGCATCACAGTTTAACACATCTGAAGCATGTGATAACAATAGAAGCAAGATGTCAAGCCAAAAACTGGATTTGAGTTCAGTGTTCATATATTAATAAAATCACATCCTGCCTCGGTCTACAGCACTGCAAGGATGTCTCAATTCACTGATCAGAAGTGTGGTTAATCTGTCAACAGCTGGAAGACAAAAATCTCCCTTTTCTGACCGAAGGGGTCAACTGTTAAATCTGGTAAATGTTTATATTCAGCTAGGCCAAACATGACTGAGACATCTTTATGCAGTCTAATACAGTGGTTCTCAACCAGTTGACCCTGAAAACATTTTTAAGGTGCCTTTGAAAATTGTGTTGTACAAACAAGAGGCCTTAAAGTTATGGGTCCAAAGTGATCCAAAAATCTAGTTTATTACCTTTTATGAGTTATGAGCTATTTAAAATGAAGAAAAATTATCACACCAAAGCAATTGATGACTATATGAACTCATATTTAGAACAACAGTTCTGATGTTTTTGCTTGCTTTAAATTAGATACTTTTATGACCAATTCAAGAATTTGTGGAGCTGTAATTATGTATTTGTAATGAATCTAAAAGATTAGATAAGAGGAATAATAAGAGAAAAAGACGCCACTGTGTTGTTCCATTAAATATGCTCAAATATGACAGAGAGACCCCTATATTCATATTTTGTTCCTGGGGTCAATTGAAGAGGTAATATTGAAAAACAGACAAGGATGTACTTAAACAGACATCAAGGAGATTAGAGAGAGAGAGATTGGCGTAGAGAGATGTCACGGCACTGTATCTCAAATATTCTCAAGCGGCCCGCTAATCAGCAAATAGTCGTAATGCACAATTGAAGTAGCCGGATTAGAGGATCCCCCTGCATGCTGATTTGATTCTGATCAATGATTTGCGATATGGCCCTCTTACCCTAAAATTACCATCTCTATAGGCCAGTGGACAGAGCGGCTGGGGGCTGGGGAGCGATGGCTAATTTCCTCTCAAGTGCCTGTGTGGGGTTTGATGTATAGAGCTGCTAAAAAGATCTGATTGCAGCGCTTCCCTCAGCTGCTCCTTTGTCCTTATCAGAATCAAGGAAGGAGCAGACGGGTCGGCGAAGTTAAAAACACATATGACGGCATGGAATGCCGAGAACTGTTCCTTGTGACAGATCTAAGACTTTAAGCAACAGTGGCTCTGTCTGTGAACAGCAGCAGAAGAGCACTTGAGCGGCCACTGCAGTCCAGAGCCCAACGCACACATTAATTAGTTCGATTTTAATTACCATCTCGGCTAAACTAACACTGGGTTTGCTTGTTGTGTTTGCTACATTAGGGAAACGGGGGATGGGAGACGTGTAATTAGCATAGCTCACAATAGAGAAGCCTTTTTCTCTTGTTATTTTTTTTACAGGAGGTGGAGGAGAGACGTTGGACCATGAAGATGGAGCTCTATTAATGCAGTGATGCGCTCTCCAGACTCCCGCAGATCCTTCAGGATGATGGCAGGCGGCGTGGCGCGCGCAAACCGTGAACCTCCCCCACACACTTACAGCACAAAGAGCTGCTCTGAGATCCGGGCCAATCATCCTCTGTCACAGATGAGTACGCAAACACATGCGGCTGTCTGAAGAACAGACGTGTGAGTGCACGTGGCAATGGAAATTCAGAATATCTCCAATAAGCTATACTATTTCCAGCAGAGGACAGTTCGGACATGATATGGTAGCTTGCATTCATGTCAACACTGTCAAATTCTTTAGGACTCTTCTACAAAACATAAACTGCTGTCTACTGTGCTAACAGAGAACTTCCTTCTATCGGAGCAACCTTTTGATCTGGCAACGCACAAAGTGAACAGAAGCATGACTCACGGTTGATTTCAATAGACCTTGTCATTAGCATTTTGCTAGGCTAACATTTGAAAATTCTCCAATTAATTACTCACCCCCATGTCATTCCTTTATTTACCTATTACCATAGACAGCAACACAACTGAAATGTTCCTAGGTCCAGAAACATAGTAAATACATCAGTAAAACAGGATGACATCATTGGCTACGAGAATACTTTTTTTGGGGCAAAGAAAACAAAAATAACATAATTTACTCAAACTGTTCTCCCTTGAGTTACGTCTTCTGCCATTTTAGAGAGTATCACAATGCATGCGTACACTTTCCCCCTTGAATGTAAACAACACTGATTACGTCAAATATTTGACTTATATATAAGTACTCCCCAAAATGGCAAAAGATGTAACTTGAGGAAAAAGAACGGATGAGTAAATTATGTTATTTTTTATATTCTGGGATCATTTCAGTTATGTTGCTGTCTATGGAGAGTCAGATAGCTCTCCAATTTAACAAAAAAATTATTTTTATTTGGGTTCTGAATGAAAGGTCTTACAGATTTGAAACTAGTAATTAATGACAGAATATAGATTTTATAGATTATACCTTTCTAACTAATATTAATTAGTAATTATAGTATTTAGTAATTTAGTAATTATTAAAATAGTTAATTGAAGCAAATGTTTTAGCTATAAGTGAGAACTGGACCTTAAAATAAAGATTATTATAACTTATAAAGACATACAGTACTTATTTTCATAAAACCCGTTTAATAGTCTATAAGATAATAAGATTTGTTAAAAAAAATA
>JAUYWG010000046.1:7237748-7273443 GCA_034779775.1 Enteromius afrohamiltoni | reverse complement strand
TTTTTGATCAACATTAAAGCTGCATTTGCTTTTGATGCCATTTAGCTCAAAGCTACATCTTCAGCATCACATGATTTTTCAGAATTCATTTATAAATGCTGATTCTGTGTTTAAGGAACACTTCTTCTTCTTCTTATTCATCTTGGAAATGAATGTGTTATTTTGTTAGTGTTAACTAATAAATGAACACTTATTAATGCTAGCTATAATTAACAAATATTGGTTTTTAACTATTAGATTTAATAAACATGTCTCATGTTTGTTTTGCTTGTTTTTTTTTTAGCATTTTTGTATCAAATGAATTTTAGCATATAAATGAGCTTGTTGCAAGTCATTATGGGATTGCTTTTTTCACAAAGGACACAGTGATCCTCCCTCTGTAAGACAGCGTAATTATGCTGCTTCCTATTTGGAACAGACACTGAGTTGGATGCAGTGCCTTCCTTAAAGTACTATTTGAGATGCAAATGAGCATCATTTTTTTTCTTTTATCTTAAATTATGTTTTTTTTTTTTTTTTTTGCATTGTCCCTATGCAAATAAACTCACAATATCCTATTATTTTAAGGAACAAAAAAAAAATGAAGGCAGACCTTTGAGATTTTGTCACATTGTATTTTGTGTTACATGTGATCAGGTAGCTAAAACACTACCGAACATTACCACTGCAGTAACACTACATACAGGTTTGCCTTAAAAGTGCTCTCATCTTGTAGGATACGGCAGTAGCTGGTACTGAGTGAAAAGGCACGACTGGCATAATTATTATTTTTCCCTCCTGGGGTGGGCTCTTCTCTGAGCCAGAAAAATTAAAAGCAGTAAAATCTTCTTTAGAAAGTGCATTATACATAAAAGGATTGTAAGTCGTGTCCATTCTAGCCCTTCTTCAGCAAGGCCTCAGTGGAGGTGAGCATTGAGGTCGTATTTCTCACAGAACTTGTCTGTCAGCGGGATGCAGGTGAGAAGCTCACACCACTCGCACTTGACGGGGTAAACGTAGAAGAGTACGACGAAACCGGAGAAGATGCCCAGGAAAATAGTAAGTGCCATTAGGATCTGCAAACGTTTGCGGTACATGTCCATTCGGCCGAAGCTGATGTAGGGCAGGAAGGCGAAGGAAAGGAAGAAGCCTGAGACAAAGCCACAGATGTGAGCAAAATTATCTATCCAGGGCAGCAGGCCGAAGGCGAAGAGAAACAGCACGACGCATGAGAGCTTGATGAAGGCCCTCCACGGCCGTGCCAAGATCTGCCAGCTCTGGAACAGCTCCACAAAAAGACAGGCCAGGATGCCAAATTGAGAGCCAGCCGGACCCACCTGGCATTAAAAGAATAGAGGAGCAGTTACTATCATGTTTTACCCTCATAGACCAGTGGTTTAAAAAGTCAAATAACCTGGGGGATGCTAACTAGGTGGTTATGTCTACTTTTCTATAGCATGTGAAAAACAGTATAATATATGAGCATTATGTCTGTAAATGGCGAAAAATGCCGTGGTGACCTTCTACTTCTGCCAAATGTGCATCCATTTGAGAATTTACTATGCCATGTGTTTCAGTGACTCAACAGACATCATTGATCACATGCCAATTCCAATATGGTGCATTATATGCATACTACATAGTGAAGTATGGCATCAAACGCAGTGCATAATACAATTTTAAACTGATGCAAGTTGTTAACATCAAGGTTACAAGTGCACGATGACATCTGTGTTTTGGGCCTGCAATTAGCCATTTGAAAAATACATATACCTGTGTATTTATAAATAATGTTGTATAACACTTTAGTATAGGGACCAATTCAGTTGTTGCTTATTAGCATGCTTATTATTAATATATTGACTGTTTATTAGTACATATTCTGCATGACCATATTCTATATCCCTAATCCTACCCAATATCTAAGCTTAACAGGTTGGATTTAACTGCTAATACTACATGACATTATTTTATTAATGAATGTGAGTTCAAGACCCCTGGTCTGAGTCATCCTGTACCTCTGCTCTGTACGGTAAGAAGATGGCACTGGCGAGGTTTCCTGTAATCCCACTGAGGATATAGATAATGGAGATTCTGAGCCAGCCCGCTAGCTTCTCCAAATCCCTCAAAATGGTCATCTGGAAGCACACAGACACCAGGCAGTGCAGAATCCTGCAGAAACAGGAAGAGACTTACGGCATCAATCAAACGCGGCTTTACCTTTGTCCAGAAAGTGCAGTCGGGATAAGCAATCCGACACTGCATTTCATTTACTGCGAAATTCACAATAGGCCCCCTGCAACGGATCACGCTTCCTACTCACCCAGCATGCAGGAAGAGAGAGAGCCAGAGCCGATAGAACTGGTCTGGGATCTCCGGGTTCAGGAATGGCAGGAGGCCACACACATCATCCATGCAATGAACCTGAGAGCAGATAATCAGTTTTATCCATAATTACCCAAATTACAATTTATAGCTGAAGGTCTGTACGCTCTAATTACAGACACAGGTACAGCTGAAGGTCTTTACACCCCCTGCTGGCAATTCATAAAACTGCACTGCCCCACATAACCAACAACATGTACAGACCTATAGTTACATGTCAACAGGTAAATGTTTACTGACCTGGGAACATAGTGTGGCCTCCTCATGAAAGTATCCCTTCATGAAGTTACAGTACTCTCTTGATGTAATCTCACACCTGTGCAAATCACAATTCACATTTAAAGAGATAATGGAAAATAATTAAAAAATTTTATCTAAATGTTGGCTACTTAAATAGAAAGAAACTTCTCGGATTTAACAATATATTCATTTGCTTATAAGATTAACCAAAGCCCACAACATAAGGGTAAAGTATCCCTTGAGGGAATTTGTTTTCCAAAGGACACAATAAACGCAAAACATCCATATGAGTACATACATATGAGATATACAAACATTTAAGTGTGTATGGTTTTGATCACTTTTCTCAATATCTTAATACCTAAACTAGCTCATAGAGCTTGACTGACTCTTAACTTGTTACTAGATGAGACTTTCATTTTTCCATTTATCTATATGTAGTGTGTCATAAGCAATGGTCAAGATTTGGCTGGTTAGCATGACCAAGAGGCAATATTAATTTGCATCGCATCATATGCACAGAAGCCAAGCTTGGTATCATCAACACATGTGGCAATATTTAAAGACAAGTGTTATGTGTTATGTGTCAGAGGACTGTGGTGTTTGCTCATAAAAATGGCAGAACATGATGGAACATGATGTTAGAGCGCCTGAGGTCACCATAATATAGTCATACTTTTTAAGGTGTTAAATGTTAAATATTAATTAAACATACATTAAATAATACCTTTTTAAAAATCTAATCACAGCAGAAGTCATTCATTTTGGAAAAACTATGCAGTGTGACCATATATTGTGATATGTTCAAATTAGCCATGATATATAACAATAAGTTATTGTTGGCTTAGTGTATGTTTAAAAGCGTGCTATTAAATAAATAATATTTTGTCATTCAGCGCATGTTACACATCTCTTTGTGACATATGCCACAAGATGTCAAACCACTTCATGTTAATTTAGCTCCTGCATGACCTTCATCAGCCCCCGCCAGCAGACGCTGTAAGAATCTGGTGTCCAACAACATCTTTCTCATTCAAAACTACTTATATATATATATATATATATATATATATACATATAAAACATACATACATATATACACACACACACGTATGTATGTATATATATGTCTTTTTTTCCCAATAAACACATCACCATTCAAAATTTAGGGGTCAGTAAGTAAAAAAAAAAAATAATAATAATACTTAGAATGCATTATGTTGATCAAAATGTTTAGTGAACCTACCTTCTCCTCAAAGAATGCTGAAAAAATTATTCCGTTTCCACAAAAATACAAAGCAGCACAAACACTGAACACTGAAACTAAGTAACTAACTTTTTAACACTGAAAATAAGAAATAATTTTTGAGCATCAAATCAGCAATTTACAATGATTTCGGAATGTCATCTGACACGGAAGAGTGGAGTAATAGCTGCTGCAAATATAGCTTGAATAAATAAAATTCTAAAATATGTAAAATTAGCCTTGGGGAGCATAAAAGCCCAAACATTATACAATAGTTCATATGCTTTTATCTCATTATTATACTAAATGTTTACAGAAATTAACATTTACTAAGATAATAAATTATGTAGATGCTATTGTTCATTCTTCATGTTAAGTAATGAACCTTGTAAAGTGTTACCTTTTTTAATCTCTAAAATTAATTTTATGGATTTATCAGTTTCTGTTCGGGGAGCTCGTTTCTCATCGGTTCCCATTTTTTTGGGAACTAAAGTGCAGCAGCTTGGCCAGACTAACTTTGCTCGTGAAAAGAATGTAGCGTCAAAGGAAGTATGAGTGGGCCCTGGCTAGTAAATTAAGCGAATTTTGCCTAAAACAAGTAAAATTATCTGCCAACGGGGTATGTAATATATTCTTAAAAGGTGGATGAAACTGCATGAAAGGTCCTTTTTAAAGAATCCATAATAGGCTGGCAGATAATTTGACTTGTTTAAGAAAAAAAGACTAAATATCTTATGTCATTGTGCGCATCTAGTATATGCACTAAGCAAGATAAGCCCATTTTTACAGTGTATCTCAGGTGTCAGCAGTTTTTCCTCACCTTCCTTTGGTCCCGATGCAGCAAGGTCTGCCGGTGATAACACAATCAATGTGTGGCAGGTTAGTGTGGTTCCCTGTGCTGGATCTGGTGCATATCTGAAAGAGAAAAATAATATATATCAGTATTAAATTGAAGCAAAAGTATTAAATGCTGTGGTCATGTTGGTCACCAGTCACTGTAGCAAACTCACTGGCCACTTAGTGATGTCATCAGGCCACTCGTGAGGAGTAACTGAGGCAGGCTCCAGACAAATCCTAAATTATAAAAGCGTAAAATAAGACAAATAAATCCACAAGTGACTTGAATGGGTAACAAATTAAAGAGGGTTATAATTGTACCTGGGGTCTTGATGGCACACAGAGCCATACTGACGCAAATCCACCCCCAGCTGTGGAGCACTTGGGTGGTGAGGCCACTTAACCCATAATGCCAGTGTACTCTGAGAACATTACATGGACATTTTTGTAAAAATAGGTTCACATTAATGTGGATATATGTGGTCACACAGAAACTGACCGAGCACTCCTCCTGAGAGGTTTGCACACAGCCTGACTGGTCATTGCGGACGCAGCAGGCCGAGTGCCTTTCACTGTTCTTCTTCTCCTGAATGAGCTGGTGCACCTCCTGATCCTGACGCATGCAGGGGGAGAACTTAGCCCCGAGGTGAATCAGCGCCTCCTGCAGGCCACGAACAAGAACTGCACTAAGAAGAACATACTAAACACATTCTATTTTAGTGTAGCATAATTTACTTATCATAATAATATTTATTCATGTTTTCATTTTAGTTCATTTCTAAATGACATTTTTTGTTTATAAATATTTCTATATAAAAATAAATTCTATAAAATATATATGAAAAAATATTACACTTAAAAAAATTATGATTTACCTTTTTTTATTCTAGTTTTAATTGACTAATTAAAGAAGCTTAAACTTCTTATATTTATAATATTTCACCATCATTAAAGAATTTATCACAGTTTTAGTATTATTTAGTATTGGCCTCACAGACATTTTTCTTTTGAAGAAAATTTGTTTTTTAAGTTTATAAAAGATTTGTTGTATTTGAGTCTGGATAAAGTGAAACAGTTAGTTTGCAAAAAAAAAGCATAAAGCCTTACCATGGTACATCTATCAACATATGTTAAGATATACATGTATTTGGCCAAAGTTCAATTATAATTTTAAATAAAAATACTTTTGAAAAAAACTTTACTGGTGTGCATCCTAAAACAAAACAACGGCACTGACATGTTTTAAGCTCAGTAAGTTCAAGTTAGCATTTTAGTTTAGGACTAGGCTTAAGCCTTGTCTGTGAAACCAGGGGTAAAATAATTACTTTTGGCATTTCAGAACTTCTAGAACAAAGTGCTTTTATTGACCATGTACACAATTACAGTAATGTATACATTTACCGAGCTTGGTCCAACCCAGAAATTTTCTTGCTGCATAAATTTGACGTTTTCATAAACTCCTTTGTTTCGTAAGACCTACAACAGACATAATCTGTTACACACCATATCAAACAGATGCACCGTGAAACAAAACTGTTTTACTTACAGAATCAACTGTCTCATGTTGTGAAAAGCCCACAGGTGCAATGCCGTAGATGGAAACTGCCAAGACAGTAATCAGCAAATGGACAAAGGTGATCCAATAAGTGAAGAAAGGCCTGTGATAAAAAAGGAAAAAAACACCAATTCATCACCCTGTACAAATACCTATCCACGCACCATCTACATTACTTATTTTAAAAGTTCCCAAACACAATATGGTTGTTAATACCTGTGGTCATTCATGTCTTCTATCTGTTTCTTGACATAGCTGTCAATGCGTTTGCGGTATGTTCGGTTGGTCAGTCGGCCCACCATCCCAAGCCCATAAGGACGCTTCTCCTTGGCAAAGAGTTTCTTAACAGGCACGTTAATGCGCTGGCCACGCCGCTGACCGTTCACACTCACCACCTCCTGCCGTAATCGCACTTTAGGCTGAATCAGAGCACCATCCTTTCCCTTTCGCCATCCCCTCTCAAGAGGCCTGAAGAAATATGGGGTGAAATAAAAATTAGATTTTTAAAAAACAGACTGAGAAGTCCACTTAAAAGCGTTCACAATAATATTAAAAGCATAAATATCTTTGTTATGTGTGCATGTGACTCACAGCATTAGATGGCTCTGCTCTAGCTCTGTCCTCTCCAGGGCACTGCCTGTCAGGTCCCTCTCGTCCCTAGCTCTACAGACATCAGTTTCTTTAATGGCAGCTTCAGAAGGAGACTCAAACACCTCATCTGCGTATGTGGACAGTTCTTCATGTGCAAGTCCATCCTAAAATGACAGAATGGCTACATTGGATACATACAATGTGTACATACAGAGTGTACAACAAAAATAATAATAAAAATAATAATTGTCTAATTTCTTAGGTTAAGGGTGTCATTTTTTCAAATGTTAAATTAGTTACCCTTTCAGTCGAATCACTTGGACGTTACATATGGGAACTCACCAGAGAGACCAATTGCCGTTGAGCTTTATACAAAAAACCAATGAATATTGGCGTGCATTTGATCATCACTGCGTTCATGTCTCGATTCTGCCTTGACACAGACCCCTTCTGCGGTTTACGCTCGAAGGTTGAGCATATCAGTACAGAGTCTTACCCTTTGGCCTGTCCCTTTCTCCCTGTGTCTTCACGAAGGTCGCGGAGGGTGCCCTCTCTCGACGACTGACTGATAATCTGATAATCTAAGACTGATAATAACTCGAAGGATTTGTTGTGCATGCACAGGGACATAGTGCTACGGCACCTCAGCCATTTGGGTCTTGAGGTCAACCGAGAGAAGAGCAAACTCTCCCCGGTGCAGAGGATCTCTTATCTCGGTATTGGAGCTGGACTCGATCAAAATGATGGGCGGGCATCACCAGTGAGCGCGCGCAGGCCACGCTCAATTGCCTAGATACGTTCAGGTACAAAACAGCGGTTCCTCTCAAAATTTTCAGAGGCTCCTGGGGCATATCACGCAGCTGGGCTTGCTTCATATGAGACTGCTTCAGTGTTGGTTACACGATCGGGTCCCGAGATGGGCATGGCACCGTGGCACACTTCGGATTGGCGTTTCTTTGGAGTGTCGCTGCTTATTCAGCCCGTGGTCCAACCCTGCTTTCCTACGGGTGGGAGTGCCCCTAGGACAGGTTTCGAGGCATGTCGTGGTCCACACGGATGCCTCCTCCACAGGCTGGGGTGCTGTATGCAACAGGCAAGCAGCCTCGGGTTCCTGGACAGGCATCCGACTGCTTTGGCATATCAATTGCTTCGAGTTGATGGCGGTGCCCATTTTCTTCCGATGCTCCGTCACAAGCACGTATTAGTCCGGATGACAACACTGCAGCTGTTGCGTACCTCAACATATAAGGTGGTCTACGCTCCCGCCGTATGTCACAACTCGCCCGCCATCTGCTCCTGTGGAGTCACAAGCGGCTGAAATCGCTGCGCGCTATTCACATTCCAGGGATACTCAACCGTGCAGCCAATCAGCTCTCACGGCAGTCCATCCACCCTGGAGAATGGCAACTCCACCACCAGGTAGTCCAGCTGATATGGAGTCACTTCAGAGAGGCCAAGATCGATCTCTTTGCCTCCACCTAGTCGACCCTTTGCCGGCTGTTTTATTTCCTCCACGAGTCCCCCAGGGTGCTCAGCAGCGATGCACTGGCATGCAGCTGGCCTCCGGGGCTCAAGTACGCCTTTCCCCTAGTGAGCCTCCTTGCACAGACCCTGTGCAAGATCAGGGATGACGAGGAACAAATCCTGCTGGTTGCGCCTTACTGGCCCTCCTGGACCTGGTTCGTGTTCCTCACGTTCCTCTCAGCAGCCCCTCCCTGGAAAATCCCCTTGAGGAAGGACCTTCTTTCTCAGGAGATGGGCACCATATGGCACCCGTGCCCCGATCTTTGGAACCTGCACGTCTGGTTCCTAGCAGGACGCGGCAGACTTCTCCAGCCTTTCCAACACTGTTATAGAGACCATCTCTCAAGCGCGAGCTCCCTCTACGAGGCAGGCTTACACTCAGAGATAGAGTCTGTTTATCAACTGGTGGGCCATGATGCACGATCGCAGTTGTGCTTTCCTTCCTGCAAGAGAAATTGGAGCGCAGGCTGTCCCCTTCAACTCTTAAAGTGTATGTTGCTGCCATAGCCGCATATCACAATGCAGTGGAGGGCACGTCCCTCGGGAAGCACCAGCTCATCGTTTGATTTCTTCATTGCCTCGTTGCGCTGGCTTCTATTAAGAGGGTAGGGAATCTACAAGCTTTCTCTGTCGACAAAGTGCCTACAGTTCGGCCCGGCTGATTTTCACGTCATCCTGAGACCCCGAGCTGGCTATGTGCCCAAGGCTCCCACCACACCTTTCCGTGATCAGGCGGTGAACCTTACAAGCTCTGCCCGGGGAGGAGGCAGACCCAGCCTTAGAGTTGTTGTGTCCTGTACGTGCGCTGCGCCTCTACACTGACCACATACGAAGCATTGGCTCATGGCGCCTCTCTAGCAGATATCTGTAGGGCTGCGGGCGGGGCAACACCCAATATCTTTACCAGGTTTTGACGACCTCCGCTTAGAGGCCGTGTCTTCTCGCATCCTTGATCAGGAAAGCAGGTGAGCGAGAGGACCGGTTGGTGCCAGCTTGCTGCGCTGCTCCCTCAGGGCCCGCACTTAAAATATCTCAGTGTTGCCTTAACTGTGCGTAAACATGAGTCCTCCCTGCCCCATAGTCGGACTAGAGCGGAGTAGCTCCGGCTGTACTTCCCAGAGGTGTGGCAAACAATTCTTAAAAAATTCCACAGTCACCCAGAAGGCTGTGTTTCCCTTCAATTATATCCATAACTTATCGATATATATTGCATATTTTTTTATTCCACATGCGAGAATGTCAGCAGGACTGATGCCGGCTCGTCTCTTCAGCGAAAAACCTGCTGTGCATTCCGCTCGTGCCCCTTTTATACTCACACAGTGATGAGGTGCACCTGAGCGCAATCAAATGCACGCCAATATTCATTGGCCTTTTGTATAAAGCTCAAAGGCACTTGGTCTCTCTGGCGAGTTCCCATATGTAACGTTTCCGTTCCCTCTTTCAGGGAATGTGGGTTACGTTTGTAACCTAGACGTTTCCCAGTCATTTGCCCTAACCAAGCCAGTGTTGTTGTTTTTTTTTAATAAAAAAAATATTAAAAATAGTTTTAAATATGTAAATAATGCTAACATATATTTAAATATAAACATTACAGTAACTGAAAAACTAAATAACTAAATTATATTTATATACAGTACAGGTCAAAAGTTTGGACACACCTTCTCATTCAATGTGTTTTCTTTATTTTCATGACCATTTACATTGGTAGATTCTCACTGAAGGCATCAAAACTATGAACGAACACATGTGGAGTTATGTACTTAACAAAAAAGGTGAAATAACTGAAAACATCTTTTATATTCTGGTTTCCTCAAAATAGCCACCCTTCGCTCTGATTACTGCTTTGCACACTCTTGGCATTCTCTCGATGAGCTTCAAGAGCTAGTCACCTGAAATGGTTTTCCAACAGTCTTGAAGGAGCTTCCAGAGGTGTTTAGCACTTGTTGACCTCTTTGCCTTCCCCCTGCATGCAGTCTCCTCTTAACAGTTGTTCTAGAGATGGGTCTGCTCCTAGAACTCTGTGTGGCATTTATCTGGTCTCTGATTTAAGCTGCTGTTAACTTGCAATTTCTGAGTCTGGTGACTACTTGTCTTAAGACCTTCGTTGTAGCGCTTGATTGTTTTTGCGACTCCACTTGAGGACACAATTAAAGTTTTTGCAATTTTCTGGACTGACTGACCTTCATTTCTTAAAGTAATGATGCCCACTCGTTTTTCTTTAGTTTAGTTGATTGTTTCTTGCCATAATATGAATTTTAGCAGTTGTCCAATAGGGCTGTCAGCTGGGTGGTAACCTGACTTCTGCACAACACAACTGATTGTCCCAACCCCATTGATAAGGCAAAAAATTCCATTAATTAACCCTGATAAGGCACACCTGTGTAGTGAAAACCATTTCAGGTGATTACCTCTTGAAGCTCATCGAGAGAATGCCAAGAGTGTGCGAAGCAATAATCATAGCAAATATAATTATGTTATAAAATATAAAATAGAATATAAAATATGTTTTTAGTTATTTCACCTTTTTTTGTTAAGTACATAACTCTACATGTGTTCATTCATAGTTTTGATGCCTTCATTTAGAATCTACCAATGTCATGAAAATAAAGAAAACACATTGAATGAGAAGGTGTGTCCAAACTACATAATATAACTACATAAAACCTTTTATGCCCTAACAATTTAAGATACTGGAGCAAATAAATGTTGTTGTATGAGTTTTTCTCTAATTTTTATATCATATGACAAGCAATACCACACCAGTGTGTTAAAATATTTTAATTGCGTTATTTTTCATAACTAATTAAGTTAACATGTCAAACTTACAGTCCTTATATATATTTCAAGAGTTTACGGTTTCCTCATAAATGGTTTAGCAGTTTTGGCATGCTGTCAGGGGAGTGAGCCCGGGAGGACGGCGAACCCCGAACCCTAGTGGTATGAACCCTGCAGTGGGTAAGGGTTCAAAGTTCGGCTCGGTCCAAGACTGCTCCCCCAGGAGATGTGAACTGGAATGAAGGTGGAGAAGGGGAGGAGGGGGATGCTTAAAGCAAGATGCGGATGGAATGAAATCTGGGGTTTATGTAGTGGAAGGGACATGGAGCGATTGGTCAAGGGTAAGTGGGAATGATTAGCTGATGAGCCGCCAGCCGTGCGGGATTAATTTTTGTCGCGTTCCTCTCGAAATGCGTTGTTTGCAAAACGTTCACATGTAGGATACACACACACTCAAAACTAATGCAAAAAAAAAAATCCACATAGAATTACTAAAACTTAAATAAAATGTAAAATAAAAACTTAAAATAACTATAAAAAATACTTTAAACAGCTAATTCAAAATATTAATAGACACTACTATTTTATATATACATACATACATGCATACATGTAAATATTAATACTAATAACATTAAAATAACACTGACCCAATTAAGCCCAAGTTAGTTATTGTGAAGCTCTTTAGGTTGATGATGATGCCTAACAACAACTTAAATTATTACTTATTACAATTTTTTTTCAATAGACTTTACATATTTCTGCCCCTAGGTGGCAGCACTGAGACGGTCTGGGTTGTAAACTTCAGGTTTTGTGTTTATTTTCACCTTGGCAAAGAAGGACGTGTCCAGTTCATCTGGGAAATCCACAGTGTCCTCATCCAGGAAACTAGCTGTTGCGAAACTCCGCCGATACACTCGCCGAGCAGCACCTTCCCGCAGAGAGCGTCCCTAAAACCACCGTCATTATAATTAAAAAAACAGCATCATGCTTACCACTATACTTGGTGTTCATATAATGAATAGAATGAACTTAACTGTGAAATTATAGATCACATGTTATACATCACAAACAATGGGTGAGACCCTAATGTCCTTTTGAATGCAGCTGTGCTGCTTCAGCGGCCAAGCAGGGGATTACCTCAACCTGCTCCAGAATATTCTATCGGACTAACAGCTGAACATTCCAGTGGAATTATCACAGCCATCTGTTAGCTTTGTTCCCGGCCTATAGCCTGGTCATCTGGGCTCTGGCACTAAATGGAACTGGGCCAAATCCACAGCCAACAAGTCAAGCCAGAGATAAACTTTTACATAACAGATTATATGGGGGAGGGTAATATTTATTGCAATCTTTACAAGGACGTCAAAGTGAGCCTCTGAAGTAATCTATGATAATCACCACGGCTGGGTTTATTGCACGTCCGATGCCTTGTTCCAATGGCATTCACGTCACTTTGACATTAGGGACTCAAGCTCAAAGGAGCTTTTCAAATTTTAAGGAATGATTATTGACTCAAATCAAAAGGTGTTTTTTTTTTCCAGCAAATGTCAGAGATTGAGTCTGTCACTTTATCTTGTTGTTTGTTTCACTCTGGGAACTTGTTGTGTTCATGTCTGGGGGATGATAATAAAACTAAAGCCTGATTTCCCTAGAAATCCTGGAAACAAAATCAGTTTTTGGAGCTATTCGTTTATATGCCAAAAAGTAGGCCATCCACAATGGTAGAAGACAGTAGCCCCTTAACCTTTATGGCTTTAAGGCAACCCAAATTGGGCAACATATTTCTTCAGGGATTTTTGCTTCAATTATGACCATTTTTAAAAAATTGTATTAACATAAAACTGTGAATGGTAATAATGGTAATAAAAACATTTACTCAAATTAATCGTGATTCCAGATGATTAATTCCGCACCCTCATATGGTTTCAAATCCATAAGACCTTCATACATCTTTATTACACAAATTAATATATTTTATGTCTTGTGCTACTCTCATAAATGCGCATCGATGAGAAGAAATTGTCGAATGTAGTCATTCTTATTATTTCCTTTGTGCCAAAAAGTATTTTCATAGCTTCTCATAGCATAAAATTAAGGTTGAACCTATGATGCCACATGGACCATTTTAACAATGTCATCGATACCTTTCTGGGCCTTGAACCTGTCAGCTGTGTTGTGGTCTAAGGACGCTCAGAAAGCTCTCAGATTTCATCAAAATGTGTTAATTTAAAACAAAACATGGGTTAGCAATTAATGACAAAATTGTCATTTTTGGTGAACTATCCCTTTCAGTATGTTTATATAAAAACATAGACCTAGTTACTGAGAAGGAAAAAAGAAATACAAGTATTTTAGGTTTATTATATATAATTAAATAATCTTAAATAATCTTGCTGAGGCCCCTCAGTGGGCCCTGGACCTCTTGTTGAGAAGCCAATACCCAAAAATACGCAATAGAGATGCAACATGCTTTACACTGTTGTCTATCAATCGTCTCTTACCTTCACCAGAGCAGCAGCCGCTCTGAAGCCCATTTTGGCGACAGACTCACGCTTTCGTCTGCGGGGAGGTCGGTTGAAGCCAGAGCGGGAGCTTGTGAAGGAGCACAGAGAAGCGGCGCAGGGGGTGATGGGGGTCTGAGGTATACTAAGACCGTCCACTTCCTCAACATTACGGAACGCTCGACCCCGAGCCAGCGGGTCTACGATCTGCAGAAACCAACCACAAAAAGCCTAAACAGTGAGTCCTCAACAATAGTAAATGCTAATGGGATATATTAATGGAAGTCCAATGTTTTATGGAATCAAAGTGGTTTCATATAGAATAGTTTAAGCTAACTTGGATTGTACTATTATTAAGGGATGATTATGTGTCCAGCTTACCCTCTGCATGCCATGCTGTGCTGGGGGGACGTATAGAGGAGGAGGGGTCTCAGTACTGGCCATGGAAAGATTGTCCTGACTGGGCAGGTCCATTTCGCGTATCACCTGAGGCTTCAGTTTGCCATAGCGCTGGGTACAGTGACGAAGGCTCTTCCGCTGCCACTTCTGAGTGGCATCCACATCATTGCTTACCCCAAACCAGTCTGCTGTGCCCCTGCAGTCACATTTATCTTTTAATTATAATAATAGTAAATATAAGAGTTTTACAACACCAAGTGAGAGAATGGAAAAACATGATCAGATTCACTGTGCAATCTGAGTAAAGAGTCTCCTAACCTCCTGAGACCTCCAAAACAACTGTGGTCGACTGCAATCATGTGAATGAACTCTTTTCGGGAGAATGATTTATGAGTGACCAATTATTGAAATATTAATGTTATATTACCCCCTAAGATTTTAAGGGGTTCAGCTGACAAATATATTAGAATATATATATTTATTTTGGTTATTATAGATTTAATTCAAGATATAATAATATTTTATGCAACATCGCTTCTCTTATCCAATATATGCATATATTTCTTTATATCACTTCTAAAGTCAGCCTGTCTTATCTTGAAGGATGTTTTGATGTTTACTTTACGGGAAAACAAGATAAAAGTACATTAGTATGTAGCCCCTAAGACACAATCCTGGACAGAGTCTTCAAGTGTTCGAAGTGTGTGTAAACGCTGGTAGTATAGTGAGGACATCAGCAGTGTTTAGAGTAAAGGACACATAGTAATAACAGAGTCAGCTGTGCATCATTACAAGGGAGGCCAGCTAAGGGAAGACCTTTTAAGGCAGCCTAGAGGGCACCAGCTTAATGTCACCCTCTTTTTGGAGGAAAGGTTTGAAAAAAAAAACAAGAAAATAACTTGAACTGTTCTTCTATCCACTGAATAACTGCAAACTCCTTTACTGTAAACAATCAATATGGTGATGAATAAAAATCACTGCTAATCATAGCAATACTACGGGCTGAAAAAATACTTAAAAACAAATTATAATAATTTGTTTTTGGAGAAAGTGAACTAAAATTACTGAGATTAATTAATAAAAGTACAACTATCAAAACTAAACCTAACAACGATCAAATATATTCAAATATACTACATACGTATTCCATAGTATTCCTATTAGTAAACCAGGCACATTAACCAACCATAAACCACTCCAATTTACAACCCTACTAAAAGTACACTTTCCAAAATCAAGTTTATGTATTCACAAAACAAATTAAACTAATAAATAAAAAAAAAACGAGACGTTTGTTTTAAAAACTGATCTCAAAGTATGCAAAAGCTCAAATATTTGATAAAAAATCCACATCACTCATAAAGACACCGTGAAGCATTAAAACTATCCATTGACCTACCTGTCTAACTCATCCCAGGAGGCAAGGAAGGTCATGTCTGAGGTAGAGGGGGAACAGAACCCTTCACACTGGGTGAAATATTGGCCTGCCCTTCCTTCTACCCTCTTATATCACATGATGTCAGAGAGACAAACAAGACATTTCCTTGATGTCAGAGTTCAGGCAGAAAGCCTGCTATACTCCAAGTAAGTCTGAAGGATCTAGACTTGCTTAAACGCTTAATGTGTCTGAGACCATACAGCAGTGATTCATATCCCGACAGCAACTCCACTTTTCTCTTTCCGCCTACTCAAATAGTGTTTGAGGAGTGTGTGTAAACACCCAGTAAAATACCAGCTCATCTGACTAAAAGAGAGAGATCAGAGAAGAACAGCGAGAAAGAGAACAGAGAACGTGCCGAAACATGAGATAAGTGTGAGAACTGGGACTAAATGACTCAGTTTGCACAATTCATTTATAAGCACACACTTGCACAAACATCACATAGCTCAAACAAAAACACAGTCCCCCATAACAGTCGATTGCAAATGAATTTGTCTTTCAAAAAACCCAGTGTTCCACATATACACAATTAACTATAATGTTTCCTTTACTGAATTCCTAATATGCTGCTTATTAATAGTAAGTAATGTAGTTGTTAAGTTTAAATATTGGGTTTAGAATAAGGCATTAATTTATTCTTCTTTACTACTAATATATAGCTAATATTTTAATAATTTGCACGTTAACAAGCAAGTAGTGTTACCAAAATGTAAATGTAGTACAACTGCAATAAAATAAAACAGTTCTTCGAAAGCTAACATATGACTGGCAAAACACATTTACTCCAGAAACCCTCACTGCTACACTACGAATCGATACTCGTGACATCCAAACTGTGCAGAACAAAGTTTACATTAATAAAGCATGAGTCACAAACAGCAGTAGAGTTGAAAATAGTCAAAAGAGGCCCACACTTTCTGTCATGACATGTTCTTCTCCCACAGCTCAGATATTCCTTTGAAGGCAGACACATGGTGGACTCAAGAGCCAATACACTATCATTTGATTATCTTAAAACGCAGCCAAACCCATAGACGCAGATGTGAAGGCTTTGATGCGCTACTGTTTTTGTGCAGAGGAAGAAATGAGCTCTTTTTCAAGTCTGTGTGTGTTCTGACAGATTACTAAGCGTGGGCGAACCAGATTAAAAAGTCTTTGAATGTTTCCATATATTGTTAAAAACCACAATTTATGCATTTTTAAAAAAATAATACAGTTTGTTGAAACAACAAAAAGCGTCTCTCAGCATTCTCTCTGTTTATTCTGACTGCAGACTGACCGGCTCTATACTGGTTCCACGGTACCTGAGGACGATTTGAGGCAGTGACTGACGTCTGGGGTGTTCCAGACGTGAGAAACACTGGCCTTTAACCAGGACGGTGCTCATCTGCTCAAAGCGTACCCTCTTCCCTGTGGGACTGGAAGGGATGAGGTGAGGAGGATCAGGAAAAGCAGATGGGAAAACAGGAAAAAAGAGAAAAGATAGAAAAGCAACCAGTTAGTTACAGAAGAAAAACAGAGATGGAAAAAACTGAGTTGCGTTTAAGAAGCTGACAGGGTCATATTAATTGCAGAAAAAGTTAACTAAAGAGGACAATCTCTATATCATATGGTTTTGTAAAATATGAGCACAAGAACAGATGCTGAAAAAGAGATGCACGCATGCAGTCAAAACTAATATAAACACATTAGCATGAGCATGAGCCATGCCAGGAAGATAAAACTTTCAAAGCCAATAAGATAAACAGTGCTTGTACTGACCAGGAGTCTAGAGAGCAGTCAGCAATTGTAAAAGAATAAGTACGGAAGACAGATATAAACATATTCTTGACTTTATCTTTTATTTAGCACATATACCGGCATTAATAATGCATTAGCCTTTTAGCTCAGTCACGGCATAAACGCATGACATTGTATCAAAGACTACAAAGTCAGCTTCAGTGTTTGGTAGCTGGTTTTTAATTAGTAGTCTATTTAACCATTAGTCACACCAGATTTCAGAGATCAAAGTTGTTTTTGCAACATACAGTATTGACTGGCTGACAAGTGCAAGATGAATTTTCAAAGGAAGCCAAAAAGCTAATGAATTATTAAAGGCAGCATATGTACTAAATAAACAATAAACTGGCATCAAAACAAGGTTTTGACAAACAAGGTCTGCTTTTTAACCAAATTAAACATGAAACTGAAATAAACAAGGCTGCGAATACTATGCAATCTATTATGCTACTGCTATGTTACTTAGCATTACGCTAATATAAATCTTTGCCATTATTTGTGGGTTTGCATGGGTGTATCTGTTTGTTAGCCATGAAGACAAGAAAAATGACTTAACCGATAACTATTTACATTCACTCAGGCAAATTAGCTTGTGACCATGACAGACCCTGAAATGACCCAACACAACACTGCATTAGACAAAACACAACTATGCAAAACAGTGCATATAGTATACTCAACAAACGAATATAAGTAGTCTTAATAAACAATGCTGAATTATTTATCCTGCTGCCAAGAGTGTTAAGTAAGCTAGTAAATGTAAATGCTATGCTTCACAAAAAAATGGCTCAACTGATGCGAGTTTGGGATTTCGAATTGCAAGTTTTAAAAAAATGACCATGTAAAGCACAGAAAATGTACATTTGTGAAAATGGTGACATGCGCATGCAGTCTGTAGGTTTGTGTGCAATAGTGTTTCTTCACAAAATGACATCATCAACTACTAGCCTGGCATACATAATACAGCACTTTTGAAGGTTTGAACAGCGCTTTTGAACATGGATGTCTGTACGCAAAAAAAAAAAAAAGCCAAGGAAAAACTTGTATTGTCCAATTTAACCATTTTAGCATTGTCATGTAAACACCCTTACTCTTCACGTTATATACACTATACTGTACAAATGTTTGAGGGTTGGTAAGATTTTTGTCGGTAAGATGTTTTTGAAACAGGTCGGTAACAATTTAGTACAGGGACCAACTCTAAATATTAAATACACTGTAGTTGTTTATTAGCCTCCCTATTAATAACATAATAACGAATTAGAAGTTTACTGAGTCGTAGTTAATGGTTTGTTAAATGGTGAAAATTGGGATTTTAAAAAAGAAATGTGTGACCAAAAAGTCCCTCATGCTCACCATGGCAGAATTAATTTCAAATATTATTTGAAATATTATCAAACTTTAAAAATTACAGTTTTCTATTTTAATATATCATATGCTGATTTGGTGCCCAAGAAACTATACTTATTAAGATCAATATCGAAAACCTTTGTGCTAATTCATATTTTTGTGGAAACTGTGATACTTTTTTTTTTTCCATAATCCTTTGACATTATATATGCCTTTGCTGTCACTTCTTTTGAAAAATGTTTAATGCATACTGAAACAACAAAAACTAAATTAATTCTTTTTTTTTTTTTAAATGAAAATTGTTTTGCTGGTAGTGTATATATGCTTTTGGACGTGCAGTCTTACCTTTTGATGGTCTGTGAGATGGAGGGTTTGCGCAGGACAGAGGGTCTGCGACAGGGATCGACCGGTGGGCATCTGAGCTGAATGTTTTCAGCAGGTACGCTGGCACTCCTCAGGTACAAGCTGTTACGCATGATGGGCTGTGGTGAATAGTGTAATATTTAATTGATTTTGATCAAACACCAGTAAATCAAAATATCTCGAGGAAATGTGAAACATCCACCTGGACAAAGTTATTATGTTCCTCCACAGGATTCAGACCAATGGGGATGTCCAGTCTGAGCCAGGGCGGTTTCTCTCTCCGCAGGCTGCTCTTCCTGCTCTCGTCCTCAGCTTCGGCCATGTCTGCCGCCCCTCCTCTTACCAGCCAGCTGTAAGATCAGACAGGGTCAAATACACAGCTCAAACACACATAAACACAGAAATATGGTTAAACAATGCACACACACAGCAGCGCTGCCTTACATAAGACACAAGCAATGATAATCCGCATTTCCGTCTGGTTGTTGTGACATGATGGTGCACTGCTGAGACGGCAGTGTGCTGTCCTGCATCAATGTAAAACTACAGCTGCATCTGTGCTCTCTGCACTCACACCATTAATGCTCAGCTGAGCTATATTATCATTGCACTGACATTAAAATTGCCTTAAGAAATTGCCAGGTGTAAAGATATCCATATATGGACAATACAGTAATTCAATAAGGCCTGTCAAAGATTTTTTCACTTCAGTTAAAAATATGAACTGTGACAAAATAAAGTGCACTGAGCCTACTCTTCCAGCAGAGGATGCAAATTCTTATATTATTTTCCCATTTGTGGTATGATATGGGGACTCCCCTTACTCATTCATTATGGAAAAAGGTTTGGTAACACCTTCTATGAAGCCTGTATTTATAATACATTATAAGGGTATTCTTAAATGCATAATGCATTATAAAAAACCTTATAATTTGTTGTAACATCTATGAATAATCATAAAACCCATTATAAATATTTACATATTTGTGATAATAACTTAAGAGATCTGCACAGTACCTTACAACAACTTGTGAGTGGTTAGGTGCTGAGTGTAATTTTAGTGTTTCCTGTGAGATTAATATTAAGGCTAATGTGAGCGAGCTAGTTTTCATCTGAAATTGACGTGTAGTTGCAGAGTTACTTATCAACAAAATAAAATTAAAAGTAAATGTGTCATTTTACTCATTCCTCTGATCTGATATCTGATTTTATGGGTGTTTCAGAAACAAAAAATGATTGTTATTATTATTACTTATAAGTGGTACTTGTCAGTTTTAAAGTAAAGTAAAATAGATATCCATTATAACTATGCATTATATATTATATATTATATATATTTTACTATATAATTCATTCTAATCATGTTCATTGTGCATTATAAATGATCATCCTTTTTAAAGCTATAACCAAAAATGATACAACATATTATAGTTATTTATAATCCACTTTGCTTTTATTATGCCTTTAGAATACCCTTATAATGTATTATAAATACAGGCTTCATAGAAAGTGTTGCCAAATATTTTTTTTACCATTCAAAGCAGCGCAGTGTATTTGTGTCTCCTCAAAAATGTTAGACGGAGGCGGTCAGGTCTGATAAACCAAATATTGTTTCATTTAAAATTGGGATAACTAGTACTTCAGAGTAACCTTACAGTCCTTTGGAATAGCTTGGAAGACAGACGGACTGTTAGATAATCCAAATGGCATAACAAGATATTCACAGTGCCCCGTAGCAGTGGATAAGGCCGTCTTCCACTCGTCCCCGGCCCGGATCCGCACCAGATTGTAAGCACAGTGTAAATCCAGTTTGGTGAAGACGTGCGCTGTGCGGAGCTGTTCTAATGCTGCCGGGACCAGCGGTAGGGTGTAGCGGTATTTGACAGTCACTTCATTAAGCGTACGATAGTCTATGCAGGGGCGTAAGGAGCCATCCTTCTTTATCACAAAGAAAAACCCCGCCGAGATGGGAGACGTGGAGGGACGGATGAAACCCTTGGCCAGTTCCTCCTGGATGTACTCCTGCATAGCACGGGTCTCGGGCTGTGATAGAGGGTAAATCCGGCCACGGGGGGGCGCGGCATCGGGCAGGAGGTCCGTGTCCCTGTGAGGTGGTAACTGGGTTGCCTTTTGCTTGCTGAAGGCCTCCAGGAGGTCATGGTAGTCCAGGGGCAGGCCCTCCAGTGATTGCTGTTCAGGTGTTGCTGGGGGCTGGGACGAGGCGCAGTGCTGCAGGCAGGCGGGGGACCATTGGGTTATCTTGAGTTCCCTTCAGGAGATCGTGGGGTTGTGCAGTGCCAGCCAGGGGAATCCCAGGATGAGGGGGTGACAGGGTGAGCGGATGACGTGGAACTGGAGAGTCTCTGTGTGTCTTTGGGTGGTGCTTGTTCCGTGCGAAGTGATGGTGAGGGTGAGTGCTTCAGTGCGTTGAGAAACCCTGCCACAGCCTAATGGGCGTCCGTCGAGGCCTGCCACAGCCACATTCGGGGAACATGGAATGAGAGGGAGATGGTACTGATTAGCGAAAACAGAGTCAATGAAGTTCCCCGCCGCCCCAGAGTCAATGAAGGCCTTGGTGTCAATAGCACGCGTCCCATCACTGAGGCGAGCATCCACTACCAAAGAGGTTGACAAATAAGATGCGCTTACCCTGGTTGCAGCGGGACGAGGAGGTCTGGTAGGGCAGTTAGCTCGGTAATGTCCAGCCTGGCCGCAGTAAAGGCATAACCGCAGCCTCATCCATCGCTCGCGCTCTTCCTCAGTGAGCCGGGTAAAGCCAATCTGCATAGGCTCCTCGGTGCTTGGTGCTAGGAAACTTGGTGGCGTGGAGGTGTAACGGCGCCCTCTGCGGGAGCGGAGCAGGTGGTCCGTCTTAATTGCCAGTTCCATATAATGCTCCAGTGTCTTGTCCTCATCGCAGCACGCCAGCTCCGCCTGGAGGTCCTAGTGGAGTGCCCGCCGAAACAGGGTCTTAAGGGACTTGCTCTCCCATCCAGTTTGCGCCGCCAGAGTGCGGAAAGCCACCGCGAAGTCAGACGCTGTGGACGAGCCCTGGCACAGGCTCAGCAGCTCATCTTCAGCCTCTTTGCCATCCACAGGATGATCGAACACCTCCCGGAACTGGCGCAGGAAGTGCTGGTAGGAGGGGAACGCCATCTGCTGGCCCTCCCACAGAGCGGTGGCCCACTGAAGAGCTTTGCCCGTTAACAGTGAACAGATGAGGGAGACTTTGCTATCATCTGTAGGGTATCCGTGCGGCTGTTGGTTCAGGTAAATAGAACATTGCAGGAGGAAGCCCTTGCATTTGCCAGGAGAGCCGTCATACTTTTCGGGGAGCGCCATCTTGGAAGAGCGATTCGCGGGAGCGGGCGGCGTGGTAATGGTGGCAGCCGCCAGCACTTCCGGTTGCGGTCTCAGCGAGAGCATTAACGGATCGAACCAGCTCCTCGGTCATGGTGGTGAGTGTACCCAGCTGCTGGTGAAGGGAGGCCAACAGCGAACCTTGTCTGGAAATCTCAGACATGACATGCAGTAAAGCCGCTGGATCCTGTGCTGGCGAAGTCATCTGTGATGCAGACTCAGAGACCGTAGGATCCATTTGCAAGGCTTTATTAGTAGAGCAGACGCCAAGCAAGGTATGTGCACAACAGCAGACAGTGGCAGTGGGTACAGGCAGAAGAGTAGTCAGAAACAGGCTTACTTTACAGAGGCAGGCAGCAGAGCTCGTAGTCGGGGTACACAGTCCAAGATCATACACAATAAAGCAAACACGGGAAGAAACGCTCAGAAATATGTTCATGAGGGAACGATATGACTTTGCGATATGAACGCGGAAGTCCGCCCCTTAAATAGGCGGGGAAACCGCGCGTTTTGGCGCGAATGAGCCGAGGTGCATGGGTAAAACAAGTCCGGGGGGAAACTAGAACTCGGGAGAAGGTTCCCGCTGCTGCCGGTCAGAGAGCGCCACAGAAGCGCTGTCAGTGACACCTATACTGTCAGGATACTTACAGTATAATATTAGCAATTATATAAAACACTATAATATTATAACACATTAAATTAATTGAAATCCCATAAAATATCATCAAAATTAATGTCGGCGCCGATAGCCTTGTGGGCAGTGAACCAACATTCAGCAGACCTGTCCCGATCCCACCTCTCTACCGCTTCACTTCCTGTTAGTTGTGATCTATCCTATCTAATAAAAAAGCCAAAAAAAAAATAATCTAGGCACACCCAAAAACCATGATTCTCTACAAATAACTAAAGCAGTACCCAACCCATTGACTTTAAAATTATTTCTTCCAAAAGATCCTGAAGTATCAGCCAAAAACGCAGTCGGACGCCTCTCTTGACAGTTTCGATCATGGCAAACGCACAGGGAATGAACAGCACTTTTTGCTTACTAAAACAAGGGCATCTACTTGAACAGAAAGTTAAACATTATCCTACAAATAACACCCTTTGTGGAAAAAACCTCACCACATCCTACTGCAGACCACATTTTTATCCAAACAAGCACATTAAAATGTGGTTGTAGAAATTTCAGGTTTGGGCAAAAGGTTAGCACTGACCCTTATAGACCTACATATAAGCTTTTCTTTATATTTAAATATCAATACGCAGTATTTCCAAGAACTATTTCATCTGTTGACTTTATTGTGTATTTGGAGCACATTTTAGAGCACACTGTAACAACTGGCAAATGATTAGCTTGCCAACAGATTCAACCCCTAAAATACTAGTTCTGGATTTATACAGTATTGTATTTTCCAAATGACAAGAATTGATATTGCTTTTACACAGCGGATAAAACCACAGCGACTGACTGAAAATAAGACAGAAACAAGACAGAGGAACTAAGATTTTCCCAGAAATCCACTTGAATGCCTAACCTAATTGCTAGTACCATATAAAGACTTTCAGTAACAAGTAAACTGCAATAAAAACACTCCAACTACTAGCATGAATCTGACCCGATACACAGGATGTTAATCAACATGTTGAGGACTGAAAAAAACAAGATAAAAAAAAAACAACTGCTGTTTTTAAAGCAAGATATTTTCTTCTGTCTGTAATTCACTCATTAGTCACGGATAAGTCAATAAATTCAATAAAACCTCCTTCGGTAAACCTAATCAGAAGCTTTACTTTTTCCTCATAAACAGTGGAAGTGACATAAGGAGCCCACATGAACTGGCTGATGTGTTTTTACCATAAAATACAGCATGTACCAATTCTTCTAGAGAGCTGTGGTGTATAGAAACATTTATAACATCAAAAGCACAAAATTTTAGCATAAAATCCTGCGGCTTACTCACATGCCACCCACAATCAACCTTAACCAACCACAAATTAGCTGTTTTGTATTGGATTTACAATTTTCAGTGCTCTTAGATGCCATTGACAAACATACAGTACTCTAAGGAAAAAAGTACAATGCGAGGAGAAATAAGCAACATTTTACAGTATTGTTGCCAATGATAACGTAATAGCTTAAAAACTCCCAAAGGCTACCCCAAATGGTCCTGAATTACTTTCATTGAAAGGGGCTTGTTATGAACACAGAATATTTGTTAAATGTTCTGATGTATAATTAAAAGCTGCAATTAAAATCCCCCTTTGCAATCTGTAGCGCTCCTTCTTGAGGTTCTCCTACAGTGTTGGAAAGGACATGGGTGATGTTTTGACTTGGGCCAGATGTTGCAGCAGGACACTGAGTTGGTTTTTGTAGACAGGACTGGAAGGCAGATGTCCATGTGTTGTCGGCCGGTGATGAATGACCTCATTTGGAGAGCACTTCCTTCCTGAGCAGGGAAGAGTTTTCTTCCACACATACACAATTCTATCAAATATGTGCTTTAAAGTCAACAAACCTTTTCTTACGTGCAAATTTGAGAATGCTGTCTAATACGCTTTGATTCAACCAGCAAGTTTCAGAAATCCATGAATTTAGGTCCAAATGCTTACGGTAACTCACTAACCCATTGCTGACTGACTCATGGGACACACATATTTTGATGCCTAAAAAACGTTGGTCTTGTTCGAAACACTGGCTCAACTGAGTCAAATTCATTCCATGAGCAACAATAGACACAATAGTTCCTCTCAGAAAAGAGGGACGACAAAGACATACAGAAGCCACAGGAATCTGATCTGGGTTTTTCAACCTTTTGACGTCAATAGAAAGCTCTACAAAACAGACACATTCATTCATCTCCAATAACTGAAAGCCTGCTGTGATGTTTACTGTAGCTAGCGATCCAGATTCATATTTTAAACAGAGAAAGACTAAATAATTGAATGTCCAAATTAGCAACAAGAGGTAAAGAAGCATCCATGTATTCTGTCTCACTGAATGATGGTTCCTCAGCTTTAATGGCACATTTGGCATCAGTAAACTGCTGGTGCTGAAAAACTTGCCTGTACGTTTAGGAATGGGCATGAATCCCGCTGATCCGGGCACGCTGCCTGGCAGAGCGCTCCTAGCACATTCTGGGAAATGCCACACATACCACTGGACTGCTAGAGCCGTTTTGCACTATTTTACTGCATTTATTTTGGTTGGCCAATGAGGTTAAGACTGGATAGAGTCCACTATAATGACTCAGCTGACCTGTGCATGATGGGTCAGCCTGCCTTTACAGTTACAGTTTGTCATCGGCGCATGGACAATATATGCACAGACAATCAGTGACAAACAGGAATGTCCTTAATAAAGAAAACAAATGAAATCTTTTTATAATAGCACTCATGTTATAGTTGTATTCATGTTGGTTTCATGTGGAAAATAATACAAATGAAGCATATAATAAAGCATTTTAACTACAATATTCTTAAAATCTATATTTTTCCCTATGAACTAACAATTAAAGATTACACTTTTTTAAAAATGAAAAACAATATGACAGATATTACAAATAATGAAATATAATAACAAATCTGAATACATTTTTTGTAGTAAAACTCTTTTATTTATCAAGAATGCATTAAACTGATCAATATGCTACTTCAAATAAATGTTCTTTCGAATTTTCTAATCATCAAAGAATCCTTTAAAAAATGATCACAATTTCCTCAAACATACTAAGCGGCACAACTGTTTTCAGTGTTGCTAATAATAAGTAAAATAAATAATTATTAATAATAATAATCTTATTAATTTTAAAAAATCTGCATTTTTAAATGATTTCTGAATGATTAGTATCTAAAGTATGTTTAAGTATGAATTACTTCTTGAATTCATTTAGTAATTATATCACAAATACGCTGGTTGACCAGCTAGATCAACTCTAGACCAGCAAAAACCAGTCAGAAATTCATTTAAAGTAATCTATTCAGAGCCAACAGGGCTCCTCTGTTTTTCTATGCTAAAGACTCAACACAAATAGGCCTCCTTAAAGACGTAAATTAAGAAAACGGCCCATTAAAACTCAATGGCTGTGCTTCAGCTTGATGCGGTTTGAAAACATCAGAATAAGTGTCCCCGGACTTCAATGTGCTGACAGAGTGGCACTGGTGATGATCCCAGAGTGCATGCTGGGAGAAGCAGAGGTGTTGAATGGTCCTGCTTGGAGACTTCAGATCCATCTTCCAACCTGCCAACAAACATCTTTCTGTCTTGGCTGCATCAGTCGCCAGCCAAGAGGACTTTCAGCAGCGCATGCCTAAACAACATGTGATCTCCATTTAAATACTTTCCAGGGTGATGGCCGCCTGGAGCATTTCCCACTAGAGAGAACTTGCTGTGTGGGCTGTCAGTATTGATTTGGACTGTTAAAAATCCTCACTGGCTTTTGACGGAAATGTCAAAGCTGTGCTAATAAAGTGGCTCTGTGTCATTAATTCAGACGGGGAAAATGGCTCCACACTTCCATAACATCACTTAAGGGAAGAAAATCGCAATATTTCAGACACAAAAGCAATTTACTTCTGGAAAATCCCTTTAATTATGCATTAGCTCCCAAGTGAATCAGTCTTTGCAACTGCCAAAGAAGCTGTTTGAGAATAATATAGGTCTCAACTCTAAAAACAGACAACCTTTACCAAAGCAGCTGGTCTGGCAGACTGTTTTAAACTTAATATGCTGTGACAGCAAAATAATGGTTGAAAATGGAGGGAACTTTCAAGCCATATTCAAAAAACCAGCGGAGAACTTTGTTAATTTGGTTAGGTTAGGTTTTTCTTCAAGGGCACAGCAGACACACAACTGTACCAGACTATGAGCTAAAACAGGCCAAACTCATAAATGAGTAAATCTGGCTCTGAATGGCACACAATACAAACCAGAGACTGGCGTTGTTTGTGTGGAACTGCCAGGAAACAGCAGTCAAAAACCCATAAAAGAGAAGGCATAATCCAGTCCCTGATTTACATACTGTAAGTCACGATGATCTAAGTCTCTTTCCGTAAGATGGACACAAAATTGTCAAACTTACTAGAATTGTGATATACTTATGGATTAAAGACAACAGCATCTATAATAAAGAAAGAAGAAAACCTGCAGAAAATGTGTGGCAAGCCTTCTTTGTATTCATGCTGGTATCATTATGTTTTTAAAGCTAAATATAATGATAGTTATTGCAATATAATTCTCAAAATGATGTATGTAAGAAAAGTGACTAAGCTACACCTGTTTGAATTCGATGGAGTCATTTTAGAAAAAAACAGATTTAAAGTTTTCTGAAGGATCCCAAAGCAAAATCGCCATCTTTTCTTAACTATCATTACAACATTAATAATCACAATATAGATCACATTTTCAGATATAACTGATTATGTTTGTGTGTATATATTTAGCAAACTGTCTGTATATAAGTGTATCAGAAGTGCACAGCAGTGTCATCTTTATGTGGGTGCTTTGGTCGACAATCAGTGCAAGAAGCAAGCAGAAAACCCAATACTCCTCTCAGAAATCATATTAATTAAGATACTTTTAGATATTTAATTACAATTTGGAGTACTGGTTATCCCTAGACAAGGGATTAATTAACAATTTATTCAGAAAATCTTAAATTCGGACATAATCAACTTTTTTTGCATGTAGCTCAAAACTAGTCCATCCACATTCTGACTCATTTTGCCAGCACTGTTCATATCATGTTTAAAACTTGAAAAGTGGAACGAAACAGCACTAAACTGCTGTTTATTCAAACATCTCATAGTTCACAAATTCACACTTACATATTATAAACAAAGTAAAGATTATGCGTATTTGGTAACCATGTAGGTGCTGTATTTGTCGCGTGGTCCGAGGGGAGGGATCCAAGTTTGGAATTTTGGCTAGGAATAGTTGTAAGTGCCGAGACAGGGTGGTGAAAGGATGCTGGAAAACTGTCAAGGATTTCTGGTAATTATTCATATTATTAATATTATTTATTAATATCGATTAATATTTTTATTTTTAGGTAATGACTTTTCAAATGTCATATAAACATCAAAAAATATAAACGTATTTTTCTTGCAAACAGCTTAAATATAAAATATTTATCTTAAAACTCAAAAAAGTAATTATCATGATTTATTACTTTTAAAAAAGTACTTCCATCATATAGACAAAAAAATACAATGGAAATCACTGAAATCCAAAACTGTTTGGTAATCAACATTCTTCAAAATATCTTCAAAAAACTTTTGGAAATGACATACGGTTGAGTAAACAATCTTCAATTTTTTTTTGGACCAAAATGAACCCTAACCCATTTTTAATATATATTTTCACACCTGTGAAATTATTTGACCCACATAACAAATTATGGAGAAATACCACATGCGATAGTCTAGTCTTTGTACATTTCTTAAAAATAACCTGTCTGGGCTCCATTAACAGACTCCTGTCTGCCAAGAGCTTGACTTTGGGATATAATTCAAAGAATGCCGTCTGTGTTCACATTGCAATTCCAGTGAGTCCAACACACCCAATTAATAGACATCTAAGCGTTCCTTTATACTGCACAATCCCAGCTTCCATTAACATGTAACAACATGTAACACAAACAGGCTAAGCCTTGCTCCAGAATTGCACAGCAGAACATGAATCGTGCTCATTTAAAACCATCTTTCAACCATACAGTGAAAACTGTTTCTTTTCAAAAGAAGGCACAAAAATGATAACGAGAACCCGTAGCCCTGCAGATGGGCAAATGGTGTTGTATTAGGGGCTATTGGAGAACTGTGGGTGGTTCGTCGCCTTTGTCTAGGAAGGGGCTGCTTTCACAATAGTGCTCATTATGAGGCATCTTCATGCTGTGAATTTGACATGAACACTTCCTCTGTTGGATCACACTGTATGAAAATAAAATGTTAATTGTACGCAGATGGTGCATGGGTTTAAAAAGAAAATACACAATAAAAAGAAAATTTTCCAAGATCAAATAAAGACACACAAGGTCTCAAATCACATGAAAGCCAAATCCTCCCATCCCCAAAAGATTTTAGACTCTACAAGGGTTTTCACAGAAAGACGTGATTATTCCTGTATAAAAATCCTTGCCTTTATGAAGAAGAAAGGTTCAAGTCTTACAGTCAAGAAGCAGCAGGCTGCTAAAAGCTTTAAATAATACTTTATTATACCGCAACTTATTAAAGATTGTCAAATAGTTTGTCATTATTGTAGCTGTATGCTCTTGGATATTTACTGCTAGTATAGATTAATATTAATAAAACCAAGAATTCTTATTCCTGGCAGTAACACCTAAAAGGTCGCTTTCAAAAAGGATATTAATTCCACAATATTTATAGAAGGAAAAACTAGATCAGTTCCAAACTCCATATTTCCAGGTAAAAGGCAAAAACTCATGGAAAAAGACACTGTGAAGGTCTCTGAAGTAATTGCATCCATCCTTCAAGATTTTCCTTTTTGATGTATGAACTTGATTAAAGGACCTGCAGGAGGAGTTAAAATTCTGCAGACTGAGATTTATAAAGAAAAACAATCAATAAAATGAATCCCATGAAGCTACAATAGACTTAGAGCTACTATGATGCTTTTTTCTTTGCCAATTTTGGAGTTTGACAACCCCTGGTTCTTTTCCACACTCAATGTATGGAAAGAGCTGCTCAGAAACCTCCTAAACCTTTCCTTGTGTGTTTCAAGCAAGAAAAAAAAATTATACACATTTAGATCAACAAGATAAAAGGCCAACCTCATGGAGGGATGATCATCTTTATCATTCACACTTTTAAGAAACAAAGCCTTGAAGCCAAAAAGTGTCTTCACTGCCTTTTTAAAAAGAAGAATTTTCATCCTCAGTTACGTGCATCCTCAGTCGAATGATCAGTTATAATCAGGCCATTGACAAGAGCCTAAAAGCTTCAGCAATATATGATGATGCATAGATTGCCTGAGAGCAGATGAACTTGTCCTGCCACGTGATGTCCTAAGGCCCTGACATAACCCATGTCTCTGCTGCTCTACCCAACCACACAAAGGCTACTGGGATTATAAACCCCCGCTTGTTCAGGATAAACTCAAATCTTCATAGTTTTTCCTACTCCAAGGCAAAGTGGAAAATAATTCAGCTTACAGTAACAATAACAATTACAGTCAAATCCAGTTCTCTGTGTTAGCACGAGGCCTAGAGATGTACTAATACAAACGTAACATCCTTTCAAAGGAGCCTGACAATGGACAGAGACTCGAAGGGGCCGACGGTTTTCTGATAGGACCTGCAGGATTGAGAGAGACACGGAGGAGCGGAGAAAGAGCTGGTTATGCACACATGGGGTTTACCCGCCACAGTCCCTTACCTCTTCCAAAATCAGCAGCCAGGAAACAGAGAAAGAAAGAGAGAATAAAGGTAAAAATATCACGAATCAAGGTAATTCGATTCTCCACAAGAGCTAGATCGTCAGTTTTCAGTTTCCATTTCTTTTTGTCATAATGCAATTCTCTCCACTTGTGGTGAAAAACACAATGAATTCCCAATTTACTTTATCATTACATAATTTCCAGACCTGGTGCTTAATTAACACACACAAAAAGACTGATCTGCACATGGCTGACTGATATGGCCTTTTGCAAAATCTAAGCAAACGCTAATAAGGTCTTATAAAAATCTGCTGACAAAGTAATAATCTTAATAAGGGTGTTTTATTTTATTTACTGAATGGATTGCTCAAAAGGAATTTGGAAGTGAACGCACTGTGATCTGATGGTTCTTATGGCTCACTTTTTTGTATGATGACTTGGGATAGGTCTGAACTAGTCTGTGCTTCCTGAAAGCAATGCTGCAAGAAAACTATTTTCTTTTCTTCTGCTACACTATGTTGCACACACAAAGTTTTTATCCACACCAAAAAAATGCATGAACGTAAATGCATTATTAAATAAAATATCAAACCACAAGTTATTTATTTTAAAGAAAAAAAAAAATGGGCTTAGTATTTTTTTTTTTTACGTTTTTGAAAGAAGTCTAAATAGCAGTTCTATTTAGAATAACAGTGTTATATTTTATTATATTATGTTTTTTTTCCTGTCATGGCAAAGCTAAAGCTAAATCTTCAGTGTCACATGATCCATCAGAAATCATTCTAATATACTGATTTGGCACTCAATAAATTCTTAAAATCAATGTTGAAAATATTTTTTTCTATCTTAAAAAAAAAAAAAAAAAATCTGTTTCTAATCTAAATATTTTGAACAACACTTCTGTGATTAATAACAAGTTCAGAAAAACAGCATTTATTTGAAAAAGAAATATAACATTATAAACTTATATCTTTTAATCAATGTAATGCTGAATTTACACCATTGCTGAATAAAAGTGTTAATTAAAAATACTTACTGAGATCTTACTAACTGCAAACCTCTGATCGCTAGTGTATATAATGCCATATTGTCAATGTTTTCGAGAAGTAGGTCATTCAGCCCAATCATATGCAAAACTGATGAGTACACTGAATACCAAACACTTATGAATGAAACTGGAATCTGAAAATATTAAAGATTACATGATGTTGTGTAAGGAAGAGATGGGACAACTTAACATGAGCTCAAGGAAGATGAATGACAGTCTACTGGAACAAACCCATATACAGCCTGCATAATACAACACCTATTCCAAGAAAAAGTCAATTGCTGTGTTTATCGGACAGTGACAAGCTATTACCAAATTGAGAGACGCCAGGCTATAGTGAAGTGTTTAAATCCAAATCACCCAAGCTTACGATAAATCCACAAATGGGATCATACTACTAGCACACAACAGCATCATCTCAGGTCAGAACAGAGGAGTTTACCTCACACTGACTGTAGCATTTCTAAAAAGTCAAAAATACCAAATATGAAATGTATTAACGGTTAGCATGCATGAGAAATATTTGCTTTGTAGAACAAGAATTCCAAAATGGCCAATCTCAATATTGAAGTAAATGACCATATTTATGCAAATCTATGATGTATTAAATGAGATTTGGTGAGCATTGTAGTCACCAGATGGCTGAATGTTGGCCCCATCATCTTCACAAAAATCTGCACGCAGCATGCTGTCTCTGTGTGTCCACTATTGAATAATCATTGATTTTTTGAGCGGGCGTTTTAATAGGCAGATACAACAAATGTAAATGCAAGTCAACTGGGAAGGAAACTGCACCTGTTCTTTAAAACCAGGAAACTTTTACAGCCCTGATGACTCAAGGACGTGTTCCTGTATTCCCTGGGAAACACTTTCACCTTCACGGCCACTTCAATAGCATCCATGGACTAAATACTCAGTGCTGCTGGAATAACACTAAAAGACAGTCAGTAAAATAGTAGTGAGAATGAATTCAGTAGAAAAGTCCTCTAATTTTTTCCAGTGTTATTACTAGATTTGTAGCCATTCAAATAAATGAAAAGGAAAGTCAGATTAAACTGACTTTGCATGTGCACCTTGCACATTCATGCAGCTGTAACCACTAAAATGTGAAGCGGCTTTCATAATTAAGAAGAAAATATTTTGCATAGCCACATAACATTTCTGCAATAATTGCTCATCTAATTCATCTACAAAATTTGACCATGTACCACAAGTGTGCTCTATTCTTTTTCTGTTCTATTTACTTTTTACAAAATACATAAAAAGAAAAGAAAACAATTTTTTGCAAAAAATTCATTTAACATTATAAGGTTTCAAATGTATAACAGCCTGACCCAGCCAGACATACATATGTGCAATATTCCTGTTTTGAGAGCATGACAGATGGCAAAATACAGTGTAAAATATATATACTACATGTATTGGTTGACATAGGTTCTTCTGTAGTCAGTACTTCTGGAACATGAAGAAAAGCCCTTGACTGAGGAGAATCCATGTCCATTAAAATGACTAAAGCAGTGACGCTCGTGGCACTTAATCCACCAACTGCAGATTAATTCATGCAGTCAGATTACAGATGCATGCAATCGCTTTGCAAAACCTGTTTCACAAGCACATATTTATGGGATGGCTCCAAAAACGTGAGCTCCATCATTTTGTCCATCACAGCACATTTTTGGGGGTCAGCACGCGTAGGCAGGCAGCTCACAAGTTAAGACGGACATCATTTCAGAACATTAACGTTACTGTTGCTGCGTAAGGTAAATGCTCAATACGCTGCTATCTATGAAATGCGTTTAGGATGCATTCAGCTGTACGTGAGTTGGCACACATCCCGCTCTCAAAACAACAAAGACGCTGCATCTGTTACAATGGGCGCAACTTTAAAACAACTAACGTAAAGAGACTCAGTGCAATAAAACCATACCTTCTGATGGACTTTCAGATCTTAGCAGCAGGGTTTGTTCATTTGCCGGCGTTTAGTGTGATGCACCTTCTTCGCAGAGGATGTGTAATGTCAAAGCATAACTAAACAGTACGGAAGCAGTGTGATTTTACATAGTCAAACCCTAAATCCAAAGTTTGCAACAACGCTGCAGTTAAAAAGCATGCTGCTCGCTCAGTAAATTCCCACACTGAAGTCACTAGTTCAGTTGCAAGCTGTAAATACGCCCACATGCGCTGAAACAGACAGAGTAGGCGGAGACTTGGAGACTTGCAGATGTCACTAACCAATCAGCGCCACTCATGGGCGTAAACAAAAGCCTACCGATGTCTTCTTCTAGCTTCACCGCAAAAGGATACAGAAACCGCTGTTGTGCGTCATTTATAGCAAGAAACAGCAAGAGTTACATTAGAGCAAACATACATTGCCTTGAGATAAAACTAAGATGCATCCCTATATTTTAGTGCACATTTTCCTCATTATGCGTTCGTAATAAAATCTAGGCCTTCATTTGAAGATATATAATCTAATATAATTTAACCTTATCTATAACAAAACCTAGACCTTTTTAATAGAGGTATTTACGCAGTCATGATGTCAATTTGTAGGTCATAGTAATGAATTGTTTTACCCACTGGTCATTTTCCAGTTGGTTTGGTTTCAGTTAACATTGCTTGATGAGGCTTTGCTCACTGCCACTGTGATTTTCAAAAAGTAGTTTCGTTCACGAACCACTGAAACTTACTTCTTGTTGCAGTTTCAGATGCTTTTTATGATCAAGTACTTAGCAACCTGTTTTAAAAATCTAAATTTACATCAGAATTGTGACTGATTAACAAATAACCAGACGTCACGGTTTAATAGTAATGACTTTCTTCACTGATAAAATAGATAACATCAGAAATACAATAACCAATATAGATTCTATGGCGTCTAATATGCCAACTACTTTTGTCACACCCAAAGAAAAACTGCGGTACTTTACCGCTATAGGACAGGAAGAGTTAAATAAACTCATCATTGTATATAAACCAACAACATGCCTATTAGATCCCGTGCCCACTAAATTACTAAAAGAATTGTTACCTGTAGCAGAAGAACCGCTTCTCAATATTATCAACTCGCCGTTATCTTTAGGCCACGTCCCTAAACCTTTCAAAATGGCGGTTATTAAGCCTCTTATTAAGAAACCGCAACTAGTGACCCTAGTGAACTAGCAATTTGCGGACCCATTTCTAATCTTCCATTTATGTCTAAAATCTTAGAGAAAGTTGTATCTGCTCAACTGTGCACATTCTTGCAAAAAACGATATCTATGAAGAATTTCAGTCAGGTTTTAGGCCCCATCACAGCACAGAAACAGTGCTTATTAAAATCACCAATGACTTGCTTCTTGCGTCAGACCAAGGCTGCATCTCATTGCTAGTTTTACTTGATCTTAGTGCTGCGTTTGACACTATAGATCATGACATACTAATAGGTCGACTACAAAATTATGCAGGTATCCAAGGGCAGGCTCTAAGATGGTTTAGATCATACCTGTCTGATCGCTACCACTTTGTTTATTTAAATGGGGAGTCATCAGGGTTATCACCAGTAAAGTATGGAGTGCCACAAGGATCTGTCCTAGGTCCTCTACTATTCTCAATATACATGCTACCCCTTGGTAATATTAGAAAACACGGAATCTATTTTAATTGTTATGCTGATTGTACTCAACTATATATCTCAACAAGACAATGTGAAACGTCTATTATCGAAGTTAACAGAGTGCGTACAAAATATAAAAGATTGGATGACTAATAATTTTCTGCCGTTAAACTCAGATAAAACAGAGATATTACTTATTGGACCAAAAAACAATAGACAAAATCTTTTGACTTACAATTTACAACTAGACGGATGTCTTGTTACTTCCACTACAGTCAAAAGTCTGGGTGTTATATTAGACAGCAACTTGTCTTTTGAAAGTCATATTTCTCATG
>JAUYWG010000046.1:7217191-7237648 GCA_034779775.1 Enteromius afrohamiltoni | reverse complement strand
AAAGTCATATTTCTCATGTTACAAAAACAGCATTCTTCCATCTTAGAAACATTACGAAGCTACGAAACATGTTACCCATCTCTGATGCAGAAAAGCTAGTTCATGCATTCATGACATCTAGACTGGACTATTGTAATGCACTACTAGATGGTTGTCCTTCATCTTCAATAAACAAGCTACAGATAATCCAAAGTGCAGCTGCTAGAGTCCTTACCAGGACAAGAAAATATAATCATATTACCCCAATTTTAAAGTCTCTGCACTGGCTGCCTATTGGATTCCGCATCAGCTATGAAACATTACTTCTTACCTATAAGGCACAATGATTTAGCTCCTGCATACCAAACTAGTCTTCTAACACACTACAATCCATCACGATCCCTAAGATCGCAAAACTCTGGACTGTTGGTAGTATCAAGGATAGCAAAGTCCACTAAAGGAGGTAGAGCTTTTTCACATTTGGCTCCCAAACTTTGGAACAGACTTCCTGATAACGTTCGGGATTCGGACACACTCTCTCTGTTTAATCTAGATTAAAGACACATCTTTTTAGCCAAGCATTTGATCCATCTCAACTTTCCCTGCAGTTATATCTGATCAGATGTCATTATTAATCTTTTAGCTCTGGTTTAACAAATCTTAATTTTCTTAGTTTGAACAGCAGCTATGCTAATTTTGTTCCTATTTGTTCTATTTCTACCATGGGATTGTCATCCTGTGGTAACTAGGATTTCACAAGCTCCACCCTGGAGCCAGGACACTTAAGAAGAGATGATGCCAACCCCACAGAGGACTTCAGATGATGCCAACCCTGAAACAATACACAGCACTACCGAACTCTGCTAATAATTTATAATGTTCCTTGTCTGTTCGATTACGTTATTAATTGATCTTTATCTCACATCTATGCCATATGTACAAACTACTACTACATGTACTGTAAAACATTACTTTGGTGTAAAGCTGCTTTGCAATGATATGTATCATGAAATATTCTTATATTCTTGCACATTATCTGTTGATTACATTTTTCCATTTGCCTTATAAGATAGAAACCAAAGCACTTGCAGTCGCGCAAGAAGAAAATAAGTACTGTACTTTAAAGGACAGCTTCTTGCGTCAGTGTTATTGTGTCGCATGGACTAAATGTCACTGTAATGAAGTAAAATGTGAGCTTTCATCCATGAATCCAGTTTTTTTTCAGAACAGAGTCCTAGCTCAGAATTTTCATTGTTAAATTTGGACTCAATAACTTTAGCAACCATAACAGAACTGTTGCATAGAAATATACCAAATTAGAGGATAATGGTGGAAATCTAAAAAGAACACACACACTCAAAAGATGCAGGATAATACTGATAGTGTTAAAACAAGTTTGAGAATAGTAGATGAGACACTCTTTTGTTTGACTAGAAAACGTATGTTTCTTGGATGTGACTTCTGGATAGATATTATTTTTATTACCGGCATTGAATCTTTTAATTCAGACAGGCATGCTCTCTACTTGCATAAAAACATAGACATATTTGATGAGAGGAAACAAAAGTAAACAGAGGACGATAGGATTGTCCCTAAAGAACCAGTCAGTGCTGATCCCTATGTTGATTGGATCTGCATGTGGATGCATCCTCTTCCCCTTCCTGAAAGTGAACAGCATTCCTCCTGCAGGATGGACAAACTTCCGCCTGGGATTTTCCAGTGCTTAGCTTGGGCTTATATTTTTTCATTTATTAATTAACTGACAAACTCTCTCTCTCAAAAAAAAAAAACTTATGATAGATCGAACTTAAAAACATTTTAAATCACCTCTAGAAACGACTTCTTACAATACTTTTTTAGTTATTCTTATACATGTGCATATATCTAATATACATTTACAAAGGCCAGTGGAGAGCTCTGTTCAGTTCTTGTGTTCTGCAGTTGCTCCTTGCCACTCAACCTTACACTTTTGTCATGAGGTGTGGAGAGCTTTGATTCTACACACTGATATGGCTTTAAGCAACAAAATCAGCTGGAACAAATCAGATATGCAGCTTCACATAAGGGCACATTTCCTACACAGAGGAAGCAGAGAAAAGGAACAGATATCTTAGGATTGCCCTTGCAATGAATCAAACCCTGCATGGGGGAGCTATCAGAGATTTAGTGCTCTGTGTTGATGAAGGAATGCAGGTAGAAAGAAGAGAGCGCCTACATGTCATTAGCTCTATCAGCATATGGAAGACATTATGTCCTGACCTGGGAATTAACCCTGTCTGAACCCTGTGTGCTTTCTTGCTTTATGGTCCGCACTCATGCATCTCAAAACCACTTTCAGTAACATGATGTTTATGTTACTCACATTTATTACATATTTAATGACAAATAAAAAATGATATCTAATAATTCTTCTCAGAATTGCAGTTTTAAATCCAACTTTTGAGGTATTATCTCAGAAATGTGAAATAAAAAGTCATAATTACCTTTTTCATTTCTTTTTTATCCAGTTGCTGAAAAACTTTTCTATGGAATCAGTCTGAATCACTGTTCTGTGAAATGTGTGCTAGCAACAATAAAAATGTTTTATCTTTATATCTCTAATGCAAGACATTGTAAGCAAAATGAACATTACAAATTAAACATCTGAGAGAAAATATAGCCTTACCCAGGAGCGTTCTCGTGCCAGTATACAACAATTGATTTGAATTTAAATTAAAAATTGTATTAATCTGACTTATAATTGAGAAATATGTATCTAACCATTTATTATAGATATGTGATGTCTATCTATATTTAATTTTATTTTATCTTATGAAAATGTGTATAAATAGGATGCTATAAAAACATAAACTGGTATGATTGATATGAAAAATCAACTTTGGTGTAGGCCCTATATAGGCCTATATGACACGCACGCGCAGTTTTTGTGCGCATCTAATTTCTTGCCGTGCAAATGATATGCAGTTTTCGTGTATGATATGCATTCACCCCACATCCATAATTGCATAGCACATACACGCCAAAGTCCATTTTTGCGTTTCAATACCACATGTTTGTACTATTTATACGCACTTTCATGAGATCTGTTAGGATATTTTGTCCACTTTTAGAAGATGTTCTATATTTATATATTTTAAGTGCTATAAGCTAAGCATCTGGTCTCAGAAAAACACCGGAAACACTGGAGATATGGATGTGTCTGGATGGATTGTGTCTTCCAAGTGTGTCTATCCAAAGAGCACACGTGTAGCTTGTGCTCAGAACTGATTCATCAGGCACATGTGCTTCGATTTTTCATGTGACATTTTAACAGCTTATACAAAAGCCATTGAGTCTCTTCCACTATATAGTCAGTCATCTGTCACACTGTATTAAGGATTTGAGGTTAAATGTTGTTTTTGTGGCTTATATGTCTGCATCCTTACTAACCGATACTGGCAAGCTCTACAGCGCCATTTCCCCAGGCTAAACCAAAAAGAGAACAGAAATGATTACACGTCAGAAGGGTAAGTGCTTCCATAGCACAAACTCTGTTTATTAGCAGCAAATAAAGACCGCCAGAGACCTAAACACTACTGTTAAACTCAGGGGCGCCGAGACGATGTTTCATAAACCTTTCACTCTCTAGTTCATTAACTTGGGACTATAAACTGTTCAGAAATGCTTTTGGAATGCGAGAGACTACAGCGTGATAAAACAGATGATATTGATCCTAAAAAGACAATAATTATTTTAGAAGCCAATGTTACAGTAGACAGCTCTTCACTTATGTCTAACCAATTAATGATTACATTTAATGTAAGTAAGGGGAATGTCAAGATAGGGGATAACTTAGATTAATGAACAAAAAAAACACACCATCATGGTTCGGCCCTTTGTTTTTGCATGGTAATAATCATGAAGAAAAAAACCCAGCAAACTATAGAAGATTCAAGTTTTCAGAATTATCCTTATGGCAATGTAAAGGTACACAGCGTTGGTGTAAGCTGAGCAGAGGAACTGTTTATCAGGATTTAATGCTGGGACACTGACCCTGACCCTGTGAACTAGGATGTTGAGGAATTCAAGGAGTTAATCACAGCTGATGACAGGCTCTTTTTAAACACTACAGTATGAATGGACAGGGCTTTTGCAGCCACTGCAATTTCATACAGAATGTCCGTAGTGAAATGTGTACAACGCAGATGATTGAATAGCCACTACAGAAGCATGGCTCTTTGTGACCCATGTCTCTGGATGCCTAAATCTCAGAGACCTGTATTCAAAATACTCTTAATAATGTAATATTTCGTAATATTAGTTAAGTATAAGTTGGCATTGTTAAAGTATCATCAGATATTTCAGTGAATCGGAAAAGAATAACATAAATACATAGTTTTCAGCACACAAAAAATTGTGCCAATAGAACCTTTGATTTTGTTTGGAACATACAACAATAAAATAGATCATCATGGTTTCATCCTTTTTATAGGCAAAGCTTGCACCTGCCAGGGAATTCTTTTGAGCAATTTCTGCTTTATGCTCTTGCTCCTTTCATCTTTATCATCAGATCAATCATGACAGCACGAGCCTGTGAGTAAAATCCCAGCTTTTAGTTTCCACAGATATTATGGTTCCTTTGGGTGGACTGTGTAATCCCCAATACACTGTGCAGCATCTGGTTATGATTATCCCTTCAATGATTATAAAAATTAGATAACGGAAATACATAAGCCTGTGCATTCTGATGTCACCACACACACACACACACATCTATGGCGAGACAGTTTCATGTTCACAATGAAGCGGTTCATACTGTTCTATTTTGAACCTGAACACAAGTACAAAGATGCAATCAGTCCTTAGTTTAAAGCATGGTTTTGGGACATAGTCTATAGGCTATTTTTAAGAAAAATCTACAATTCAAATTTTTTAATAGCAGTTTTTTATATATTAAGCCACATCTCTAGGGGGAGAAAATGCTTATTGAACAATTCAGCTCATATGTTGGACACATCTACTTGCATGTGCATGTTCATATTTAATACATAATATGGTGGTCTTTTTTTATCATCTTCATTAAGCCACGTTAAGTGTTTTATGAACTACTGCAAGCTAATTAACAGTAGCGTTCTGAACTCAACTGGTTTTGTGGAAGAACCCAAACATCTTTCCAAAAGAATGCATACCACTTGAAAAATATTTTTTCCTCCTACCCCGATTGTCTTCATGTCCCTTCAGGGGCTCCGTAAATAAATCCCTTATTAGATCTAGACCAGGATCACACTCAGTTCCTGGAGCGCCGTAGTCCCACTGTCACAGAAGAGGCGAGAAGGCGAGCGGATTCAAGTGCAGACTGTTTGTTAGCATACACAAACACAGAGTGAAACAAGCAGAGTCGGTTACCGGTGAACATGAACATCAAAGGCAGAGCCTTTAATCCGTAGCAAGGTAGTCAGGCAATCGCCAAACGTAATGCAATGAGAGAAGCAAGTACAAGAGTCCGGGAACAGGCGAGGTCAGAAACGGTAATTCCAGAACAACAAGGATATATCCACATATATCCACACACAATGATCAGTGATAATACAGAGACTAACTGGGGTTTAAATGCACCTGATAATTAGACTGTGGGGCGGAGACAGGAATGAAACACTAAGGCAACAAACAAGATGGGCGGAGACAGGAATTAAACACTATGGTAACAGACAAGGGGGTGGAGAGAAGAGTTCATTGACATGGGTTGCAACTAAACTGTGCAGGGCTAGGGCTTGACACCTGTGATCTAGACAAACAGAGCTGAGGGAGGTAGAAGGTTTCAGAGGCAGTAAACAAAGGCCAATCAGCTTGTGCTATGTAGTGAATGATGTGATTGCCTTTGACATATAAATTTCACGACTACATTGTAAATCAAATAGTTCACCTCACTTAAATATAGTTAGTAAGCTGGGTCCCACTTTATATTAAGTGTCCCTAGTACCTGTGTACTTCCTTAGTAACTAGATGTGTATGTACAGTAGTATTTAACCACAGTCTAAGTACACACCATTACATAATATCTGCTGTTGTAATATTTCTGTAACTACACACAAGAAGGGTATGTGTAAGTACAAATGTGTAACAAGACTAACAGCAGTTTTTGGTAAATTAAGTAGAGAATTGCTATGGATTTAGCATGTTACTCCTATGTTACACAGCAGCGGGCAGTAAATTAGGGTTTACATATAAATTGTGGAATGTTACCCTTTATATTAAGTGAACAGTTTCTGAGGAGTTACCATGTATATACACTGGTATTACAGAGGTGCACCAACGCCACCAACTCCACCCACTTTACGCATCCCTAAACCTACCCAACTTCACCCCCTGTTCCAGTTACTCTTATACATACTGCTGTTACAAAATGTAGCAATGCAATTCCTGTAACATGACTACTTAGTTTTGAATTGAAAAAGTGCTGTTACCAATGTCCTGTTACACATTTGTACTTACACACACCATTCTGAGGGTTCTTACATTTGTGTCGTTACAGAAATATTACAGCTGTAGATACTATGTAGCAATGTGTACTTACAGTGTGGTTACATACTAGATACACATCTAGTTACTATGGAAGTACAAAGGTATTAGGGACTCTTACAGTAATATAGAGTGGGACCGTAAGCTGTACTTAGTTGTTATACTTTACTAAGTTACAGCAACTTTCAAGGCAAATAAAACAATTTACTTACTGCTTTAAATGACACTTAATGTATTCAAGTAGTTGTTTTGCAAGTTGTTATTTCAAGTAGTTGTTATTTGTTTGTAATGCACAACACAGCAGAAGAAGAAGAAAATGTCCTGTTATGGTTCACTAGTTGAATTCACTCTTTTAACAAAGTCATCTTTAACGTAAAATTTTGAATACAACTGAACCTCACATATGCCACATAAGATGTTCCTAAAATGTAGTAATAATAACTAATAATAGTGATTAGCGTTCCCTTTGGTTGGAAATTTTGTCTATATTTTTATCATTTCTTCTCTAATACAGTGATGCAAAATGAAATCAAAGTTATTAGGTGTCATGGGAAGAAAGGTAATAAATAGATTGCTTATAGAAGGTGACTTATTTAATAATTGACATTATATAGTTGTTGTTGTTGTTGTTGTTGTTTTTTTAGCAGTGTATTCTTTTTGTGTGTTTTTTTTACACTTCAAGTTTCTTCATAAACCACTTGAGAAGCTTTTAATTTGGATGATGTAATACTTAAATTATTGTGGTAATATGCTGAAGTCATAAAGACTTCATCATTCAGCATGCAAATCACAACAATAACTATTGAATTTCTATTAATTCTATTTCTATTAATTATTAATTGTATAACCATTGTATTTGCTCTTTTTGTTGTGCTCTTACTGACACAAGACAGCAAATACAATTTGCTAATAAAAACAACAACTGTAAAACAAAGCAACTCCATAATTTATTCTGCCACGATGCACTCTAGGAGTCAGTGAGTAGGTATATTAAGTCAGTGAGTAAACCTAAAGTAAAGGATCTTACATTCTACAGTTCTTTGTTAGTTACTATAACTCTCGTTTAAGTATACTAACTAAGCATTTGTCAGTACAATATACTGTTTTTATTTCACTTAGTTGTTTTAAGGCTATCGATTTGCATGCTTTTTTAAGTAAGCCCAACTAATTATATTTTACAGTGTACGTAAAAAAAACATTGGAACGTAGGAAACCTTTTGCACATTTTTTTTGCACATAGTTTTTTAAAGTTGTCATTACTTAAAATGGAATGTTAAATTAAATTAACTTAATATATTAGGCTTACTATAATTTCTTTATGCACATTAATAAGCATTAAAGTATGTTAACTTTACATATTAAACTTACTTATAAAATATGTTTACTGAACTGTTCTACATAAGAAATACACTCCTAATGCCTAAATATAAATTTTGCTGCTTCATTCCTTTGGCTGAATCACAGATACCTTCCGACTTTTCTCAGACCGCTTAAAGAAGCTTCTTTCACACACTCTTGTACTTCCTGTCTACAGTTTCTTAACACTGCATGTTGCTCACCTACTGTACATGCCATGGCCACTTCAAAGGTTCCTGTTCTCTTGCCAAAGGCCCAGAGCAGGAAGCACAGCTGGCAGCTGTTCACAAGAGCACTGGAAGTTTTGCTTCTGCTCTCTTGTGTTCCCCTTTGGCCTTCTAGTTTATGAGGGGCCAGAGGGGAGTACTAGTTTACAGTAGTCCTCCACCTGATGACATGTCCATACTCCCTCAGAGAACCTGACTGTGAGACCTGCTTGTTCCCAACAACATAGCTGTATGAATCTGTATAATGGTACAATACAAAAAAGAAACCGCAGATTGGTTCCTGTTATGCATGTGAGTCACTCAATTATTCCATTATTCATTTGCAACTGAAAGCAAAAGTGGGAAGTTCGCCGATAAATCACTGACCGTTAAAACAGAGAAGAGCAGCCAGAAACAAGAGCCCTTTCTCGTTTTCTCCGGGTGGAGCGAGACATGCCTGCTGCTGATGTTTTTATCTAAACAGCAGTGCACACAGTAAATCCACTGCTTGTCTCTAACTATACACTGACATATTATTCAGAGGAGATGTTCCCGATCCCTGGTGACTTACAGTATTTATTGCTGAGGTCGTTCCTCATCATTTTAGACAGTCTGGAGCATGAGGATAAGAGTATGTGTATGTGTACACAAAATACAATCAAACCTGAAATGAAGCAATGCATCAAACTTTAGCTAACAAACCATCATCGGCATATCTCTATTATGGTCTAAAACATAACAAATAAGTATAATTTGCTTAATTTGACCTTTGTAAAGTACATTTGTGGCTTAGAAGCTTGCAATTAAGCATTTCCATTGAAAAGGTGCTTTTTTCCCCTTCCTTTCAGCTTCTAACGTGCTATGTTGACTCTCCAATACGTGCAGGAAATTCAAACACCTCCTCCCTTTTGTGTAGCTAAGAGCAAATGGCTTTTTATTGAACTTCTAGAATGCAAAGATCAAGTGCAACTGTGAGAAGGAACCCTCCAAATTAAATATTTTAGATCTTTTGGATCCAAATAGACTGTATTTGAAACTATATTTGACTCGTATTGCATAAATGTAAGGATTTCGTGATAATAAATAAAAATAGATACATATTTAATAAATAAGAAATTTGTTATAAAATAAAAATATAATACACAATGTACCTTTTTTGTGCTTTAAGGTTATGATCCTTCAGAAATGATTTATTATTTTATTTGGTGCTCAAGAACGTTTCTTATTTCACAGCTTAAGACTGTTCCTTAATATTTTTGTGAAAGATTTGATATGTTTTAGGGATACATTTATGAATAGAATGTTTAAGGGAACAGCATTCATTCATATATATATATATATATATATAGTGTGCATATAGCATATTTTTATAAATTTATATACAATCATTGCTTGGTATGATTGAGATGCATGCTCATGTTCTTCAGAAGCACATATTTCTCATATCAGCAAGACTCACACATGCTCTTTATTACAGATAAGCTTTAAGATATCATCCACAGAGCTCCACATCACAATGGCTGTCTGTGGCACTGTTTAAACACTTGAGACTTTTTTTTTTGTCCTGGAAGGAGGATTAACTGTCATGGAATGATAGATGTTTAAAGGCCCTCATGGGGGCGTTCACAGGATGAGGAGACATGACATGGCCTAAGAGGTGAGCAAATAGATAGTCATGCTGAAAGATGTGCACATGATTTATGGCCTCTGTTTGGCAAGATTTCAAAGCACCGCTCAAATATTTTGTTTCATGTGAAGAACAATAAAGATTAAATGAGATATTTACGTTTCGCAGTCCTTTCCTCTCTCCTTTACCCATTATTACAGCCCTCATAAGAACTCATAGGCTTCCTAAATATGTTAATCCAATATAAACTGCAGTTATGATACTATTACTGTGCCATCTAGTCACAATATAGCACGTTTGTGTATTTGGCAGGCAGAGACTAGACAGTGTGGGTGGCATGTGTGATCTACCAGTTAGTGCTCAAGCAAACAACACATCAATAGGATTAGAGGGAAATAATTAATCTTTAATCCTGTTTGCTGTATTTTATGTCTTTTGAAGAGATGACAGGCAGTTCCGTCTTTGGCTAACTGTAAGCTTCTTTATTTAGCAAAACGGGCACTTCTTAATTTTTCTTCACCTACAGCATGCAAAAGGATTCAGTAGCCTACATGCTTTAATAGGCATACTGTGCTATTGACTGTAACAGTTTGGAAACAGAGCTTTTAATCATTTGTATGTGCCATACAAATACAATTTTTCCTAACACCCTTGTATGTACAGTATGTCGTGTGCATACACTCTCAGAAATAAAGGTACAAAAGCTGTCACTGGGGTGGTACTTTTTCAAAAGGTACACTTTTGTACCTATAAGGTTCAAATATGTACCCTTTAAGTACATATATGTACCTTATTTCTGAGAGTGTATGCACACGACATACTGTACATGCTTCATTTCTGAGAGTGTAGGATACATTTGCTTTCGGTGCTCTGTTGCCATCTAGTGAACAGCAAGCTCAACAACAAATAGTTTAGTCAGTTGGTAGGCATTTTTAGCCTGGACTATAAAGCTCATACGAGTCTTATATAGACATGACTTTGCTCGCGAAATTGAATGTAGCGTCACAGGAAGTATAGGCGGGCCCAATTTTAATTTAAGAAGCAAAATCTGATATCAAACAATTGCAATACTTTTGACAAATTAACATTACTGCAGTCTTCATGTTACGCGATTCTTCAGAAATCCTTCTAATATGCTGATTTGGTGCTCAGGAAACATTTCTAAAAACAGCTGTGCTTTTTGTGCAAACTGCGACTCATTTTTTCGGGATCTTTGATCATTCTTGATTTAGAAAGAAGAATTTATTTAAAGCATTGTAAATGTCTGACACTTTTGATCAATTTAATGGCAATAAAAGTATTAATAAAAAAGCATAATAATTAGTGGTGGGCCGTTATCGGCGTTAACGCGCTGCGTTTTAAAATAAGTAATAGTTTTAAAAGAGTAGCCTGTGTATATAATGCTGAATACAAATATATTTAATTTTGCACAAAATAAAATGCATGTTTAAACTACTTAAACTGAAAATATCTTGCTCTGACATATCATTAATATCTTAATCTGGTTTAAGCTAAACCATGTTTGTGAAACTGGGCCATTGTGCTGATAATAATAATATTATTGCATTGAGTTGTGAAACCAAGATTCACACCCCTACTTTTAAGATGGCAGTACTGACTGGTGGTGAACTGCATGTGACATGGCATTAATAATGAATACAGTAAAAATATTAATTATATATTTTCTGTATATGACACATTCATCTGAGAAAGTCTTTTAAGGACACAAGGTTATCCAGCGGACAGTGTTTTCAGATCATATCAAAGCATCTGCAGAGCTGTTTTTTGTATTTGACTTCTCTTTTTGTCTGTCAACCTCATCATTTCACACTGATGATTTTTTCATAAACATCCCTTGTTGTTTCTGCTACTACACTTAGGGTTGTATTACAGGTGAATACGTTATTTTCTCCCTATTTTGATCCAAACATTGCTTTTTAAAAATATTAATAACCTCGTTTTTTGCCATGACTTATTTAATCAAGCAAATAAAGTGCAAACTGATTTAATAAAAACAAACTTTTGTTTTTTTAAGTGACAAGACTCTTTAGTCGACTCTGTGTTTATTTGACAAAATATTTAAATAAAACATTTAAAATGATCATATACTAAAAAATAATAATGATACATCACTGTTTCCAGTTTGATACAAAATTTAAACAAATTTGAAAACATAAGGAATGGAAGCCTGTATTTTTTATCATTGCAGTGATAAACACAGAATATATTATTATATAAAATACCAAAATGATAAGTTTAATTATAGGTCAAATAGAATATGCATTGAAGCTTTAAAACACCCACACACACAGAACCAAGAACAGACCTGAGCACATGTACCTCTCATAACTGCACATTCGGCAAAAATATAAAAAAGGATGTTGACTATATTAAAGACGTAGTTGTTGAGTTTAGCTGAGTCATGGGTAGTTTATGCAGCCACAGTCTGTGCCGGCAGGAGGGCAGGGCAGGAGTAAGCCGGGTGATTACGCTGCTCTTCAGCTTCCACCCTTTCAGCCCCCAGCTTGAACCACTGATATGAACAGCCATAAGGGTTTATCAGACCCAATGCCTTGACCCCTCCCTATCACAGAAGTGCATGCTCGTAGCCATTACAAATAATGTCATTTAACATCATAAATACCTAAGCACTTCACAGTTTTATTATTGCTGTTGTTTTCTTGTTGGATTTGAGCCACATTTGGAATTATACATGGTAAAGTCACAACAAAGAAAGCAGATGCTACATGTTTATATTCTTTTGAAAACTGTTGGTAAAGAAACAGTAAAAAAAAAAAAAAAAAAAATTAACACTTTAATGATCAACTATAGACATATTTGCATATTGTTCATGTTGCATAAGTAGCCTTAATACATTTTTTACATAATAATAATAATAATAAATAATAAATAAACAAGTACACATACATATGCAATCAAAAACTTTTATTTTGGATGAGATTAATCACGATGAATGTGCAGGATGATGATGATGATGATGCATCAGACAATGTGTTATTATAGGATTAAAATATTTTCTAATTTACTTGTAGCACAAAATGTAAAAATATTAAAGGAGAGGGGCTTGCTAAATAAAAATGGCAACACTTTACAATACAGTGGCACTAATATGCTAATGAACACATAATCATGAGTTAATAACGCATGAAGAACTAAACAATTATTATGTTATGTTATTAATAGGCTACATTTAACTAAAAATATATTTTTATTGCTTAATCTATGAATGTCCATTATTTGCTGATGTAATAATCATTACTAAATGCTTAATTTCTTCATGAATTATAGGCCTACATTAACCTTATGATTCTCTGTGCATTATTTGAGCATGCATTAATGCATATTAGTGCACCCATATTGCTAAGGGTTACCGTAAAAACAAATTTTTGCCAGTATTGTATCACTATTGTACAGACACACAAAATTAGACCAGTTCATTCTAATATTAAGATTTAACATAGCCTATTTATATTAAAATATCGCATCCATTAATCAAACCTGCTGCGATGAGATTTAACACTTATTGCGCAATACTCACTCAAAGATCTCACTCAAAACTCGGAATCCCGGGATGATAACGTAGGCTCTTCTAATATGACGCAGAGAACGCTTAACTGGGCAGCTACAACTGTCACGTGATCAGGCTACCTCCAGCTGGCCGCTGAGATGAGGACGGCGACCGCAGGAACTACATTTCTGCTGACTGCTCTCTTCTATGACATATATTTTTAAGTCGAGATAGGCAGAGATTGTAGTGAATTATGTAATCGAAAATATATGGCAAAGCTGCCGAACCGCAGTATACCCGACGAATTATTCGCGTTGCTTAGAAACTTTATATTTATTCACGCGTGTTTGGATAGCCTACTATAAATATATTTTTCTTGTGCCACGCTGTCTTATAATGCTCTCGAACACCGAAAAAGAGTTGATCGTACAGATATGGGACAAAATGCTTCCAGTGGCAGAAGAAATTGGATCTGAGGCTCTTTTAAGGTACGCTGTCTTAGATCAAGAAAATATAGGCTTAGCCTACAGACATTCCTATAAACAATATATGTTAAACATGCTGTTGCTTTTCTTTAAAATGTACAAAACTTAGTGTGCCTTGATAGTTCGTCGTTCAATTTTCTGAATATCAAAAATACAATGATTAATAAGTCTTGTCATATTTGCCACTTACCCGTGAGTGAAGACGCAAGCAGCGGATTGGGAGGAAATACTGTGGGGCTCTCGTCTTGCTGACTTTGTTTTTCTCCCTTGTTAAATGGTTTGCAGGATGTTCACAACGTTCCCCAAAACAAAGACATACTTCTCTCATCTAGATATCAGCCCCGATTCAGAGCATTTACGCTGCCACGGGAAGAAAATCGTCCAGGCTTTAGCCGAAGGCGCAAGGAACATAAGCACGCTCACTACTACGTTGGCACCACTAAGCAGGTTCCATGCCTATCAACTGCGAATACATCCAACAAACTTCAAGGTGTTCATGTAATGTCTATCTGTCCAGTTCACTGATCCAGTACAAATATAACGTGCGATGTGTTTCGTAGAGCTCACTAACGTAAACTCACATTTTTCCCCAGCTTTTCAATCATTGCATCCTTGTGACGTTAGCCTGCCATATGGGTGATAACTTCACACCTGTTGCACACGCGGCGATAGACAAGTTTCTGTCGGCATTCTCAGCAGTTTTAGCCGAAAAGTTCCGATGAAGACCTGCGAAGAAGAATGGGATGGTTCTGAGAACTATATCTTCAATTAAAAAACAGCCTAACACATGTTTTATTTGTCTGTTGTTTGTCAGAATGCAATGCAGTGGAATAATCAATTAAAATGTATTGACTTTTACTGTGACGCAGTCAGTGCAATTTGATTCGTCGTTGTTGAATTGTAAAACTGTATATTAAATAGGCAACAGTATTGCATTTGATCACGTGTTTGATGTGGGTGTGGTGCTATCCAGACATAAGTGCTGAAATCTTGGACGAAGTCCAAAGCAAATGTGACGCTCTCCCTTGTGCTGAACACATTTCTTTTGTATACCCGTCGTCTTTGCCTGTGGATAACATAGTGCCATAGGCCTATATTAAATTAATATGTAGGATTTCTGTAATATTAGCCTAAAAAACTAAATGTTTTAAAGGCGCAGGTTTATATATTTATCATAAAAGTGCTTCAATTTTCTGAATTTTAACTCTCATTACTAGTCATACATTTACCCTTTTTAAAGCATATAATGCATTTAATTTGAATAAAAGCATAAAAACAATTATTTAAAAAGAATATAGATAATAATAAAATAAACAGGCTAGTTAATAGTAAAAACGGCATTTTTAGTGCAGAAATATTTAACTGTAATTTGTCTCTTGATTCGATTGACAAAAATACATCACATCAGTTTGTTAAAACTGACAATAATATGCAATTCAAATACAATGTTAAATGTGAGCCTAAATACGTTTGTGATAAGGCTGTTTATAAAGTTTTTATAAAGCATTTCGAATTTTTATTTAAGGAAATTTGGACATTTACTTTGCTTTAGTTATATCTTTCGTCTTGTCAAGCGTGTAAAAAAGAGATAGGGACGAGCCGGAAATAGAAATCATATCAGAATGAATAAAGATATCAAACATAGCTATAGCCGAAATTATGCAATGTTACTGTGTGAATGTAAAAAGAAATGTGAATATTAGCACTTTTGAAATGATGTCAAATTTATTGCGTAACCCCTTTTGATTTTAAGACAACTTAATGGACCACAAAATCGTGTGAAAAAAATCTTATTTATTTATTTTTGCTGCGCATTACACAAATTCAAGTGGCTACATAATTTCAACTAATCAGTTATACTGCTTTCTCAGGGCTGACACAACAACAGCCAGGAACTTCTGCCACGCAGCTTGGATGTCTGGGGTGAACTCAGTCCTCATGCGTGTAGCGATCACCACGGTCAGGCAGTCACCAAAGAGCTGGAAGAGACGTCCAGAAGAGTAAAGCACAGATCAAACATAATCAGCAACTTACTAGCTACTACTCTGAGTCGCAAACCTGGAAATTGCCTGGGTCGACTTGCAGAGTCTCTGAGTGAAGCTCGCTAAGGGAAGTGTAGGTGTTCTTGATATCATCCATGTTTTTAAAAGCCATCTCTAGACCTCGGAGCACCACAGTCCCGTGCGTTGCGACCTTAGGGTTAGCCATGATTGCCTCGGCGTTAAACAGGTTTCCAAAGCCACCGAAGTATCGCCGAGTCCAAGGATAGACCACCAAGAGCCTTGAGACCAGACAATCAATATAAAAACAGTAAAGACTTAACTGAGACATGCTAATGATTAAAAGCACACGCTTTGAAGAAACACACACAATAAAATATAGGTTATCGAACAACTGAAGCCGGCTAGAAATGAGAGTAGCCTACCTAGTCAAGCTCTCGAGGCCCACCGACTCGTAGTCGAGTTTGGCGAATACAGCCTCTATCGCAACGCGTTCCTCAGCTGTCCACTGAACCATCTTGTCTTGTGGCCTTACAACTGGACATTGGTTTAAATAGGGCCTTCTCGGCTGCCGCCCATGTATTTTGGGCAGATGTGTTTGACCGATAGTGAGAAAAAGGCGGCAGCTGACCGATAAACTCTGTAATTAAGTTAGAAGCGTTTTATATAGCTAACTGATGTGTTTCATACATTTATTTAGTTTTTTTTGTTCATTTATATAACGTGAATATGTTGGGTTTGTTGCTACGTTGCACTTTAGCTGTTGGCTACAAAAGTTAGCGTTAAACATTGTATTGCGAAAATAACAGCCCAGTCGCACGTTTTTTTTTTTTTCGTGGCACGGACACGATTATTCTATTTTCGTAAGTCCAGCACTAATAGATGCATCGAATCGAATCCTAGTTTTACAAACGTGCTGGACTTACATAAATAGATTAAACGCTAATTTCGTGATATAGTCACGACCTGCCGTGCGACTGGGTTGCAGCCACACAATATCGAAATGTACTCACTGAAGTAATTTGAAACCCAAATTTTGAAAAAACTCATGAAGTAATATTTAAAAAACATTAAAATAATTAGCATACCAACAGCCTATGTTTCTCCACAAGAAGGAATTTGTAATGGTTGTAACACTTTTTGTTTCAGCATGTCTGAAATTGTGATACCTGGTAACCACTGGTGCCTACTCCAGTTATAACTCACTTAAATATCTACTGCATTATAGTAAGTTATCTTGTCAAAACGGCTTACATAGTTGTTTGGTTGTTAATCTACCCCAGTCTGAATTGTAACAGCTGGGGATATGTTACAATGAGAGGTAGGCCTAATTTGCTGAAATAGCATCCACACTACCCTTTTTTTTTTGCATTTATACAAATTTATAAACATATAATTGAAGAACAAAGAAAAAAACATCCTGAATAACACAAAACATTTAAACATACAAAAAAAGTGTATTGTATTTTTTAGAACTTTAAATGGAGCTCAAAACTTTGCTGTGTAAGTGTGCGTGTATATGCACTGTATATATTCCTGTCACGTAAGCCCATAAATGTTACGTTGTGAATTTTGAGACTGACTCTAGCATGACAATGCTTTGCATAAATTCTTATAATGTGAAAAAAAAAACCTTGTGCATTCAATTAAACCAGATACTTTTTATCTGTTGGGAGATATGCGCATAAACCTTGGTTGGAAATGAAATCATCACCTGGGATCAACTCTGAGCATGAAGGCATTACAGCTGACTGGAGAGGAGACCATATGTAAGATTGGCAGTTTTGTTAACTGCCTCATATTATACACCACTCATATTAATGAGGCCACGTTTCTGGACAGGTGCTGACTGAGGACTTATATGTTTCCAGTGGGAAAAATTGTCTTATTTATACAGTCCTCATCAAGAACAGTCTGTTTATTGAAGACTTCTGCATTGTGTTATGTTATTTGAATAGAAAGGCTTATTTCCTATCTGACTTAGGGAAAATAATTCAAGCACTAAGGCCTTGTCTTTGGCAGAGACACTCATGATTTTTGTAGGTTTGCTTCATCCAAACTTGGTATAGAAATGATAGTAAAGCCTTCTTTATACCCTCTCAGAAAAAAGTTTTTTATTAACTTTAGTGGTACAAGAGCTTGCCACTGGGGCAGTGCACTTAAAGGGATACTTTTTATATTCTTTACTCATAAAGTGTACCATACCATACTGTTACCTTAAGGGTACACAATACTACTGTATATGTACCCTTTAAGGGTACTGGCCAGTGACAAGCTGTTGTATCCCAAGGTATTCTTTTTCCTGAAGGCATACCTTATCTTCAGCCTTGTGTCTATTTGATTTTTTGTCCATTGGTATAAAATATATTACAAATGCATTATCTTTAGCTTCAACAAAATTATAGTTTCATTCCTTGAAAATGTGCAGCAACATTTCTCACCGACATGAATATAGCCACAATGTTTATTTAGTTATTTTGCACTTATGTTTTTAGCATTTATATGATATGCCTTTGACCATTTCTTATTTGATGTGTCAATGCACTTGTAGGCTGATAAAGTTTTTTTTCATTATGTAAATGTTATTCCTTTGTGTGTGCTTTTAATAACTTTTTTTATAATTTTTTTTTTCCAGGTCTTATGACATAATATATATACATATACATTGTAAAACAAATACTATGGGAAGTCAATGAGTCCAGAAAAGGTGGTTGATAACGAGTGGCTAAATGAGACAACAGTGACGGTCAGAAGCATTATCTTCACGCCAAACAGTAAAACTGCTTTTTTTTTTTCTTTTTTTTTTTTATTAAATGATACATAGAAAAATACATGTAATTTTAAAATTTTGAAATCACAACAAAAAAAGAGCTTGTCAACAAGTTAACAACATGCTCAGGACAGCCACGCATACTTGCAATGCAATATATGTTATTTGGTTTTACATTTCCTGAGTTAAAGGAACAATAAAATAAGTTAGGCCTATTGTTTTTTTTCCTATTGAGTTCCTATTACAGGCACCCTTTAGGGTAGGGTATTTGGGTAACTTGTGACACTGGGTGATATAGGACGCATGAACTCCAGTTGGTTTATTTCCTGTTCTAACAAAATTTAGTCAACAGGTCTTTTACTATAATTTTAGCCTGGATGTCATGTGACTGAAATACCCATGACTTCATGGGGGTGATTTCACAGAAAGGGGCAGGGCACTTGTTAATCAATTGGGTTCTGACTAGATTAATGTTAAGGACATAAATACAGTATGTCATAAATAAAACAATGTTAATTGTTGTGAAGCTTGTTATCTATTCAAGCAACACATTTTGCATCAAAGTGTTGAAAATGTGTTTTTGTTGTTGTCGTCAAATTATGTTTGTGATCTACGTAATATTTTATAAAATGAAGAACTTGAATAATTAAACGAATAATCCGTCAATATGATATTTGCTTGCTGTAGCTTTTTTTTTTTAAATGTTAATAACATGTTAAACAAACAATTTTAATATAGTTTAAAATTAATTTAAATGAATAAACACAGTAATCCTGTGTAGAGATAAAAATGTTTTTCCTGATATTTTCTTATTGAGATTTCAAAGTCAAGTCGATTTTTTTGTATTTTTATTTTGTTTATTTATTTATTTATTTATTTATTGGCACAAAACATTAGCAAATAGATGTGGCATGTCTCCTCTGGGTATATTCTCAATATATAATTTCTTCTGGTGTGGTTAGAAAACATAATTGGGATTTGTCTAATGATAAAGTCTAATATGTTGATCTCATGTGATACTGAAATCAAAATTGCAAAAAATGTCCCAAATACCCAAGTTCACCCCAGGGTACAAGGGTGTAGGCTACCTTTTGAAACTTAAACTTTTAGCTTTTTTTGAGAGTGGGATTTTATCCAAGAAGACCACGTCTTCATGTGTCCATGCTTTTTCAGGCGCAAATTCGTTGCTCCTCACTAAACGCTATGTAGGTTATCATTTAAATTGAAAGTATCAGTGCACTTATACGTGTTTAGTTTATCCGCCTAAGCAATCTTCATTTGTTCAATTTATTCTAATTAATTCAATAGACTTGCTTCAAAGCATTCCAATTACCAAAATCTTCTTTAAACTTGTCCTGTGGTTTGTTTATTGGTTTGCATGAAATTACAATTTTATGATAAATCCCTGGAATCTTTGACTGAATTATGCCTTTGTTTTCAGTTTCATGAAACGTGATACTCGAACAGTTTCAACACACAACTCAGGTGCGAATCAATACCTCTTTATTGCGTTAGAGAACAAACAATGCTTTCCTCCAAATGTTCGAGGTTTTAATGATACTGTCTGCGCAAAGCAGAGACGACAACAGCGAGGAACTTCTGCCAGGCAGCCTGCACGTCAGCGGTGAAAGAGGTACCCATAGTTCCCGCAATCACGATGGTCAGGCAGTCGGCCAACAGCTGGAACGGGAAAAGCGCAACAGGTGAGTCACCGGTAGTCTTACTGCGTTTGTATGCGTTTTAGATGTTTCTGAGTTTGCCTACCCTGAAGTTGTCAGGATCCACGTGCAATTTGTCGGAGTGCAGTACGCTCAGTTCCGCATAGGTGTTCTTGATATCATCCATATTCTTCATGGCTCTGTCAAGCCCGTGGAGCACAACAACTCCGTGGGCTGCCACCTTTGGATTGGACATGATGGCCTCTGCATTGTACAGGTTTCCAAAACTTGCAAAGTACCGCTGAGTCCAGGGATACACAATCAAGGCCCTGCGATACAACATAATATA
>JAUYWG010000046.1:7195427-7211505 GCA_034779775.1 Enteromius afrohamiltoni | reverse complement strand
AAATCATCAATATTAAAACAATAAAAGGCTTGAAACTACTTCAGTTGTGTGTAATGAATCTAAAATATATGAAAGTAATGTTTATCAGTACATTACAGAAAATAATAACTATATCACAATATGTTAATTTTTTGAAAAGGACCTGTACAAACATGCATGTGTGATGCAGCAAAAGTGTAGACAAATATTAACAAATAACATGATACAGTAAAATGTAACTTAATTCTTAGAGGTTCAAATAACATGAAAAAAAGGTTTATTTTACACCATAGGACACATTCATATGTCAACTACACACATACATATATATATATATATATATATACATACACACACACAGATAGAGAGACAGACAGATCATGAGTTGATTTCTAAATAGAAAATCATATTATTAACAGTAGTAATTATATATGAATTATATATAGATAACTCTATTTTTTAAATATGTTCAAAAATCATATTTTGTCAGTTATATTGTTTAGGTAATAACTATAACTAACAACTAGGTAAGATACTAACTAACTAACATAATAAAACAAATTGCGTGTAAAAAAAAAATTAAGAATCTCTTTCAACTATATATAAATGTGTGTGTGCGTGTGACATATATAGGTGTTTTATATAAAAAAAACAACAAAAACAATCTATTATCATTCAAATAAAATAAAATAAACATTTTTATATTCACTTTATGTAATGCAAAATGAAGAAATACATACAGGCGATTTGTAACAAAAAACAGTTTATTAACAGAAAACATTATGGCAGGCTATAAAAACTAAAACAACAAATACATTTGGCAAAGAGACAATAAAGCATCCGAATACAGAAAGGTTTAGAATACTGCACTAATATAAATGTTTGACAATATCATACAATGCTTTACAAGTTATCTAGACTTCAAAAAGCTTGCAACATGAGATCCTCTGAGGACGCCTCTCCATCACTTGAAAATGACACGAGTCTTCTTGTCTCCTACTACCAACCTAGGATGAATAACACAATCAATCAGATACTTCTAGATGCTCACATATTACTGTACATATCAGGATTGAAAGCCTTTCTTCAGGTAGTGAGCAGCAGGCATACCTCACAAGACTGACAGTGACCAGTGCGCCAGTCAAAGGTCCCACCCAATATATCCAGTGGTACTCCCAGTGACCGGACACTATTGCTGGCCCGAAGGCCCGTGCTGGATTCATACATGCTCCTGATATTCCACCCCTGTTTAACATAGAAGACAAAATCAGTGACCCAGATACAGCACATTAACACATTTTATTGTTAGGATTCATTGTTTCCTATAGCCATTATTGTTCTAAGGCCGTTTAATGTCTTTGTTTCCTGTAACATATCCTGTGATTTTCAGTTCATGTTCATTAAACACTTCTAACACTCCACATTAAAACACGTCACAAAATGAGAACAATCTCAGCCAAGTTTTTTTTTTATATTTCTATTTTTATTCATAAGGATTATTTATTAAATAATTACATTTAATATAAATCATATAGATGTGTTAAAAAACATTGTGTGTAAAAATGTGTTTATAGTTGTTTTTGTTCTATTTTTTCAACTTTTTCATTCCTAGATTTAATATTTTGTTATATTTAACACAAATGCTCTTTATAGCTGCAGAACAGTCTAAGGGTGTCTTATATAATGTACACTATACTGAAACATCACGCTATGCCGTTTCCTTTTGTAGCTTGCATGAAATATTAGCTTCATACCCAGCCAAAATATTTGCAGTCACGGTAAGTCCAATACAGAAAGGAGCCAGTTGACTTCGGGTCCTTCCGTTCACGGCACCCATGCTCACAACCATAGTCAAGAACAGCGTCATAATCATCTCCGCCACAGTCGCAGAGCCAGTGCCATGAGAGGACTGAACAGCATCAAACGCTGCTCCTGTTGCATTCGCAAATGCTTCATTCGTAGTGACAGCCTATAAAAAGATTACTATTGAGTCATGGAAAAGGGAAGTTTATTATCATGGCATTTTTGTCAGTGATAATGATTGAACTTTCAGTTATCTGCACTTCACCATTTCAAGTCACAAATATTAGTTTAATAGAGAGGTTTAGCCACATACTTTGGCGAGGCTGGCAGCAATCACTCCACCTAACATTTGCGAGAGCACATAGGGCAGCAGAAGCATCAGTTCCATTCCCCCGATGAGGTAAACACACACAGATACGGCTGGATTGAAGTGACCACCACTGGAAAACAAGATCAGATCAATCAACCACACAGTTTTCGGTTCGGAATGAATGGCTGCATTTGATTTTCTCCAAATAAAACAGGTTAAATACATGAATACATTAAAAACAGATCAATTAAATTAAACATAAAATAAAATAAATCATACAAAAATATATAGAATTGTTCATATTTAAAACTTTATTATGAAATATGTATAATATATATATATATATATATATATATATATAATTACAAAATAAAGAATTAATTGCATTTTAAATGTAACCTAAAAATTTTTTTTTAATTTCGTTTTAATTATTTTATTTATACAATCTAGAAAAGAAATTAAATAAATAAATGTATATATGTATATGTATTTATTTATTTATTTCAGATATTTTAAGTATTAAATGTTTAAGTAATAATTTAAGTAAAGAAATGTCTTTCAGACCATTTGCTTACCTTCATACAAACAGTCATATATACATATTCAGTGTTCAGTTTAGATATTTTATGTAATATTGTTAATATTATAAATATATTAGACCATAATATATTTATTCAAAACATTGTTTAAGATTTCAATAAATTATTTTCTATTTTTATTCTTTATTTCAAAGTCATTTGCTAAATCAAGCACAAAGAAAATGGCAGGCAGTTACCTGATTTCTCCAAAAATGGCAATTGCTATAGCCAGTGCTAGTCCGTGTGCCAGGGCAGGCTGGATGCTCCCGCTGATGCCCACGTTGCCCATGACCGACACACAGCCCACAAACATGAAGAGAGTGGAGCCGAGGACCTCGGCCAGGCACGGCTGAATGTAGTGCTCATAGAAGGACAACTTCTTAGGCTGATTCTGATCTCCATCACCGGTGGCTACTGTAAAGAGCTCTGACTTGGACTCCGCTGAGGTCATCTTGCCTGTGTGAAACTTCAGGTGATCTGTGCTCACGCACACAGCGGCTCCGTACTGATAAAGGTGGACGGAGGATGGGGTGGAGTGGTGGTAAGGCGGGCCAACAGTCTCCCCCGTCATCACTCCTGGTGGCTTGGGAAAAAACTTTACAATTCCAGCAGAGGAGAGCATTGTTTGGGGGGTGACGGCTTCAGGATACAGCTTATCATCCACCAGTCTGCTATTACACAACTGAGGACAATAAAAACGTGCATAACCAACACTCGTGTCACTCAAGGTCTGCTCGCCAGTGTTATGAAATTGGATTGATCAGAGTTAATGCAGCTTCCAAAACTTTACAAATTTAATGGAATATTATAGATCGCTCTGCAGTTCAGCGTGGCCTGCAGCAGATTTTCCCATGCAGTCATCTGCCTTTATCGCGATTTCTCTGACTCTCATGCATTAATACGGGGTTCCTGTGGCAGTAAATAACAGCACAAGGTCGGTTTGAGTTAATGTTTCTCTTCAGGGAGTCACTGACAAAAACGAATACAGAGAAAGACTGCAGGATGCCTGGCGTTGACGGCTAAAGAGGAAACATTTCCTTTTTTTGTGTCTTTTAATCGCCTTTTGTTTTCTAAAACTACTTCCTTGTGATTATTCGTGACATTGAAGAAACACTTACTCTGCGGTTCAAAAGTTTAGGATTGTTAGATTTTTAAAGGTATATGAAAGAAGTCTCTTATGCTAACCAAAGCTGCATTTAACTGATTAAAAATACACAATACAGTGTGAGGTACTACCAAAAACTTCATTTTTAATTTAATTGAAAAACTTTTTTGTATTTTAATATTTTATTTTAAAACTGAGTATTAGCAGCTATTACTTCACATGATCAGCATTTATAATAGAATCCTTTCTAACATTATGAATGTCTTTACTGTCAGATTTGATCAATGCAATACATCCTGGTTGAAGTGTTAAGTATTAAAGTGACAACCTTTTTTTTACCCTCTAGGTGGGATGCTACTTTCAAACAATGGTCTGACAAGGGTCTTATAATAATTGATCAGTTATTTAATGGAAGTGTATTGCAGTCATTTTCTGATCTTAAAGATAAATGTATGTTTTTTTTGATATTTACAAACTTACTTATAAACATTGATCTACACCCTGTTGGATTATTTAATAATGTTGTACATCTCTTCTTACCATTTTTTTTTTTACTTATTTCTATTATTATTTTTTTGCTGCTGTCAAGGAATGTGTGTTGTATAATTGTTCATTGTTTGTCATTTGTTATGATGTATAAAAAAAAAGTACAAAAAGTAAAAAAAAACAAAATAAAAAAATACAACTGATGAATGGTACTTTAAAAAAAGCCCCCAAAGTGTTGAATGCTACTATATCATCAAATAAAATAAATATGACACAAACTCGTGTGTATTTTTGTTGTTAATTTTTAATTCTTTACCTATAATTATAAACCAACTTAATAACTACATTATAATCAGGAAAATTTAATTGAAGGATGCTTATGAGAAACATATCTCTACAAGGTCAATATAAGGTCATCTCTCCCTAGTATTTTAATTTGTTTTTTATTTTTACAATGTAGACTGTAAAATGGTTTCAAATCAAAGTGCAACAATGAAATCGTTCACTAAAACCATCATTTTACACTCTTACTTGTCTTTATTCATAGTCCTCTTTCATGAATATTCAGTGCTTTTACAAAAAACGGTTCATCCGGTGAATGTTTCATGGTTTTTTAATAACAGCTATGCTATACATTAATATGGCACTTCAGTGAGACACGCCAGTCACACAGGAGACAGAAGGAGACAAGTAAAACAGAAGAAAAGACGCTGATGCCAGTAGTCTCCATTTTTATTGCGCTTAAAAATGGAAATAAAGATATAAATGACTTCCCCTTCCTGTCTTCTGAAAAGCGTCAAGAAGAGCGTCCTGTCCACTTTTGGTGATGTCGTTTCAAATGAAACTTTTACAGCCGAGTCCCTACTGACGTTTAAAACCCAATTTGCGAGAGTTCTGAAAAGAGAAGTCAGCTATTAGTTACAGGTGACGGCAAACCATCCGTGAAACTCTAGAATGGTTAGAAATACCTAGATTGAGCTTATCTTTTACAGCCCAGCAGATGCAGTAGTGTTGAAGAAGCTGTTGGAGTAGTTCCTTTTCATCTAAAAACTCTAGACGCTCAATTCTGGGATTGTAAAACAAAGAATGTAATTGTAGAGATTCTGATCTCAAACTTTCCTGGCACAGCTTGTGAAGTTATAAATATCCGCTCGATTACAACTGTACTTGAGTGTTGGCTTGTGTACCTAGCTACATCTTCCTGAGGAAGCATGCTGTAGACCGTCATCATGTCCAGTGCGTTTACACTTTCCCAGCCTGCTGACAGAAAGCGCTCCTTCTGTGGAAACACACATCAGGGTGATTAGCATTAACTAAAGCCGTTAAAAAAAACATTTGATTGAACTGAAATAAAAAAAGACTTTATTTTAACTAATTGGCAAGGCAACATTTCTAATTATATTATTCAGAGTAATATTAAAATAACTGAAACTTATATCAATAAGAACTAAAAAATAGAAATAAAAGTTTAAATTAAAATAAAAACAATGAAAACATTAAATTAAGATTTAATAACAACACACAATCATCATAAAAACACAGAAGAAAATATGAAAATTTTAATCTTAATGCAAATTTCAAACCCAGTTGAGCAGATATTGTAGGGTGTCTACAGAAGGTCACCATGCTGGTGTTAACCTTGAGAGACTTGCACTGATACTGCTTGTGAGACTTAAGTGTTGGCGTTGCATAAACAATGACTTGTGCTTAACTGCTCCGTTTTCCTGAGTCTTGATCACCCATTGTATTGTGAGCAGGAAAACAACTACGAATTCCAAGTACAACCCAGTCTAACGTTTTGATTGCACATTGAAAGACACTGTCTTACTGTATGGAGTAGAACAATCGATGCTCATACAGTATATAACAGTTATACATATCAATGAAGTACATTATAAATGAAGTTGCTAGCCCTAAATGTAATATGGCATACTTGAGAGTCCAGAGACTGACACACATCCACCCCAGCCAGATTGCACTGTCTTCTCTGCAGATTCTCAATCATGATATGCCCGAAGCGATCATTCATGTTCACCTGAAAAGATCTGGACAGTTAGAGGAGCAGACAGAAGAGTTCGCCACAAATTTTTAATGAAGCTGTTTGACGTAGTGAACTCACCTGTTCGTAGTTAATGAACATGGCCGTGGAGAAGGTATCTGCGACCCAGTGTACCAGTTGTGCGGACTGCTCAGGGGTCATGTACACCAGCACACACTCGGACAGAAACAGAGTGGGCAACCTGGGTGGAGAGAAGCAGGAATACAGGGATAAAGGAATGTTAAGCAGTTCATATCAATGGCGGGGAAGTGTTTCTTTACAACACCCATCCTATGATTAAGCTTCCTCTAGATACAGGCTAAATTTAACTATGAATTATGGTTAACAATTTCTTAATTCGATAACATATTCATAACTATAACATATACAAATGCAATTTACATATAAATTACGATTATTTAATGCATAATACACAAACAAGAATTAATGAATAATAGTATATTTTTAAATGAACAGTACCTACACCACCAAAAGTCTGGGGTGAGTAACTTTTAAAGACATTCATAATGTAGAAATAGAAAAGGATTTCGGTAACACTTTGTTTAAAGGACCAATTCTCACTATTAACTAGTTGCCTATTCACATGCATATTACTAGCATTTTACTAAATGTTGAGAAGCTTAATTAGGAATGCATTCTGAGGTGGTTCTAATTTCTTTTTCCTTCCTCTCGGGGTGTTGATAAGAACAAAGGCGTGGATCAGACAGTGGATATTAATCAAAGAGGTTTATTGAACACTAAGGATGCATCAAAGTTGTAGCTTCATATTATGTATGTGGTAATATCTGTGTGTGGGTGTGGTTCTACAGGAAAAATGGAAATAAAGAATAATTATCAGCATGACTTATGCATCAAACAAATAACAGTCATCTATACAATATACTAATATGTGAATACAATATCCAGTATCAACATTCTGTGATGCTATACAACACAATCCAGTGCGCTGCACTCTCATATAAACATAATCAGCACGTCAAACTGTTTTAACAGCAGACAAACCTCGCAGCATCACACAACAGAGTATTAGAATGAACAAGAACAGTATATAGAGGTGAGCGGGAACTTACTATGTGTCATAGACGCACACAATAACACACAAAGAGCGATTATTTCTCCCACTCCCGGGACATGTCTCTCTCTCGCTTGATTATACTGCCTCACAGCTATGATTGACAGGGGGTCTAAGCTCTGCCTTTCTAAAACTGCTGCCCCCAAATTTGTAACAAATTTGCTTCATTGAAAGGTGATTCAGGTTTCCGATGGCCTATCTCTAATGTCTTGCTGCTCGTCATCTTCAGGGATTTCAGGAAGCACAATCAGGCAAGTGATAGGCCGAATTTATAGTTTGTGTTTTATTCGAATCTCCGCCATCCGGACATGTCCATCTGTTCCTGGGAAGACTTTCGTGATTCTAGCGATTTTGCCAAAGTGACCTGGGTAGTTGGGGGTCAACCAACATGACCACAGTGCTCACTCCAAGGTCAGGGGAGGGTTTTTGCCACCTGCCTTGAGTCTACATGGATGGTAGGTAATGTCTTATAAACGTTGTCCAGAATCGGTCCTCCATCTCCTCTTGGTGAGGAGTTCAGACTCTGGGAACACTATTTGGGGTAAGGAACCATCTAGCCGCCCCATCAGCAGGCAATTTGGTGTGATGGCATCTGGATCATCTAAATCTGCCAAGACACATCCAAGGGGCTTTGAATTCAGGATGGCTTCTACCTCTATCAAAACTGTGAGAAGTACTTCCTCAGACATGGTTTCTGAGCCGAGGGCTGTACAAAGAGCAGTTTTTTATCGACCGGATCTCCCTCTCCCACACACCTCCAAAGTGTGGAGCAGCCGGAGGATTGAAATGGAAACTGATCCTTTGTTTGGCCAACAGCTGTTGCAGATTTGGTCGGAGTTTACTGAAGGATTCCTGAAGTTCGGTATCTCCACCTTGAAAGTTCGTGCCCTGGTCAGAGTAGAGTTCTTCAGGCTGGCTACGTCTGCCAATGAACCTTCTCAGCGCCATCAGAAAGGCATCACGGTCCATAGAGTTCAACAATTCTATGTGCACAGCACAAGTGGTGAGACACTTGAATAGAAGACCCCATCTCTTCTCAGTTCGACGTCCCAGTTTCACTAGAAAGGGTCTGAAAAAGTCCATTCCATTAAATAGTTTGAGCCTTGGAGGAGGAAGACCATCTGCTGAGTCGCTGGTTTTTACCGCCACTTACAACACTCATGACATTTGGTGTCTCTTAATGGCCTCTCTGCCACGCAGAATCCATACTCTCCTCCGGAGCTCAGCAAACACTCGCTCAGCTGCTGGATGATGAAGTCGACTGCCATATTCCTTGATAAGCAGTTGAGTGTTCGGATGCTGAGGGTCAAGTACAATAGGGTGCATTGCCTGTGGGTCAAGTTTCTCTGTTCACCTCAGTCGTCCTCCAACCCTTATGAGTTGATTTTCCATATCAAACTCTGGAGAAAGACACAGCAAACGTTTTCAGCAGCCGAAAATCCTTAGGGAAACTGTCCATCTTTATCCTTCTCAGAATAACAGTTTTTGCCTCTTCATAGGTAATAGCTAAAGGAGAATTGTCCAGTGCAGCCGCCCCATGCAAGTCCTGTGCTACTGCCTCCACCAACTCTAACCAGATACTAAATTTCTTTCCATCTGAGATCAACAGCATGATAGTAGTTATCCCACAGAATGGTTTTCCTTTGAGTTCAGTGGTATCTTCGGAGTCCTGACCACTTGAGGTGGGGTGAGAGGGCCACTCCCCCTGAGGTTGCCGTAGAAACTCTGAACCATGCAGCCACCTGTTGATGCCAAATAAGATCTTGCAGACTCTTGCCATGAGTCAGATTGTCAGCAGGGTTTCCTTCAGAATTTACATAACGCCATTCTGCCTGATTGAATCTCCGCTACCCGAGTGCCTACAAAGACCTTGTAGCGACAGGATTCGGAATGGAGCCAGATGAGCATGATGGTGGAATCTGACCAGCAGGTGATTTTATTCAACTTCAGCATAAGCTAATTTGCTAGCACTTTTGCCAACTGAGCACCTATTAGGGCGGCGAGCCTTGGGATTGATTGTCGCTTTTGCTGGGCCACTCTGGATCGGGCTAGAAAAAAAAAGGCAAGGTGAAGTTCCCCTTGGGGATCTTCTGAACGCAGGTAGGCCACGGCCCCAAATGCCTTCTCAGAGGCATCACTGAAAATGTGGATCTCATGGTGTACCTCTGGATGATCCATGTAGGAGGGTTTATAACATCTAGGGAGTGTTACCTGTGGAAGTTATTTAAGCTCCTCTTCCCAGGCTATCCATGCTTGCTGGAGCTCCCTAGGGAGTTGTGGATCATACCAGTCTCAATGGTTCATCCAAAGCTGCTGCACGATCACCTTGGCTCGAATGGAAGGATGATTCCAAGGGGATTGTACTGACTCGCTAGCCCCCGGTAAATGCTCCGCATTGTCAAGGTGTGGTATGTTACAGGTCTATGTTTGAATCCTAACTGGTCTGCCTCACGGTGCCAGCTCAAGCCCAGGGTTGATTCTTGGGGGTTCAACTCCAGCTTAGTGGACCTGGCTTCTAGAGGTAGGTGACTGACAACATCCGCTCCATTATTGGCCCATTGTCGGATGTCGAAACCTCCCGTGGACAAGAGGGAATATAATTGATCAACTAACTGATGTGCACAGAAGGTAAACTTTGTAGACAGTTGTCCACATAGAAGCATTTGTCCACTGAGAATCTCACATCCTCATCAAGAGTACTGTGTGATGCTACGTGTCGCTGGAGGGCGTAGGTTGCGCAGCAGGGACTGCACGTAGTACCAAAAGGTAGAACTTGCCACTCATATGTATCTGGAGGATCTTTGCGTCGTAGGTCACGCCAGAGAAATCGTAGAAGTGGTCTGTCTGGCGTCATTGAGGTTCAGCCCCTCATATTCGAAGGAACAGTCGAATACTAGGCAGCTGAGATTTGAAATATTCTTTGTGGCTGAGTCACTGGAGAAATCTGGAAGGAAACAGCGGCTCCAACCACAGTTTGTACATCCTGGCGGATTGTACACAGGGCAAGGCTCTCCTCAGGACCATGGATGCCAAGTTTAGTTGCTGCAGGGGAAAGGAGATTTGTCCTCTCCGAACCATCATCAAGGACAGCGTAAGTATCCAGGGTCCTGTCTCCATGACGAAGTAGAACTCTAACAACCTTTAGGAGAACTTTCCTACATCCTGCAGGTCTATCTAAATACAGTGTGCAGGTTGCTGAATTCATCAAACAAGAACATTCAGTTGCGTGCTTGGAGTTGACTTCATGAAGGGTTTGCAAGTGTCTGCCTTTGCAGATACTACATGGCTTCTTGAAAGTACATTTGGTTGCTTGGTGTGCACGCCCACACCTCCAGCAGCGACGATTCATCCGGATCCAATCTATGATTTGCTGTTTATTGAAGGACTGGAAGGTAGGGCATTGACTGAGGTAATGGTCGGTCATGTCACAGTATGGACAAAAAGCTTTGGCCTGTGCTTTAAGGACTCCTGAACTGGAGAGCGAGTTTGGAGCCAGTCCTGGAAGAGGTTTAGCAGAGCCCTCGCCTGATCCATGAAGTATCGTAACTGGCCGGCCAGCAATGTTCCCTGCTCTCCCTCGGCCCATCTTCGGTTCTATCCTCTATCTGCAATCTGAGATCTGACTTTCACTGTTCTGACACCAGGCTTCATATTGTAGCCATTCTGAGAAGTCCAGGAGGTTGTACACTGGTATGACAAAACATGTGCCTTCTGTACTCAGACCTCATCTCCGGAGGAGATGCGAGCCTCTCCACATGTGAACCGCACCTCAATTCAGCCTGGCCTTCATGAACCAAAGTCTCCAGCATACCGACAAGGGATCGGATTTGCAAGGCGAACTTGTCAAAGGATGCTGCGTCCCCTTGTCGAATGTCGGGAGCATCCATAACCTTAGAGATCCGTCTAAGTGCTAGCTTGTAAGGTTTTCCAAACCTCTCTGTTAGAGCTGCCATCGTATCGCTATATGGGAAAGGTGAATTAAGATAGGAGTCGGCTACAAGACGGGCTTCATCAAATCTCAGATGATCCATTAAAATCTGACAGCGGAAGAGCTCTGTAGCATCAGGAGGTAGTAGGTTCTCAAGAGCAATCTTCAATCTAGTGAATTCACTAGGGTCCCCTGATATGAAATTTGGAATGGAGGGGGTAGGACCACGATAGGTGCTCTCACTTTCATCTGGATGCAAAGTAGAGGTTCCCCGCATAGGTGCCAAATACTCAGGTCTCTTACGCCCATAGCTCTCATGAGGGTGAGATAAATGGGCAGCCCTCACAGGTTCGAACCTCTGTTCTGGATACCTGCTTGGATCCTGGGGATAATTACTGGTGGCAGTAGGTAATCTGCAGGAAGTCAACTAAACAGGTTTATCTGGATAGCCAGGGTTCATAGGATCACAAGGATTAATAGGCTGAAATGACTGTGTGACTGCCCGTTCGGCTGGCAGTTCCATCTGTAATTGGTCTCTCATCACTTGGAGCTCACTGAGCATCTTACCCAGGAATTCCACAAGCACATGCCCTCCTGGCGACGATTCGACCTCGACATCTGGGTGTCTAAGCAAAACAGAATGATTTCCACAGCCCACAGTCTGCTTGGGGGGAGGTAATGAGCTATAGTCCTCTTTATGATAAGAAGGTTACTGGTGCAGCAACTGCAAAGACGGCCTGATGCTGGATGGATAAGTAAGTGATGTTGAAACTCAGAATACCCAAGGGCTTGAGGAGGCCTGTATGAGGAATTAATGGCAGCTTGTGGCGATGAACTCAGCAACTCAGCCTCTTCACAAGGCAGATGAAATGGTGAAAACGTAGCAGGCTGTGTAGAAGGCAATGGAGATGTAGACTGTAGAGGTACTCTCACCTGCTGTCTTCATAGGAATGCCATGAATTCCTTTGAAAGGAATGTGCCATGAATACTGGTTCACTGGACTGTCATATGGCGAGGCAGAGATCCTGGCATCCTCATCTCTCCTTACTTCCTCTGCACCATGAGGCCTTGTAGGTGAACTGACCTGTCGACGATGGGTGGCTATGAAATCATAATCCTCAAGATAAACAGGTGGGCGAACCTGTCGTTTAGGTCTGGCACCTTCGAGATTCACCTCTTCTGATCGCATTACAGGGCTGATAGATCCTCTGTATCCAAGAGTAAGGGTTAAAGATCCGTCTCAAAGGACCAACTGTGTTGAGAAGCTTAATTAGGACTGTATTCTGAGGTAGTTCTAATTTCTTTTTCCTTCCTCTTGGGGTGTCGATAAGAACACAGGTGTGGATCAGACAGTGGATATTAATAAAAGAGGTTTATTGAACACTGAGGTTGCATCAATGTTGTAGCTTCATATTATGTATGGGGGAATATGTGTGGGTGTGGTTCTTCAGAAAAAATGGAAATAAAGAATTATTATCAGCATGACTTATGCATCAAACAAATAACAGTTATCTATACTATATACTAGTATGTGAATACAACATCCAGTATCAACATTCTGTGATGCTATACAACACAATCCAGCGCGCTGCGCTCTCATATAAACATAATCAGCACGTCAAACTGCTAAGCATACAGAAAGGATAAAAATAAAAATAACAATGTCATATTTCCGAACACAACACGGGAATAATGTAAATGTGTCGGCTTTGCCGTTCACTCCTGTCATATGCTTGGACTTTAACAGCAGACAAACCTAGCAGCATAATAAGAAGGAATTACATTGTAAAACATAATAAATTCGAAAAAAGGGTATTAGTTTAAGATTTTAAATTGTTATATTATTTCATAATATTATGGCATTAACTGTGACTTATCAAATATCAACCTTAATAAGCATAAGAGACTTCTTACAAAAACATCAGGCAACTTTTATTGTATTTACTTAAAAAAAAAAAAAAAGAAATAAATAAAAAGTTAATTGTTAGTTTATTGCAGTAGTCAACATTTAAAGTGGATCAAAACCTGTCATCAAAGTTGTCCTAAGACATGAATTGTTTTTGATTTTAGGACAACTTTGATGACAGGTTTTGATCCACTTTAAAATGTTGACTACTGTATACCTAATACATTAACTAAATCTAATCTAATCATATTTCCTGTAAAAACAACAAAAAAGATCATTTTTTTTCTCCCACTTTTCTCCTAGTGAGAACATCACAATTTGTTCAGCTCATGCACTGACACAAAACAAGAAGTTTGTTCCTGAAAACAAAAAACCTAAAAGTACATAGCAGGAAATCACGTTTTTGGAAGAGTGGTTTGCGTGCTATGTCAATAGATTTTCCAGATATTTTTTACTCAGCGTCTGAGGCACTAATGGGAATTGCAGACAAGCTGGCAAACGTCAAGACGCCACGTTAGGGTGGACTGAACAGGAAGTAGCAAAAAAAAAAAGAAAAACAAAACCAAAAAAACTCAAGGTGAGAGGCCTTGAAAATGATGCCATTGATGTCATACACCTTCTAGAACGGTAGCTTCCTTCGGGTCTCATCAGTTCACATCAAAGAAAACGTGCACTTATTGACGCATCTGAGGAAACCCTAAATGCTCCCGAGTGTACTATTGTCGTCAGGGGCATCAGCAGAGATGCACGAAAACAAAACAACAGATGCGTGCAACTCCTACTGGGATGCCAAACAGGATGGATCAACCCTATCTAGGATGCACAGAATAGTGAGGTTAACCTTCTGGTAAATCAAGTGTAATCTAAAAAACGTATTGTTCTGATACACAACCATGAAATTTAGTCGCTAGTAAACTGAGGCAACAAATTAAATGTGATCCCTTCAGAAGACAAATCTGCACATCACAGTAAAGATAAGAGAGGCTCATCCTGATGTTGTAACTTCACTTACTACATAATCTATTTTGATAACCACGTAGATAAAACCTCACAAAAATGCAGTGCTATAGAATAACGGAAAAAAATCTTGAACTGATATTTAACCCGGCCAAGGTTGTGATGTTACAGTACTTACTCTGGATTTATCTGGAACTTTTTTAGTTTCTCCTCTAAAGCAGGAAGGTCTCTAAGATCAGCACCGATGATGCAATATCTGTCAGAGTCCAGGCTGTGACCATCTTTCAAATAGACGAGGTTGAACAGATGAGAGGTTACAGTAAAAAAAAGAGAACTACGCAACAACAAAGTAAAATGCTCTGTTATGTGATAATTTGATTCCAATACCCAGAAGGAGTGAATCAGTGGAGTGGGTCTCAATCAAAGGTTTTGATAATGGAGGTTTCGTCCTGTAATAGATAGATAGACAAATAGATAGATAGAAAACAGAAAGTTAATCATTTACTCAATTGTTTTATTGAAAACATTACTTTTATCTCATGATCATTCCAGTTATCAGATTTCAATCTTCAAAACCTTTCACGTTTTATCACCACACAACTTGTGTGAAGCATACACGTGTGTCCCCTTAATTCTACAACACCTCTCTGTACTATATTTTATGGCAAACTCTAAAATATAACAAAACATAATAAATACATTACTCAAAAAACACAGACACTTTTTGTGTGAACCTAAGCTGATTTCATACGACAAGCAGTTGACTGCAAAAAAAAAGATTGTGAGAAAGGTCTAGTATCGTTTGTTTGCAGATGACACTTTGGTATTCTGTTATCTAATGCACCGAGGGTGGGATTGCATTGTATTGCGTAATTCCCTTTAGACACACTGTGTGTATTTCTATTCTGTCACTTATATACACACACACACTCTTAAACGCATCTTAAAGGCTACAAAAATCTTTTGGCTATCTGACAAATTGCTAATTTTTCTCTGTTGTAAGTCACTTTGAATAAAAAGCGTTTGCTCAGTGCAATGCAAATGCAGTGCTACATGTAAATGCAGTCTTGTGTATGTTGACTGCCACACTTACAGCAGTTGACTGATATACAATAATGCTTTGGAGGGTGTAAATACTCAAACGCAGGGTCCTGGGTCAGGGCCCCATTAGAGACACTGTCTCCCTCTACAGGAACATGACTAAAAGAGCATGCTAAACTTCCAGAATCATTCATGTTATGGTCAAAATGCAATTTAATGAAAATAATAATATATATTAATCATATTATAACAGTAACGCCTTACTTGATGTGGTGTATTTTTCTGGCCACAATCATTGGGAAGTCGACTTCGAAGAACTTTTTTGGCATAATGTTTTCTTCCTAAACAATTAAGATGCATTTACTAAACACAACATATTTTGATTGTGCAAAAATATATTATTGGAGTCTGTGTAAGAATACCTTATTCCTTATATATATATATACAGCTCTGGAATAAAATAAGAGATTTTTCTAAATCAGTATCTATTTGAGTATTCTAAGCTCTCTAAGCATTTCATGCCAGTTTTAACATACTTCATTCTGTTTATTGGGGTACTTATTTGGTGAGCACCTGAATTCAATTGTATTTAACGGGAAATGTATAATAAGCACTGCGGTAATCAACACTATGCTGTTGCAGTGTGACCAGTTGGATGGTAAAAATGCTAGAAGTCTTTCAAAAGTAATTCTAAATGTAAAAATAAACACTAAACAAGCCAAAAACAGTGAAAAGAAAGGTTTTAAATCCAGAAAAAGGCCTCAATCCTAGTTTTATTGTCACACGCACCGGATCACGTGAGGTCACAAGGACCCGGAAGTAACCTCACGCAGGTATATAAACAGGAAGTAGGT
>JAUYWG010000046.1:7142024-7172473 GCA_034779775.1 Enteromius afrohamiltoni | reverse complement strand
TTTAGATCTTTAAGTCCATCTCATGAAAAATCGGAGCAGAAACAAAGGTGTTGCGTTTATATTTTTGTTGAGTGTAGTAAAGATATTACTATTTAATATTCAAGAAAATATCTTGAATATAAGCATGTTATTTATTCTGTAAATGTAATTAATTCTTGTTTAAAGCGTAAACCTCACATAATGCAATTTTTCTTATTTTATTTTAGTTTGTAGTAAAAAAAGTTTGTAAATATATATTTATATATGTATATATATATTATTATTTTATTTATTATTATAATTTTCCTGATATCAGTAGATCATGACTATGACTACAATATAAAAAGCAGTTTCAGATGATGATTTTAAAAATATTGTTTCTAAATTGGCATCTTCTCATTTAGACTCCCCTTTTCTGTTTTACAGATACCTTGTTAAGTTCCTTGCTAAACTTGCACAGGAAAGCGATGTGAACAAGATGACCCCCAGCAACATTGCTATTGTCCTTGGACCCAATCTACTGTGGGCCAAAACCGAGGGGTCAGAATATTATTTGCAATTTCTAGCAAAAATTTTAACACATTTAACTGTGCCTTTTTAACTCTCCTCTCTTTACCTGCAGGAGCCTAGCAGAAATGGCTGCTGCAACGTCTGTGCATGTGGTTACTATAATTGAACCCATTATTCAGCATGCAGATTGGTTTTTCCCTGAGGGTAGGTGTCATAAAGCTTTAAATATATTGTATTTACCAGTGAAAAAAGTATTGCTGTCAGTTTTAAGATGAACCTGTTTCTTGTTATTTCTTCAGATGTGGATTTTAATGTATCCGGCATGTTTTCAATGCCTGTGCCCCTGCCAAACAACGTTAACCACCTGGCCCCCCAAGATTATGACTCTGGCACCATAGAGAGGAAGAGACCTGGCAGCATGGTGGGCCCAGATGGTGAATTGCCCCGGAGAGACAGGTAAAACTTAAAAATCTCAATTAACAGTTTGATTCCTAGAATCAATCACACTAGTTATTTCCTCTTGCTTCGTAACGATCTGCAATTAAGTTGATTTAGAATCCAATTTAATTGATCAATTCACTTTTTAATTGAGCAATTAAAATAGCAGATCACATTACGCTCACCATTAACCACTTAGGTGTTGTCCGTTCTACTGATAAATTTCTTCCTTTACCCTCTTAACCCAATGTGCGTGGTGTAAGTGGGATTTCGACCAATGCAGATTACCCTCTTGGTTTCTGTGGTGTCGCTCTCCTGGGAACTTATTAGCACTAGTGGTGTCTCTGCTGTCTTCTCTTTCTGTAGTTCTGCTAATAAATTAATGGACCACAATCCTCGTAGAGGCAATACTGTACCTAGAAAGCAGCACGCTTCGCCTGCCTTCCAGCCCCCGCTGCCCCCGGTGGAGGCTGCAGGTACTGCAGGGGGTCAGCCTGTGGCTGATCTCCTGCTCCAGCAGCCTGCGCAGGTGGGCCTGGGCTTAGAGAGCTGTCAGCCCGGGCTGGCGTTGGGGATGGCCGCCCTGGCAGCAGCACAGCAGCTTCTAGCTCAGCATACTGAGGAGATCAGGTAAGACTCCTGCATGTTCCAGTGCAATGCATGAATGAATCAGCCCTGCATGCACATGGGATGGCTGTGAAGGGACAAAACGGATCTTACAACTCCTCTTTTCCAGTGGTTTACATTGTTGTGATCTATGACAACCCTGAAGTTTAATATAGTTTAATGAAGTTTAAGTATCTATTATTGATAAATGTATTTTGTGAGAGTTTAACAAGAAAAAAAGAAAAGTATTCGGCCGCTCATGCTCCTCCTCCAAACGAAACCGCTTTTATTGGTTTGCACTGAAAGGTAAAATGTGCAATTTGGAAATTTGTATCTTATCTACTTCTAAAATTTTGTAACCTTGCACTTACAGAATCTTTGATAGAATTGTATGTACAAAATCTTGTTCTTTTTTGTCTGAACTAGGGAAAAAGAAAAAAATATAGATATTTTTATTATTATTATTATTTTGTTGACTCTTAATCCTTAGGACCATGTGATATTTCAGTTTTTCTTTTTTAATAAATCTGCAAAAATGTCAACAACTGTTTTTTTGTCAATATTGGGGTGCTGTGTGTACAATAAAAATGAACTTAAATGATTTTAGCAAATGGCTGCAATATAACAAAGAGTGAAACATTTAAGGGGGTCTGAATACTTTCTTTTACACTGTGTAAGATGATACTTGAATTCAGAAAGTTTGAAAACCACTGCTTTAGGTGCAAATATGATACATTTGTCTACCTGCTGCCTCATTGAAAATCCTAAGCTTACTTTTTAAATATTTTTTCATTCCTTTTTATGTTAAAGAACAAATTAAATTCAAACTTAATATTAAAATTTATTTCTATTTAAACGAATAGTTAGCCCAAAAATGAAAATTCATCATTCACTCACCTTCAAGTAGTTCCAAACCTGTATGAATTTTGTTTGTTCTGCCAAATAAAAAGGAAGGTATTTTGAAGAAAGTTTGTAACCAGGCTGTTTTGGGTCACCATTGACTTCCATAGTATTTTTTTTGGTGACCCAAAACTTTTTTCAAAATATTTTTCTTTGTGTTCAGCAGAACAAAAAAAATTCATACAGGTTTGCATGTTGCAGAAAGTCAAATAAATATTACTGACATTTTTTTCCTCTGTTTGCTTAATAGTTCAAAGACCCGAGACCCTGCGTCCACTCCTCCAACTCAGAGAAATGGCACTGGAGGGTCAGGACAGCTGAATGTGGGGACCCCTGTGGCTGGATCTACGGGACCCAGTCCTCACATGGCACGCAGAGGTCAGTAGACTTACTCAGAAAGTAAATAAACGACGGCTGCCGCTGCGCTGTGTAACGCAACGATGACCACGGCTGGTTTAGACAGGGTGTTGTATAATAACAGCTCAGAACACCAGACAGAGCTTATTTTCAATTCTCTTTTTATTTATAGGCACCAAGAAGCCGGCCCCAGCTCCTCCTAAACCAGCCAACCCTCCACCAGGCCAACCAGCTAATCAATCAGTACAGCAAGCCACTTCCGGCACACCCCAGTCCCTCAGCCCCTCACCAAGACCGCTTTCTAGTCACTCTCCGACCAATCTGAGCCCCACACAACCTCAGGCTCAAACCAACACAACTCCTCGTCGCCACTCCAGCAACCAGCCTCCCATTCAGGCCCCCAATCACCCTCCCCCGCAGCCTCCCACGCAGGCCACTCCCCCTCCCCAGCCCAGTGCTCCAGCTGACCCTGGAGAAGACCCCTCCCCTCCCAGCACTCCCACTCCACCCAGCACCCCTCCGCCCACGGCAGTGTTCCACGACAGTCCCAGTCCCACCGCTCCTCTGGTGTTCCAGTCAGGATCGCTGCCTCGCCCGAGGCCTGTGCCTAAACCACGCAACAGACCTACTGTTCCCCCTCCGCCCCAGCCTCCAGCCACAGGAAGCGACAGCAATGGAATTTGCAGTGCTGCTTTCAAAACAATGGGTGAAGCACTTTTATTTCCGTCTCTCTAAGCTTCCATTTAACTGCCTGATTGTTTGCGTTTTTGTGAGTTGCATAAGGTTTCAGGGTGTCTGTGTCTGAAAGATTAATGGAATTTCGATGTAGCTATAATAACCATTAAAAATAAGTTGATTAATTTGTGAGACCAATACACAGAGATGAACTAAGAGCAGGACGCATTTATTTACACAAAGTTTAATAACAAAATGAGTTTGCAATTATCGCACTAACATTTTAGAATTGCACTTCCTTGCTCTGAATACTGTGGCTGTCCTGAGAGACTTTTGGTGTGTCAGTGATTGACTGATAATAATATTTACACTATTTACACTTTTTTTTTTTATATATATGCTGTCAACCAAATAATGCAACCTGAAGGATTTTACCCAAAATAGCACCCCAAATTGCTGTTAAAACGGCTATAACTGATTCACATGAAAATTAATATTGTTTTTTTACAGCGTGGTAGTATTATTACTACTAATACCACTTATAGTAATATCACAAGTTATGCAAGTTTGTTTAATTGTTATAAGGTAATAATTATTGGTGAGTCGTTAACCGCATTAACGTGAGACCCTTAAAAAATATTGCCGTTAATCTATTCACAAAGTTGGGTTGGAGCTGGGTCTATACTACACAAGATATGATGACTTTCACCTTGATATTTTAGCGTGGATGTATACCAAGCTGAATTGCACTGTAATCCTATTCGGACGGGACTAGTTTTCTAAACTACTGTACCTGTGAGCTTGATTCTTATCACCTGTCGTCCGTGATCTTCATGTACCATTTCAGACGGGTCTAACATCTCCGTGTTTATTACAGAGGTGAGAGGGTCTGTTTTGTACCTCTGGGCGTCACAGAGATCACGCACTCTGTATGCGTGCATTGCTATAGTCATTCAGATTGATTACAATTAGTATCATCACAAATACCATGGTGAAGCTAAATGGCTAATGCAGCAAAACCATGTTTAGTTCAACTATTATGATTTTTGATTTTGATAATTAAAACGTATGTAACCGAGTGCAGAAATGAAAAATATCACAGACATCGCATTCGGACTCTAGAATTATCAGAGGTTGTGAGAGAAAAACACTGAAATTGCAGATAAAATCACCAAGTACGCCTGTAAAACTAGTTCTGTCTGAAAAGGGCTTTACTTTTAGTCATTATTTAGGTAGCACACATATTCTGAATGCCTTTGGCAGAATTCAAATGAGCCATTTTAATCTAGATTAAATTAGGCTACTTTTGCTGATGCTATGACGAGCTTTAGTCTGTTGCGTGTGTTTGAATGCAGAACTCTTCAGACTCGCTGACGGCACACACTCTGGAGTTATTTTGGTGAGAGTGACTCAAAAGTAATACAGGAGTCATTTTGAATCAGTAATATTGTAATGTAAGGCAGTACTTTTAAAAAACAGTAACAAGTAATATATAATGTATTACAGTTTGGAAGTAACTTGCACTGATTATAGGCATGGAATATGTTGAAGAAAAAAACTGTTAAAAGAAAACTATATAATTTTGTTGGGTGAGTTTTTACCTTATATACTAAAATAAAATTAAATTAAAATCCTTATTTTAAAGCTAATGCTCTTTTCCTTTTATTTTAGTAAAATAGTAAAACACTTTACTTCATCTGAATAATTGAGCATTTAATTGTTTTTTTTCATAGTTATTGAAATAGTTTATTATTAAAAACACTCCTGTGACTAAAGAGCTTGTACATGCTGGTGGAATAACCATTACAGAAACTAAAAATGATTTTGGCAATCACCAATAGTTAGTTTAGGGCAGCTGGTTACAAACCTTACATTGGGAGGTAGTGGTCTAATAAAGCACTTCATTTTTATTTTGATTATTAACAATCCAGTAACCTGCATGGTCTCACTTCCTTGTGTCTTACAGATTCGGGGATGACATTTAAACCACTGGCTCGAGCTCTTGTTCCTGATATCGCCGTTGAGAAGCCTGTTACCCACCTCAAGGACGCAGACCTTGACACAGAGAGCACCGTCCTGTAAAAATGGCCTTGACCTCCAAACACCCTTTTCCTTAACCAAAGGTTTGCTCAAGGGCTGCTCTTCTCACATTACCAAAGTGTTTATCATCTTGGCTATATTTCTCGAATTCCCTATTATTAAGACAATCAACAATCCCAGTGGCACCAGGGAAACGGATGCCCCAAGATACTGCATGTTTATTTAAACATGCCTTTCATTGTAATGGCAGCAAAAAAACTGTATTGCATGAGGAACTGGGTCCACACGGTGATTGGGTGAATTTGGTGAAAGGGGTACTTGGAGGTGAGTCTTAAGTGGCCTTAGCTAAACAAATCAATTACTCAATTTAAAAGGTGGAAAACTGTGGCTTTATGTTTAGCTTTTGACTGCAGGTCTCCAGTCAGCTAATACAGTACAAATACAGCAAATTCTTTTTTTTTGTTTTTGTTTCATTTGCAAGCCTTACTTTTCCAGGTTGGAAACTAGTTACATGCAATATTTTGGTTTAAGGTATACAAATGTCAAATGATTAGTTTTCTGCGATTGACAGCTGTTGATTTCATAATTTTGGGGCATTAAAATGACTGGACCTAAACGTATGTGGTAGAACACTACTCCACAATGTGTAAAAGTAATCCTGATTGGTTCATATGTGAAAGAGGCCATTTGCTATTGGACATTTCTAAGAAATAAAGTGTTCAGCTGTCAGTTTATGTTATGGAAAAGGTCAAAATATGTGCTTTAGTGATATTCTGGTATGGAAACTTTATGTTATGGCTTTGTTTGTATGTTTACCAGGCCTTGACAAGGATAGCGTTTTATTTCCCTCCTTTTACCCCTGATATGGTACCAAAGTGGGGGGGGGAAAGTGCCACGCGGATGTTAGTCTTACTGTATAATGGCTAAGAGCTGACATAATTGCTTACTTTCCCCCTTCTTGCCTCATTTACATGAATTCTCATTCAAAAACAAAACTTTTGGAATTTGATTCTGATCAGCCTTTCGTGTGAGGGGGAAAATGTTGGCGATCATGCTCACTGTTAGCTTTTCTTTATAAGTTTTCCTTGCCTTTACCATGCTGCCTTACCTAAGTACACTTACAAGAGCTATTTTACCAAGGTTTGGAAAGTAAACTGACTTCACACTTATGAAACAAAGAGTTGATGGTGAATTTGAAGTTCAGAGGCTTCACGTCTGGAGGACTACATCTTTATTGAATTTGGAAAAAGACAAAAATGCTTTGTATTACTGCTATAAAAAAGTAAAATAAAAAAGTGAAATGAGAACCAGTGTTTCAACAGTTCATTGTGTAGTAGTTGACTTCTCAAATTTAGTTTATTGAGTGCAAAAAAAATTAATGAATAAAAATATCACACCATTTTAAGTTAACCGTGACCACCTACGCTATAAATGAACACCACCAATGCCCCTACTTAGAGTCCATTAATGGTTGAACACACTTGAATGCATATGTGGAGAGAATTCACAGTCATATGAAAATGACTGTATTTGTCCAGCTGAACTAACACCTCACACTAGCTGCGTTTGCCTAATTCAGTTATTACTAAATTGATCTATGCTTATTAATTTAACAATCTATTCTAGTCTCTGCACTCTGAGTGTAAGCGGTCATTGTGTGAAAATACATTTAACAGAATTTGGCATCTTCTCTATTCATATACAGCCTGAAGGGACCAACTGACTGTTCATTATTGAACCTGGCCTAATGGATAGGGAGTTGGATTGTAACCCAAAGGTCATGGCTTCGAGTCCCAGGTCCGGTAGGATTTGTAGGTGGTTGGATTGAATAACTAGAGCTCTCTCCACCTTCAATACCATGAGCAAGGCACTGCTCCCCGGGCACCGCAGCAATGGCTGCCCACTGCTCCGGGTGTGGGTTCACGGTGTGTGTGTCCGCATGTTGGATGGGTTAAATGCAGAGCACAAATTCCAAGTATGGGTCACCGTACCTGGCCACAAGTCACTTCACTTTAAAAAAAAAAAAAATATATATATATATATATGTATTATGTATGAAAAAACAAGCAGGACAGCTGTTGGGAAGCAATGAGCACACTAGTCAATTACGTAGTGAATAATCACAATCAGCCAACCAGAACTGAGTTTCACAAATATGACTAATTCATGTGTTAACTTTGGTTAGTTGCTTTTGGATTTTCTTTTATTTCTGATCTGATCTCTCCTTAGTGTGAAGGACTGATATAAACAAGATCTTATTCTAAAATGTAATTTATTGATGAAGGGAGACTTGTTTTGCGCTGTTTTTCATCTCAGTAAATTACCTTTTTGTGTGTTTGTGTGTAATTACATGATTTAAATTTTTAATGAAAAGGCAGGCAGGGGTTTATTATTATTAATGTTCCTGTATCCTCTTACTCTGTATACACATATCTTATAGTCACTTATATATATCACTTTTAGTGTTGCCTAGTAACGACTACATTATTATGACATTCATATGGAGAGTGCATTGAAAAAATCAAATACAATTCTATAATCGTGAAATAATAAACACTTTACAATCTGAAATGATTTGAAGATGCACCTTTAAATCAGATTTAAAACTGTTGTTAAATGTAACAGTAAAGCATTCAATTTTTGTCATTTTTCCATTAGTAAAAAGTAGAAGAAATTGGGTCAGATTGAGATCTGTGGGATTTGGAGGCCAGTTCCATAAGGGACCTCCATAAGTGAATACAGTTACAGTACAAAATAACTACAGAAATGAATTTCCGCAAAAGCGTATTTATTCAGGCAAAACAAATTCGACATCTGATTAAAACGCAGCAATATGTGGCCCGTCGATATTGAAGCCGATATAGAACTGCTCAGGAAAACACTAGGTTAGTCACACGACAACAGATTGTACACAAATATTAATTTACAACTAATTAATTTGGTAAAACATATTCAATATAACAAATCGATACAGAAACAATCAAAACAGGATTACATTACATAAATAGAAATACTCTGCTACATGCAAATGCAAATTGAAGGTTTTCTCCTCGTTGACTCATTCTGACAAGAAACTAAGAAAAAATACACAAAGATGACAAAAACAGGCAAGAAGGAAGATCATGCATTTGTTCAAGAACAGAAGATGTCAGGAAAAAATGCATTGGGTTATCTTAAACGATAGTAAAAAAAAAAAAAAAAGACAAGCTACATACTAATTTTAAAAGATCACAGATGACGTGTACCCTTCTGCTATTCAATAATGTGAAGCTTTTGCATCTTCTTCTCATAGTTGAAAACCAATTTTGTGATGTAAAACCTACCACAGATTCTCATGCGGGATGAAACCACAGATCAATTGTACAACTAATATTGCAATAAAATGCAAATGATCATTTGGAAAATAGTTTTATCTTCACATTTGAAGGGTGCACTCTTGTTCTGCTATAGTATCAGCGTATCACAACGGAGTACAACAATAAAACATTAATACTGTGAAGAATTTAAAACTCGTCTTTTTTTTACTTTTTTTGTGTGTTAAAATACATTTGGCTTGAGGATGAGTTAAGTTCATCATGAAAACATTCATTTACCTCGGTACCAAAATATACCATCAAAAATACCATCAATCCTCTTCACCTGAAGTGTGCATGTTCCTGTTACATTCTCTAGCAGCTGGAAATCTCAAAATCATTAGTATTAGGCTATATTAATATACTTTCTTGATAAACACACTGAAGTTCTGTATAAAATATATATATTTTTTTTATTCTAAAGATATTTTTAATTAATCTATTACGTTTAAAGTAAGGTTCATTTCCCTTCACGCTATCAAGTTCCCTGTTTATATTGGCACATGGGCGTTCTGGGTTAGAAACAGCAGATTCTGTTGGTTTCACCATGCCAGCGGTGAGGCTATTCGGGGGCTTCTGGGGTTTTCAGTTCCTTGTGTCTCACTTAATGCTCTCTGTTGAATACAAAATCAGCAATACTTAGTGTAAATAACATCTGTGAAAATGGCAGCATTTAAGACACTCACCTCAAATTTGGAGATAAATTCAGCGAAGATGCCAAAGAAGGCTTCTGTGGTCGTGGTCTTGCTGTCTTCTCCGAAGTAGGAGGCCACTTTATGGAACTCATCCATCGCTCTTTGCTGCAAGGATTCTAGGGACTGCACAGATGGATGACAGTTTTCCAGAAAGCTCTGATAGCAACGTTAAGGGCTGATACGCTGCAACGGAAGTTCAATACACATAAATTCTCATTCTCTTTCTAAAAAGGCTATATAGATTGGTGGATACACTCATAACTGATGCAAAGCGATCCTCTGCAGTAGCTGGGATTTTCACACAGGCGGTTCTTATGTCCTGGATGGTGGAGTGAAGGTCACTGAGCTCAGCAGTAATGGTCCTCTGATTGACTGCATTTACAGTGAAGACACAAAAACATCATTTATCAATACGTTTAATTGACATAGTTGCAAATTGTATGTCTGCTAGCTGCTAACCTTTTAAACCCAAACCTAATTAATCAAAAGTGACAGTAATGACACTTATAATGTTACAAAAGATTTCTATTTCAAATAAATACTGTTCTTTTAAAGTGCCCATATTGTGGATTTTTTTTAATTACCATCTGTGCAGTGTACAACAGTTCTAAGTGAATACAACAACATTCAGCAAAAAATCTGAAAGTGGACAGTGTATAAAGCGATTGCCAATTAAAAGAAAGATTTGCTTCTGAATGATTTAAACAAATAGTTTTTAAAACAAATCCCAAGCCAACATAAAATATTAGTATACTGCCCACCCACATAGACTGTAAAAACATTGACGTAGTTTCTCCTGTAGGTTTCTGAATAGAGTTTTTGAAGCTCAAACTGGGCAGAGCCATCTTGGCATCATGTCACTGTGCATCACTCTCAGAAAATCAAAAATGGACAAAGAGTTGCCATGCCCCTTAATTACTCTGAACCTTGAAGCTTAATATAATTTAGATGGATAATCTAAAGAAATGACCCCCTCACAGTTGTCATGGAGGACCAAAACCACTTTTTGTACCAGACTATAAACTTTTTTGCTGCAAAGTTGAGCATTTTAAAATGGGGAGTATGGAAGCCTGTTTCCTCCACTGAATAAAAATTAATAAAGGTTATTGTGACTTTTTAATCTCAGAATTACTTGATTCTGACTTATTTTCTCAGAATTGGGAGTTATAAAGTTAGAATTGCAAGTTATAGAGAAAAAGAAACAGGCCACTATGGGGAGTCTAAGGGACTGACTCCCTCTTTGGAACCAGCCTCTAGTGGTCAATCAATGAATTAAGTTTTAGTCACTTCATGTTGGGTTTCACCAGAAAGAACAAATCCTGCCTCTTGGTCTTTTAGTTGGTCTAAATGAAAATGCTAATTCATTCTTCATGACCAGGTGCTGCTTTTGGAGCGGTAAAAATTGTGGTTTCCCTGTTAACGCTGTACACAAAACAGCACTGAGCTTACAAATCAGGCTTTATCGGCCATTACAGACATGATGACATAAAAATGAGACCAATCTGAACAATTATCGCAGATTAGCATCGCACAAAGGAGAGGTTTGGAAAAATTAGTCATTGAGCGAATCGTTTGAGCAATTGAGCAATTAAGGTGCACAAGACAATGAAAGTGTTTTTGACCTTGCATGCATGTCATCCATTAGAGACCCCCCCAAACCAGAATATGAATCCATAATAGAATAAATAGAGAATTGGTGTGCATAAGTGACTTATTTTATTTATTCTTACCAACCCCAAACTTCTGAACAGAGGTGCATATACGAATATCTAACAGGAAGTTGTTCTTATAACTTACCTTTGGCAGCAAGTGGCACTGTTATGAGGTCCCTGGCGAAATCGAGGAGTTCTGGGAAGTGTTGGCATAATGATTTGGCAAGAATATGGAGGAAGGTCGACTTTCCATCAACAGTTTTTGTTGTGTTCAGCTGAGGAGTTTATTAGGACAAACATAAAAATATGAACGTTCAATAATAACATTGGTCACGCTTTATTTTAAGGTCCAATTCTCACTATTAACAGACCATTAAGTATGACTTTTGACTATTGTACATTTTAATGTTTTGTCTGTAATCATTGTACACATACCTCAGTAAGAAAATTAATTTTGAATCCTGTTGTTTTATTGGTCTTGGGTTGACCATTATTCAGATAATTTCCCATTGCTAAAACAAACTAAAAACACACAAAAAGAGTACATTCAGTAAAATTAATATTGTATAATATGTTTAAAAATGGATGGCTTAAAAGATATAACGTTTATAATTTAGTCATATGTGCTGAATTAAGTGTTCTACCTCCAGGATCTTGGCCAACCTCTTGCTGTTTTTAAGCTCTAATGAGGCTTTGTATATGCATTCATAAGCGCCTCTCATTTCTTCTGTTTTCTCCTGCACAGTGGTCTTAAACAGAAGACTCCTCAGTCTGGTTTTATACTCAGGAACTAGCAGCATCTGTAGAACAAACCCACAAGAATCCATTAATATTTACACAAATGATAACAGTACTCTGTTAAAACTTGAGTAACACAGCACCTGCAGGACAAACTGGTCCGGCTCGCTAAGTTTGGCAGGGTCCTGGTCGTAATGCTGAAACTGTTTGACCTCCTCGTCATCAGGAGCGTAAAGCAACAGTTGTTTAATGTGTGCAGGTTCCAGACGCTCAGTGCTCATGGTCATGAGGATTTCTTGCAGCTCCTTCGGGGAAAGCTTCAAATGCGCTATGAGGATAGCTGAACAGATGTGATGAGACATGGATTCTTCACCTTCTCAAAAATGCCCACACAGCAGCAAATACCTACAGCACCTCTTTAACCTACTCCTACACATCTACGTCACACGAGACAACAAACCTGACTCAACCCGGAGCACTTCAACCCAACCCTTCTCATACTCACAGGCGTTGTAGGCCTTTTTATGGGAGAGAATCTCCACCACGTCTTTCTTTTTAAAGTTCTCAGGCAGGAAAGTGGGCTCTGGAAGAGAGACTGACACATTTAATAACAGTGTAAGGATGAGTTCTCCTCGCACCAGAAGTGGAGACAATAAACTGTATGGAGGGTTATGAAACTGAACAGAGGCTGTAAGATGCCAATAACTGGATGAGATTGATGGGATCGGAGACAGACATACAGAAGCTCTCCATGAAAGACGAGCTGAAAAGTACAAAAATAGACAAGGTAATTGCATTCATTTTCACCATCAAAATGACAAGCTACAATACGGATGCACGCAGCAATGAAAGCAGCAATACACAGTGGGATAAATGTCAAATGTTCCTGAAAGTCTTTGCCTACATCTGAATTTCTAGTGTCAATGATATGTCATTACAAATATGTGTTTATGTCAGAAAAAACACATATAAAGTACACTACTATTCGAATGCTTGGGGTCAATACATTTTAAGGTCAAATTTTTACTATTAACAAACCTACTATGACTTTTGCCTCAATAAACTCCTCATTTGCTGATTATTAATTTAAGTTTGTAATTGGATAGGATTTGGGCTGTGGAATATGGTCATGCAGAATATGTGCTTTATAAGTACTAATAAACAGCCAATGTATTAGGCATGCTAATACTAAATGGTAACTGATTTTTATTTAAGAAATACTTGTTATACTAAATATCATACTAATGTGACATTTTTCAGCAAGGATGTATTAAATAAAAGCTCAAAGTAAAGATATGTGTAATGTCACAAATTAATATATTATGAAACCACTGCATTTATAATAATAACAAAAAGTTCTGAGCACCAAATAAGCACATTAGGATGATTTCTCAAATTGTGAAATTTAAACTTGGCCATAACAGGAATAAATAGCATTTAAAAAAATATCAAAATAGAAAAGTTCTTTTAGAACTAATTTAAAAAGAGACTTAAAATCTTACCTCCAAACTTTTAAACAGTAGTGTAATAAATTGTATTATTTAATACATTAAAACATAAATAAATACATTAATTAATAAATATATTACATAATAAATATAAAACATTAGTAACATATACATTATCTGAAAGTTACGGTGTCCGGGAGGGGACGTCTTCGGGTTCACTTAGTTTTGTCATGGCCACGACATATTAACACATGAGAACGTCTTATTAACTTGAAGGAACATGATATTATGTCATGGCCACGAGATCGTTTTGTCAAGGTAACGACATCCTTATGTCGTGGCATCGAGATGCTTTGGTGAGGAAACGGCATTCATTTCTCGTGGCCACAACTTCTTATGTTGAGAGACCGACATATTTTACTTGAGGCCACGAGTTTATTGCTTAAACAAACCTGTGGGACCATAACAACCTGGGATTATCAGTGATGGATTCATTATTATTTTATTTTGAATTAAGAAATGAGTATATGAATTATTATAAATATTATTGTATGATAAAAATGAATGTACTATAATAATTATTTCATAATTTATTTTTTATGTTTTGTTAAAAGTGCTAAAGATGGCTTGATTTATTTATTACATAAAGTAAATAAAGTAGGCATTTCTACCCATCCCAGTCTTAGCCTATTATTATATTTGTTTCCCCCACCTTCATTTCAATCTTTTGCCTAGGGCAGCTGTTGAATCATCTTTTTCTGTTCCCTCAAGTTAATATATCGTGGCCACAACAAAACTAAGTGAACTGAAGTCGTCCCCTCCCGGTCACCATAGAAAGCTGAATAGATGAGCAATTATTTGAATACAAAAACAAGAGTTTCACAATGCCGTAGAAGAACCTTTTTGCCTAAACCATTTCATAAAGAACCTTTAACATCTAAAAAACCTTTTCGTTTTACAAAAGGTTCTTCGTGGCAAATATGGTTCTTCAGATTCTAAAAAATGTAAAAGACATGGTTCTTCAGAGAACTGACTGAATGGTTCTTTGTAGAACCAAAACTGGTTTCTCTATGGCATCGCTCTGAACAACCATTTAAGTGTGCCTGGAATCTGAGGATGCAAAAAAATCTAAATATCGAGAAAGTTGTCCATTTACTAAATATCTTCATGGGACATGATCATTACTAATGCACTATACCTGTGCAACGTAATACTGGTTTTATGGTCCAGGGTAACATATGAAATGATATATGTTGTGCTTTTTGTTCATGAAGGTTTTTGATTAAAAATTCCTTGCATCGGTTGATCTGAAATCTTTTAGTGTAAAAACACAGAAAATCAGACGGGGCAAAAAAACACTCTTTTTACAGCACTGTATAAATAGGGGATGATTATGTATGCATGCAATACTACACAGTTATAACACCACAGAGAACTTACTGGAATTCCTCTGTGTGCCAAAATACAGATCCAGATCCAGGTACTTGACCATGTCACTAAGTTTATGATAATCAGGATCATCTCCAAGCTAGAAAACAAATCATATGTACTTAATAACATCTCAACACTTCAACATGGTTCTGAGGTGCACTGGGGTTGTTATGTATCACTAACCAACCTGTCCCCAGATAGTTCCTTCAGAGTTCTCCACCTGCTCCCAGCGTAGTCTCTTCACGCTCATGTGGTTGTTGTCGGAGGCTTTCGGGCTGGCTTTGGGCAAAGGTGGAGGATCACATGGTGGTGGTAAAGGAGGCGGCGGTGGTGGGGGAACCTTGGTCGAGAGCGTGCCATCATAGCTCTGTTGGGAATGCTGGGAATGGAGGCTCTTTTGTTTGGTCAGGTTAGGGGAGGTTCTGGGTGCAGAGGTCTGGTGGCTCTGGTAGATGGACTGGGTGGGATGTCGTAGGTGAGTGTGTTGTGTGGCTGCGTTTGGGGGTTGAGGGGAGGTGCGCGGGGATGACTGTAGGATGGGGTGAGCCTTCGGTTGGTGAAGCTGGAGAACAGGTGGGGCGCTGGGTTGAGGAGAGGAGCGTCTGGGACGTGTGTGCTGGGCCCTGAGCTCCTCACTGGTCGGCAACACCTTGTGCAATGAGGGCCGGTTAGTGAGGAAGGGGCGCGGTGGAGGTGGGGGCGGAGCTATGATGGGGTGGTGCTGAAAGGCTGGGGGAGGCTGGGGCAAGTGCTCTGGGGTGAGGGGAAGGGGCGAGGGCGGGTCGGTGAACTGGATGGGAGGTGGCGGAGGTGGAGGACTCTGTGGTGGTGGAGGGATGTGGTCAGAGCCTGACGAGTAGGAGACTGAGGTGGAGTCATCACTGCTACTGTGGTCTTCACTGCTGGCACTGCTTAACTCATGAGGCAGCATGTTCACTTCCTGGTCATCCTGGAAACTCATCTGATAGTGGCACAAAAATAATAACAGTAAATGATACAAAAACATGCATTTAATGCTCTTCATAAATCATTTGTGCTGGCAAATGGTTAATCGCATCCAGAATAAAAGTTTTTGTTTACATATATATATTTAATAAATAAATAAATGCGACCCTGCATAGAAGAAGAGATTTGGGGAAAATAAATAAATAAATAAAATAAAATAGAACAGAAGCGTTACAGAAAACAATTTTGTGTATAATTATAAAATGAAAATTTTGGTGAATGTTTTATTATATTTTTCGTGAAATTTAACTGGCCAGGATATATTAACCTCTTTCTATGTCTGACACAAACCTCTTCATAGTCATTCTCCCCTCCCTTAAAGTCATCCACAATATTGACCCGGTGTCCCAACTGCTCGCTCAGAGCATCCAGGAACTTGTCGGTGTCTCGGCTGCGAGGTGGACGTGAGAAGGTGAAGAGCTTCCTGCGCTGGGGTAGAGGACTGGGTTCATCAGAAGGCAGAGGGGAGGCCAGGGGGCTGTCTAAACTAACATAAGGATTAGATTCCACACTGTCTGGAGAAGCAACAGTCTGCTGGTAAGTCTCAAACTGAGGGCCAGGAAAAGATTCAGTCCATGAAAGAGAGAGGCCTGGCTTACGGTTCCCTGCAAAATAAACAAAATCATGAATAACATTTACACTACATTGGAATACTTATCAGAGATCTTATAAAATGTTCTAAAAGGGTTTACATTGATCAAAATAAAGAACTATAACATGCTAACAAACTCAACTAGGGATTTTCAAACTTGTTGCTGCCATGGACATACTTATAAGTTATTGCAAAACAAACCATTACACTATTTACATATAATTGTAGATTATACCCACTTTTAAACTTTTATCCTCACAGAATTATTATTAACATAAAAGACAACATTTTTTTTAGCCAACTTCTAATTTTCAAATTTGACCTTTTTGTTTTAAACATTTCTTACCTTTAAAAGCTATTATTGTCAAAAATATATAAATTAAATAAATATATACTAACTAACTAACTAACTAAATATATATATATATATATATATATATATATATATATATATAAGTACAGTTAATGATTACCAACTATGCTCAGCAACAAAAGAAAGAACTGTAATAATGTTAAAGAAATCATGGTAACACTTTACAGAAAAGTTTAGATTATTTATTTAGATGTTTATTAAATTAATTTTAACTAAGATTAATGAATGTTTTGTAAGTATTTTTCATTGTTCATTTAATGTTGTTAACTAACGTTACTAAATAGAACCTAATTGTAAAGTGTTACCAAAATTATGTACAAAACAGATTAATATCTTCACTCCAAAAATATTTTGTAATTCTTTTAACTGGACCCCAGCTTGAAAACCCCTGTTTTATGTTAAATTATCTACATAAGCAAGCACATTTAGTGTCAATTTGTCACACAGGTCCTGCACAGCCTTTTTTTTTTTTTTGATGCACCACGTGTCAATTGAATCAAAATAAGCTGAGAATACCTGTGTTACTGTGTGTGAAAGACTGAGTGTATGTATTGCTCTCAGCGTGGCCCATGCCGACAGCCCTGGGTGAGGAGTGACTCTGGAGGTTGCTCTTCCCGGGAAACATGTTCTCAAGCTCCGTGTACACTCCTGACATCTACGGGTGGGGGCGTGGTTAGATGAGACTATGCATGATTTCATAACAGCAGTGATGACAGTGTAATGAACTGCGGACGAGCAGTAAATGGTACCCACGTGGCTGAGATCTGGGGACTCTGGGAAGGAAGTCCCATCCCCACACTGTCTTTCCTCTGGAGTCACAGGGTCAGTGAATGTTCCTGAGACACAGAGAGAGCGCGGTCCAGAAACAGAGCATGTGCACAAAAAAGCAGCCTGCCCTTCAGGAGCTTAAAAGAGACTTCAGCTTCAGCAGCGGAAGGTGGCTGAGAGGCGCACAGCAATTGCAAGCAGTTTATAGCTTTAGCCTAAAAGATGCTGGGGAATCATAAACATGACTGCTTTCTGACTGCTTGTTCACCCCAAAGAGTGACAATGGCATGGCAATCTAAACCAATGGAGCAATGGAGCGATGCATAGCATTAACAGCATTCTACTGTATATGAACTCATAGATCTATATCCTATATCCTATATCCAGTTCTACTTCCTACTATGAGCAGGATCCAAAATTAACAAGTATGAAGCACAAAAAAGAGCAACAAATTGATTTTATCAAGTAAAATAATTATATATCATATTATATTATATTAACATAGTGCTGTCAAATGATAAACACCTGCATGTATATATATATATATATATATATATATATATATAATATGTTTTTCAAACAATTAATTGCGATTAATTGCTTCCACCTACAAATATTATGTCAACAAAAACTTTTTTGGGATGTGATTAATCTTTTGATTAATATTATTAAACTATATTAAACTATTGTTTATATATTAAATACATTTATATATAATATAAAACATAAGAATATCAATATATACATGTATAAATGTAAATGCTAAAATGTATTTGTGTGTATGTACATAAACAGAATATATATACACATTACATGTACATAAATATTGTAATCAAAAACATGTATTTTGGATGCAAATAATAGTGATGAATCTATGGCAGCACTAATATAAATATAATGCATATTTATTTGTCAGTGACTTTAACATTAATATTCATGTATAAGGGAATTTATAAGGGAAGGGAAATGTATACTTTAGTTCAGAAAAGATGAAAGTCTTTATCCAAAAGTGACAACAAAGATGTTCTTTTAAACTTTCTATTGTTCAAAATGTATCACAAAAAAGTATTAAGCAGCACAAGTGATTTCAACAATAATAATAACATGAATCAGTATGTTAGAATAATTTCTATGTGACACTAAAATCTATACTAATGCATATTTGTCATCACAAAAATTCATATCTTAAAAAAAAATATTTAAATAAAAATGTGTTATTTTAAATTGTAATAATATTTCTCAATGTTAGATTTTTTGCTGTTTCTTATTCAAGTAAATGAAAACTTGGTGAGCATGAGAGACTTTATAGTGTTTAAGAGAATATATAGTGTATATATACATTTATTAAATCCAAGTTATATTATATTGTATTACATTACATTATCTAAAAATTTCATGTATTTATATGTTCAGTGTGAAAAAAAGTTACTTTTGGACCCTGCTTTTTAGTCTAAATCCAAAACACAGATGGGTGAAAAATTGACATACCCATTCCCAGGTGAGTGCCGATAATGCAGTCGTCTGAGCTTCTCTCTCTCACAGTGTTTTTGTGAGATGTACCTGACACTCTCATGGAGCTGCTCCGCCTGTGGGTTTCTGGACCTATCTCTGGTTCTGTGGTAATAAACATGCACAGTCAGAATGCAACCAGGGCAGAAACCAGCCGTTCACACAGTAAACCCACAGCTAACCTGCGCTCTTGAAGCCCAGGAAGCGGGCGATCTTGCTCTTGCAGTGTTCCTGTTCCTCGTAGGTCAGCAGCTGGTAAATGAACTGCCAAATCAGCTGCTTGGCTGGAGTGTCCAGCACAGGAAACACATCTACAATGAGTGTGTCCACATTCCTGTACACATGCAACACAGGGAGCCATTTTAGAAATAATTGTGCTGCAATTGTGCATTGTGAGCATTATTTATTAAATTTGGAAAAACCCACAGATTGTTCTTGAATGTGAGTATCTATTTGTGCTTCAGGCTGAATCTATTTTTGAATGCTTTTCACATTTGTCTTGCTGCTGCCAAGCGCCAGAAAATCCCTCGCTGTGGGAACAGTATGTTATGATATTTGTAATCATATGGCAGTGTTATTTAGCTCTGTTGCCTAGATTTGGCTAACACATTTCTAACTTGTATGTTTTTTTATGGTCAAACACTGCAGTGGTCACTTAAATCATGACTATAAATTGCAATTATTCTCCGGTTTCACAAATGAGGCTGAAGCCTATTCCTAGACTAAAATGTAAATCTGAGCTGTTTCAACTGAAAGAAACCTGATCATAATCCTTTTGACTTTGTTTTGTCTTAAGATGCACACCAGTAATGCTTTTATGGCATGTTTATAAAAATTACATAAATGCCCTTTCTATATCGTTAATAAAAAATGCACTTTGGAATAATTGCAATATTTTTATGCTTTTGAAATAAGACTCTTATGCTCACCAAGGCTGTATTTATTTGATTAAAAAATACCAATGTTGTGAAATATTGTTACAGTTTAACACTAATATGATGGCAAAGCGGAATTTTCAGCAGCCATTACTTTAGTCTTCAGTGCCACATGATCCTTCAGAAATGATTTTAATATACTGTTGTTAGTATTATTATTGATACTCAAACAATCGAAAAGGATTCTTATTATTACCAATGATATAATGGTAACACTTTACAAAAAGGTGTTAGTTAATGTATTAACTAACATGAACAAACAATAAACAATACATTTATTAGAGTATTGATTCATATTTGTTAACATTAGATAATCAAAATCCAATGATTCATTGTAAGTTCATGTTATTTCACAGTGCATTAACAAATGTTAACAAACATGCTTCAAACATTAGCATTAACTAAGATTAAAAAAAATGTGTTAGAAGTGTTGTTCATTCTTAGTTCATGTTAACTCATTTTGTTAAATAATGAACCTTATTGCAAAGTGTTAACGATATTGTTATTATTTGCTGCTTAATGTTTTTGTGGAAATCATGATCTATTTTTTTAATTCTTAGATAAATAGAATTATTCAAATACAGCATTTATTTGAAGGTTATAACATTATTTGTAACTTTATAAATGTCTTGTGGCCTAAACATGTTGCTTTCTCTTTCTTTATGCTTATTTATCCTAAACGTGTAAATTTCTAAATGTATCATTTCCAGCACATAAACATTCAGCAGCAAAAACTATTTTTAGCATTGATAATAGGAAGAAATATTTCTAGAGCAGCAAATAATCAGCATGTTAGAATGATTTCTGATGGATCATGTAACTCTGAAGACTGACATAATGAATGCAAAAAATTCAGTGATGCCATACAGTATATATGTGTGTATATATATATATATATATATATATATATATATGGAGACTTCATGAGCATAAGAGCCTTCAACAGCATTAAAAAAATGCTGATATAGATATAAATTATAAAACCAAATTATTCCAAACTTGCACATGTGCTGTTGTTATGGTCAGACCTGAGACCCAATCAAATCAGACCACCAAATCAAATCACTAATTCCAGTTATACTGGGAGTCACATCCACAACACATTTTTGTTTTGATAAGACTGCATTTAAACTCAGTACTGCCAACCTCAAGTAACATAACACTAAGTCATGTGTCTGCTCCCACTCAGCCATGATGAATTTTGACCTGACCTGTGCTGGAAGAAGGTCTCCAGAGCTTTGCAGATGGTATATCTTTCTTGCAGGGTGAGGAGGTGTTCGAGTTGCTGGCTGAAGGTACGGCCATGCACGCGGATGCTGGGAGGCAGGATCTCGGCCACCCACTGCAGGGAGCTGAGGGCCGGGGAGCGCGAGCGCGGGATGGTGGGGGTCTCCTCCGGCTCTGAATCTGAGAGCGGATAGTCTACAGGGCCCTCTTCCACCACCAGAGTGGGCATGGCACCGCTGCCCTGCAGCATAGACACCACCTTCTCATGGGAGCAGTTCCTAAATGTATATAGAATAGAATTTGTGTGCAATATAATATACAGTATTATAATATAGGACAAAATGACAAAATCAAGCAGGCTCTCTTAAATAATACTTACAAACAAAAATTAGTTAGTGAAAAAAAATGATTACATAATTCTATGCTTGCCAGTCCCCGGAGGCAGAATAAAGCAAATTGCTGTGGTCTTGAGATTATCTACACCGCCAAGAAACAGCTAAATCATGGCCGCAGGAAACTGATTTACATTTAGGCCTAAACAAACAAACTTTAAAAGGAGCAGCTGAATAATATAAATGCATTATATAAATGTTTCATAATTTCATAATCCAACAAAATTACTAATTGAACTCATCACCACATTGTCAACTGTCCTTTCAAATCTTTATAGAACAGGCATGCAGTACTACAGAGCCACTTTTAGGTCTTTCACACAAAATAAATCATTACAAATACATATTAATAAATAAATAACTCCGTAAACAGCCTCAGTAATGTTTGAGTTAAATCTACTTGCATGTTGCCACAAAAGTTTAGGGTCAATAAGATTTTTACTGCTTTTGAAAGACGTCCCTTATGTTAACAAAGGCTGCATTTTTACAGAATTACAAAAATTTGCTGAATTTAAAAAAAAAAATAGAATTTTCAGGAGCCATTACTCCAGTTTAAACCTTCAGAAAACTTTCTAATACAGTGATTTGGTGCTCAAGAAAATATTTCTTGTCAAACGTAAAAAAAAAAAGGTTATTGCTGTTCAATATTTAGGTTAAAGCCATTTTTCTTGATTTTTGGATTAATAGAAAATTCAAAAGAACAGCATTTGTTAAAAATGTAATAATAACATACAAATTTTAAATGCTATTACTGTCACTGTTCATAATTTCAATGTGTCCTTACTGAATAAAATAAGACTTAATTAGGTATTAGTTAGTTAGGTGATTGCTACAAATTAGGTTAAATTGGTTACGTATCACTTTTTCACACAATTATAAAAAATGTTTTCTGATTAATTGTGCATTCTAGATACGTTAACCACACTATCTATTGTGATATTGTAATATCTCTTCACCGATAAGCTCAAATCACAACAAAACAAAAATAAACACACCTCATGTCTAGGCCATTGAGATACAATATGCGGTCTCCTGGTTTAAGGCTACATGCCTCGGCTGGACTACCTGTAATAAGAGAACCAAAACCTCAGACATTTGCAGTGAATAATACACCCAAAGCAACAGACACTTTCAGTGAACCATGGTGATGTGTAATATTGCTGTCCTTTGTGATTGGTTGTACTTAAAACACTACAAGATACCATCGTAGGTCTGAAAGGGAATGTAATCTATATTTTTCATCACGATGCTGGACTCCTACTTGTTTTTATAAGCAGCCCCACACAGGCAGCTGAGTCAGTGTTAACAAGCCTCAGCACAGGCCTGCAGTGGGCGAATATCGTCATACAGACACTCACACACTTACCGCCCTCTCTCCACTCAGAACGTGCAATCGTGCAGACTTCAATACAAATGTACCCAAAGCTTGCTCATTAGTACAACAGCCCACTCCTTCCTTTTTCACAATTCACCAAAAAAAACCCACTCCATTCCCCTTGAAAACAAACCACTGACCCCAGCTGTGTTTTCCATGTGCCATTTTATTACAACCGCCTCTCTAGCCTACAGTGATATGAACCACAACGTGGCACATATTCTGAGAAACAAAACACAGCCGTGTCCTGGAAGATGGTGATTTATATTGAAAAAAGCATCTTTACTTGATCAATGGCTGGAGGCAAAAACAGGACGGTAAAAATTCATTTCTAGTGGCATTCATATAATTCTGGGTCAGATCAGAAACCCTCTGAAAAACAAAAGCCTGAGTCAGTGTTTTTTTTCACTCTGATTAATAATAAAGCGGTTGCAAGTGCTTATGGGTAGACGTCACGATCATTCATACGCACCTGGCATTACTGAGTCGATCCACACTGGAGCGTGACCTCTCAGAGTAAACCCAAAACTCTTCTTACCTCTGTACACACGGATGGTTCTGCGGAGAAAGCAAGAGAGGTATAACTAACTGTACTGACTGACTGTAGGTAGGTTAAATACTCACATGATATTCAATAATCAATGATTTTTCCTTGAGAGAATTACTTCACTGCTCAAACCCTACTGCCACAATGCAATCTAATCAGTTGCTAAGCTGTTCTGAGTGATTTTTGCATGTTGCTAAAGTGTGCTGTGTTGTTCCCAACTGACCCATATCAAAATATTAGCTGCCATGGTGTTGCATTGCAGTTTCTAGAGTGGTTGCTAGGGCTTTGCTGGGGTGTTCTGGGTGTTTACTTAGTGGCCCAGGTCAAAAATTTGTCATGTTGTTACTTTGCAGTTTGCAGGGATTTTCTGGGTGGTTGCCACTGTAGGGTTCTAGGGAGTTTCTTGCTTGTTGGGGTGTTCTTGTTAAAAAAATGTAACCATACTGTTTTCCACTCACAGTTCGGTACACTTTTAGAATGTGGTGCAACTTTAATCTGTCAACGCATCTGTAAAATGGTTTGTTTAAAATAATAACATGTGTTGGGTCTGATAGCCTTGTGTGGGAAGCTCGCCAATATAGTGCCACTGCTTTTTGGGTATCTCAAGTTCAAATCCAGACTCAAGGACCTTTATCAGGCCCTCCTCCTCTCTTTTTCACTTTGCTTTCTGTCAGCTCTGATCTGTCCTATCATAATAAAGGCAAAAATTAATAAATCTAAATAATAATAATAATAACAACATGTAAAAGCTATAATGTATGTTTGTTGATGGATATGCAGTCTGGTTCCCCAATACATTACGACAACATAGATAAAAAAAAATGTTCACTGCAAGTGCTGTATTCTTGAATATGAACATCCATTTATGCTGTCAACACGTGGGGGCTCACGGCCCGCTCATACATGTGAGATCAGAACAGCACACGTTGATGTCTGCATTTAAACTACACTCATTTAAGCTTTGCCAGTTTAAATATTAAAGAGTCAGAAGACACTAAGGAGAACTGTTTTGATCTGGGCCAGTAGATAACAACTAGGGTGTTCTCGGTGGTTACTAGGTAGTTATTTACTGGCTTAAGTCAAAAGTCCTGGTTGGTTGCTATTAGCCCAAGTCTCTGATATATTCATGTCCTTTGAAATGGCTCACCAATTTCTTCTAATAAGCCTTTCTAAGATATGAAGAGTTTTAAAATGCACCAGAGAGTCAAGATATTTAAGATATTTAAAAACAATAGTGCACATCTCCTCAACAAGTAAAGAATGATCTGATATGCTTACACTATTATGACCAAAGACACAACATCCGATTATTAATTCATCCCAACTTGATTCATCTTAAACATAACATACAAGTATACTGAAGCACCACTCAAAGAGCTATTTAAGAAGATTTGCATGATTTTTAGAGAAAACCTATGACATATCATTAGTGTATAGCTAGCCTAAGTGGTTGCTGTGGCAACACCTCAAGGCAACACCGCTGAGTAAACAGAGACAAGAGAAAGAAACATTTGCTTCTCGCAGTGCCATTTTATATACTGTAAGGTGGGCAACCAGAAACAAACACTGATGGATTACAAAGGGGATGACAGATAAACAAAGACATAAAAACTCTGAATGTAGATTACATAAGGACTGAGCCAAGGAAGCATTATTTATTGAAGAGAAGCAGCTTATCAGATAAGCATTGCAGTCTACAGGGTATCAGCACATCATATCCACTCTTAATGTAGTATTTCATAACCTAAACACTCTGGGTGATTCTTCTCTGGTTATATTTTTGATATCCCTTTTAACGTACAAATAAAGAATATTGATAGATTAGACTGCAATGACATTATATAAAAAGCAATATTCATTTAAACCAGGAGACAAAATGATCTGCTTCTGTTCTAGCTCAAATTCTGATAAGAAGCTTCATGGCTTAAATATGATATGATGGCAATTTTCCTTTTAGGTTAAGTAATGATTTTAAAGATTAAATGTAAGCTGATTATACATACTGAATTCTAAAACAACAAATTAGTAGATCACAATATGAAAAGATTGTGTGTGTGTTTGTGTAAGCAGGGAGAGCATGAGGCACAGGACTCAACTCAATAGTGCTTCTCTCACCCACCCACACACTAAGTCTCCCACATATCACACAGTGTTCTAAGCATTTAAAGATGCTTCCTGCCGTGTTTTGAGATAAAATTGTCCTTTCAAACCACCATGAAATCTTAAAAAACTCATTTTATCATAAATAATAGGATGTGGAACACCTATGAACACCTATGAAAGAGGTGTATGATACATACCTCTGGTTGGCTCCAGTGACATAGTGGCTGGGAATCATGGTAGTGCTCTTCCTAAGGCCACGCTCAGGTTGGGCCGGGTCATCGTTGGTATCTCTGGGAACAGAACTGGCCCGTTTGGAGCCTTGCGGACGCTCATGGTGGTCTTGACTTCGGCTTCGGCGGAGTCTGTTTTGGGGCTCCCCCAGGCTCTTGCTACGGCACACGCGGTTGATGAGACTCTGAGAAACGGCCTCATCAAAGCGCTGTCGATGTTTCTTGGGAATGAAGATCCTGGCAAACATGGTCGCAGCAAGACAACAGAAAAAAAGGTCTAAATCAGCTACGAGGAGCCATTATCATAAAGACTTTTTAAAGGTTGCTAGTTCAGCTCAGCCAGTCAGTTTGCCCATCTAACGGTTTCTATCACGACCCAAAGTAAAGGAGCTCAGAGTCCACTGCGTGCATTCAGGATCACTGTGAAACTTCGAAATCCATGAAAACAGGAAAGGATAGAAAAGATAAAAAACACAAAAAACTCAAAGAAAGCCAAGTAATGAAGGCGATCCTGATATTTCAGGGAATCTGTGAGGAACTCCAACATGTAGCAGCCTCTCTGAGTCCTGTCTTCATCTGAAACTCCCACTCCAGAAGCTCTGGTACAGATACCAGACTCCAGCAATAGCAAAGGTGTGGGAGTATATCACACTACCGCCTCTCTCTCTCGCTGTCTCCCTCTCCCTTTTCCTCATTCTCTTTTTGCTGTTCCTGATGTTCCATGCTCTCAAATCTCATATGCAACAGAGCCAATTCAAAACTCGTAGCATGACATTCGAAACATAGTTAAAAAGATTTACTGTAGCACATACTGAATTCAGTGACATTTAGAGCGAGAACAACGGCTAGACAAAAACATTTGGGAAAACATTTAGCAGAGAGGAGGCAAATACAATTTTATCTCTGATAGCTTCACCTTTATGGGATTCTGAATAGAAATAAGGCCATGTTTGTCACATTTATGCAACGTTGGTGGATATGGAAAAGCCTGTTACGCCGCCCACCTGGGAACCAGAAAAAGACCCCAATTGAAAAACCTCAGCAAATGTAACCCTAGTAACCTTGACAAGTGTAACGTTAATGCAATTCCGTCTGGTTTGTTCTCTGAAGGTGATGTACTGACATTAGCATTTTAAATAATTTCATGTGTTTATCAAATAAAAAGCACATTCATTTTCTGAGTCACGGCATTAAATCCCCAGATATTTGTAAGACTGACAAACTGTAATCAGGCTAGTGCATAATGAACACAAACTGAATGTAACTAATAGATCAGACATTTTTTTTAATACTAAACATATCAGAGTTGGATACAGAAAGGGGACTATTTATAGGGCTTTTCTGTCATCATTTGCTCACCCTCACAAACACAGAGAAATGTTTTAAAATATAGGTTTGGAAAAACACAAGGCTGAGTAAACGATGACACAAATATAATTTTTGGGTGAACTATCCCTTAAAGTAACACATACTTGCTTTCATATTTGTTTTCTTGATTTCAGTCTCTATCATTCCGAAGGACACAAACACCTTGCACACAAATACTATATAATCGTAACCTGGAAATAGGATTTAAAATTACACAGTTTCACAATATAATTTTTCTCCATAGTTCCTGTACGACAGTATTGACAAAACCACACCATTAGACAATTCTAGAGTGCAGAGTTGCCTCAGGTTCCCATTATTATAGAGACACAGAGGAGACACAGTGACTTAATTGAGTGGGCATTAATGGCAGCAGTTCCAGACAGCAGACAAGAACAAAATAAGGAATTAAGCACCCTAAGAGGCCACTAGAGTACAAGCCTTAGCTTACCTAGAGTACTAAAGCACTACTGCCAGTATTATAAATGACAGCATACACCACAGCACATTAACATTTATTTTGCTTTTCAGAATACGTGGAAAGAACTACCACTGCCAGACTGTATTTGCATTTGTAAAGTGGAATTCAATTGATGATGTCAGTTGGTACCATGCTTTGCCTATTAGTTAAGGCTTAATATGAGTTGCTCTGTTTTAATATTTTAATTACAGACTTGTTTAATTACAGATTTTGTCAGCACCATTGCAAAACCAAAATTCCTATCTAGTAATATTTCATTCAAAATTATTTTCATAGCTATTTATTTGTGGACAGAATAAAACGGAAAAAAATGAATTACCAAACTAATGAAAATAAAAAAAAGAATAAGGAATCTAACATTCATAAGCTCTGCATCAGTAAGTTTTATTATTATTATTAAAAGACCTTAATTGATTGTTGAACTGAAGGATCATGTGAAAACTAAATTCAGCCTTGTTATCAAAGGAATAAATTACATTTTAAAATTGTTTAGTTATTTTAAATTGTAATAAAATTTCACAATAATAGTGTTTTTACTATATATTTGAGAAATAAATGCAACATCGGTGAGGATATAGGAAAGTTACCTCAAAAACATTTTTAAATCCCGAAACAAGACGAATCACAAAAATCTTAGTCAAATATTGGATATTGATAAGACATATTCCATAATGAATGATATTAAAGTATAATGAAAAGTACTCACCCAAAGCAACTCATCTTTTAGTTTATCATGACTCAGAACAACATAAAAGTGAAGTGGCTACCTAAGAGATATATTCAGAAAAAAAGAGTGTTATTTTAATCCAGAGGGATGTAATTTAACAGCCCCTGAACCATCAAGAATTGACTATAATTGTCTAGAGACCGCTGCCTCTCTCTGTGACCTGCAGAAGATCAGCCCCAAATAATGAGCAGAAAATCCATCAGATTCACATAGAGAGAGTGAGATTATGTGTTGGCAGAAACTGAAACACGTACCTAATAGAGGCAATTTATATAGTGAGAATTAAATGAGACCAGTCATATTATTTTACCAATGCATGTGTTCATGGGTATGGCAGGTTAGGATACAAGCTACTGTATGATGTAAATATATATATGTGTGTAAATGTCTCAAATAAATGCTTTAAAAGTTCTTAGGAATTTTCCATTAATCAAAGTGTTCTAAAACAAAATGTATCAGATTTCACAGAAGCATTAAGCAGCAAAACGTCTAGGTTACGAATGTAACCCACGTTCCCTGAAGGAGGGAACGGGCACGTCCTGATTTTGCTGAGTTAGGCGTGTTCCTGGGTTAAAATATTTTGTTGATCCTGGAACAACATTTTATTCCAAAATTTTAGTTATGACCATATCTCTACACCTAAACCTAACTCTACCCATGAGTAATGCCTAAAATCAGAGGACATTATAGATTACTGCCACTGATGTACAAGCACCAAACACTGATTGTAAGCTTAAACTTCACAAAAACTATAAACTGGTTCTTCAAATCTGATTGGCTAATCACAATGTTGTTCCAGGGTCAATAAATATGTTGACCCAGGGACATGTGGAACTCAAAATCAGATTCTTTCAGAGATGTTACATCCAGCCCGGACTAAGTGTATTGTTTACCCGTCTCTGTTAAGGACTCTTATTATGAACCTTTGTCTCCTCCCAGCTTGTTTGTTGCCATGATTCCCCATTAGTTCCTCCTCCCCTTTAACTCCTTTTCTGGTGTATTTAAGGACCAGTCTGTGTGTTTACTGTGGCTGATCATTGTGGATGTACCTTGTGTTTCCTCCTTTGTAAGCCTTTCGTGTTCCCTGTGTTTTCTCTGTTCTGGATTATCAATCTTGACTTTGCCTGCCCCGAACTCTGGCTCTTGCCTCGCCCCGTGGTTTGCCGTTCGCCTGACCACTGCTACTCCCATTGGGCTATTCTTGCGTTTTTGCCTCTGATACTCCTGTTTGCCGTTGCCACTACTCTGCCTGTTCTGACCCTGTGTTTACACTAATAAAGAAGTTTGCATTTGGATCTGCATGCCTCCGCTTTCCCTCATTACACGCAGATACATCACTAGTGCCAACTAAAAGAGCATATCTGAATTGAATTGGAAACTGGATAATGTCCCACTAGGCCAATACAAACTGAATCTACCCAGACTGGATTAAAATCTGTCCTAGATAATATTCAAATGTACTAGATCAAAAAAGACTATACTAAGTTCCAGCAGTTCAATATGGTTAATTTCCTTTCACAAGTTCCATCTGTCATATTTTTATGTTCTAATTCAACTACAGCATATTTAGAATTACAAAGTACATCACAAGGAACACAAGATCCCCGGGCTGCTGAACACACTGTGAAATCTCCATTCACCAGATATCTGTCTAGGAGGATTATGATAATTGTATTATGTGACAAAGATTATTACCTCTTAATACAAAGGAACAACGCCTACTGCAAAGAGGCATAGTCTCCATATAGTAAACAAAATATTGAACAATACATATAACCTTAATGACTTCTCTGATAAACAGAATGCAGCTGTCTTGCGAAATGCAGCCAAATGCAACATATAGTATTTATAGATTAAAAACGGAGGTATGAATTTTGGACAGTGTTTTTTGTGATGTAAATTAATCAAGCTTTGAAAGGCATATAATTTTTTCACATAAAAACGCACCGTTTTGAGGCCCCGGAAACTAACCGGGACTACTTTCTTAAAAAACTT
>JAUYWG010000046.1:7112047-7141924 GCA_034779775.1 Enteromius afrohamiltoni | reverse complement strand
AGTGTGTATACACTGTAGTGCTGGTAAGGATTGCATACAACTTCATGTCTTAAATGGGCGAACTAACCCTTTAAAGTGTGATAATAAAAAAAAATAAAAAAAAATGTAACCAATTGTAGTAATTGTTGGAACAGAACCACGCTATAAGCACTGTGAAATTAGTTATAGTAATTTTATTTTCTTTAAGACATTTGTACGTTTTTATACATGGACATTTTCACTACAGTCTTATATTACACAAACACACTATAAATATGGCCTCTACCCCTCCTTTTCCTTCAACATTTGTTCCGATTGAACCACCCCCAGATGTAGCAACTCCAGTATGGCCACCTGTGCATCTCAAACCCATTCCTCCACCTCTCATTACCACCTTTCATTTTAATCCAACTCAGTTCAGCAGTCCTCAACCCAGGTCTCAGGTACATTTTACCACCACACCTCCTCTGCTATGCTCCTATGCAGCTGTGCACAAGTGCCTCGGATGAAGCTTCACCTCCTTCCTCAGTGACACAGTATGATCTTCCTGGCTACCTCCCTACTCCTGGAAGAGAAATTCATCAGCTCACTGCACATATCCAAGGAAATTGGGACACAATATTTGAACACACGTGCACTCATGAAAAAACTGTTGGTGAACTCACCCAAGGGCTTAAAACAATGTCTGCACACATGACACCTTGATTGCTCAACTTTGGAAAATGGAGCACAAACAGAAAAATGTGCTCACATGCATATCTAAAAATAAAGAGGATGTTAAGGAGGAGACTGATCAGCATGTACAGTCTGTGAAAATCGAGATTTCTGCTGAACTTCAAAAAGCTCAAACTACTTTTGTGTTGGAGGTGCAATTCATGGCGGAAAAACTTTGAGGTGAGCTTCAGCAGGATATCAAAACCTACCTAGTAACTCTTCAGAGAAATCATGACCAAATGTCTACAGAGCTCCCCCGGTGTACTCAAACCAAAAAAACTATGTATGACAAGATCTTCAAACTGAAATTGAGAAAAGGTTCAACACTCTAGAAAATCAGATGCCTGGTTTACAGATGGATGATCATCATCACCTTCCTCTGCTGCTGATTTACCTGCAATCCCAGTTTCTGGCCAAGCGCCTCTCCCTGTAATAAAGAGTGACCATCTAAAACTCACATTTCCTACTTTTGTTAGACAATCGGATGATGCAGACCCATTGCTGTATCTCAACCTTCTTAGCACTCCATCCTCTTACCAATGTCTTACCGTTCTGTCCTTTATGGCACTGCCCGAGACTGGTGGGAAGTAGCACAATCATCTGTAAAAACATGTACATGAGTTTGAATCTGCTTTCCTTTCTGCCTTCTTTTCTGAGGACTATGAGGATGAACTAGCATAAAGGGTCCGAACTAGAACACAAGGTGAAAGGGAGAGCTTAAGAGACTTCGCTTTTACTTACAGAAAGCAAAGAAATGGAAACCCACCTTAACTGACAGGGAACTGGAAAAAAATTATTTTAAAGAATATAAAGCCATAACTCACTAACCAGCATGTTGATGAACTGTTGAAATTAAGCCAACAGCTTGAAAGAGATTATGAACAGCAACAACGATATGAAGGATGGATGAGTTTCAAGCAATCCACATCCATGCCCCAAAGACCCATCTCCAATTGGCCAGCAGAGAAAGAGAAACCTCCTTTAGTGCAATGTTGGCGGTATAAGGGATATCACTCTCCTGGCCACTGTCCTCACTTTGTCTCCACTAAATCACTCCAATCCAGTCAACCCTATTCCTCAAACAGTACGCAAACAACATTTCCCGTTTCTAAAGCTGGTTGCTTATCTACCTGTCACTCAGTTTCTGCTACCTGCACCAAACAGACATCAACTGTTAAGCAAACATCCTTACTTCCAGCTACAGCCATTACTTATACCTCTGAGCATTGGCACCTCGAAGGGGAAAGGTGAAAAAGGTGAAAAGGGGAAAAGGGTGCAAGAGGGGTGATGTGGCCTCTGATGGGGCAGGGAGGTGGGGGGGACTCCCACAGAATAAATATTACAGCCTCATTAGGGAACATGCTGTAACTTAACTTGATTATGGCCCAGATAAGTGAGGCAGTTGACATGTCCGTCCAGAAAGGAAACTACCCCTACTGTGGAAGATTAAACATATTCCTTTGAGTCCAATCTAAAAGATTTTCACTTCCAGCCTGGAAATGACAGTGTACCAGTTATCCACTGCCAACACAAAAAAAGGAAAGTAGAAAAAAAAAATTCCAGTCTCTCTCTACTGAGTTCTGTCCCTCCTCGATGAAAAAACACGAATTGGTGCTGCTGTAAATGCTGCCCACTTACTGCCTGAAGACAAGCAGATTCTGGAATCAAACCCACAAGTTTGCACACTTCATCCGGGATGTACTAAAGTTCTTGAGCATCACAACTATACTGCATACCAGGTACCGATCAAACAGCGACCATATTGCACAACCCCTGCCAAGCATGCTGTTATAAAGGAACAACTGAAGGAGTTGTTGGCTGCAGGCATAGCAGAGCCGTCACATTCTGGATGGGCATCCCCTGTTGTCATGATTCCCAAAAATGACAGAAGCCTCAGGTTTTGTGTGGATTACCAAAAGGTTGCTAACACGGAAAATGATGTGTATCCTCTTCCCAACATCAAAGAATGTCAAAGGTAATTTGAACATCTAAAATCTTGCCTTATCTCTCCTCCCATCCTTGGCCATCCTGACCTGCAACTTTCCTTCACAGTATACACGGATGCCAGCGACACTAGTTTGAGTGCAGTGTTGACTCAGAGAAAGGACCAGGGAAGGGAACAGGTGACTGCGTATGCCAGCAGAACCTTGACCAAAGCAGAAGCCAATTATTTTACCACAGACAAAGAGTGCTTGGCTGTAATCTGGGCTCTTAAAAATTGCACTTTTTGAAGAAGCACTATTTAGATTACAAACTGTTCACTGTTGTCACAGATCACTCTGCACTACAAAAACCACAAGCCATCATTACCATGCAAATCCCTGGAGCAGTCATGTAGGTATTTACAAGACCTACAAGCATATTTATGAGGTCGCATTCTGCTCTGGCATATGGAATGATATCAAGCAACATGTTAAAAGGTGTATAAAATGCCAGACATTGCACAGAGAAAATAATAAAGCTGCGAGAAAACTGCAACAAACCATTACTACCTATCCCGATTGGTCTTTGTAAACTATTATTCCCGCTGGGTGGAATTCTTCCTTATGCTCACTTGTGGTTGATCACTTGTCACTACTGTGTGCACTTGGATGACTACACCTGGTCATGTCCAGTTGCCAACACTTGTTATGTCCTTTCCTTCCAATGCTGTGTGTGCACTTGGATGACCATACCTGGTCATGTCCTTTTGTCCAGTTGCCAACACTTGTCATGTCCTTTCCTTCCAATGCAAATGCTCAGACTGTTACTACTTCAGAAATTCTGACCTGATGGGGGGTGCTCAGATTGTCTCATTGTGGTTCCAGGAACCGTGTCAAAGATGGAGTGTGAAACAAAAACTGACAACATCATATCATCCACAAACAAATATGATGGAAAGCATTAATCGCAAAAAAAAAAAGACATGGATCAATGGAAAGAACATGGTTATAGTTCCAAGTCTTTAATTTTAATTTGAAAAACAAGCGTTCTAGCATGAAAATGCTTGGGAACTAATGTGGTCAAAGCCAAGGCTACATTCTCTGGAATCCTCTTAAGAGGTGGACTTGCATTCTGACAGGTTGTCAAAGTCGGACAAATTATCTTTGTTACGATTGAGGAGACGAGAGGCGTGTGGATTTACGTGCAAGCTGTTTAATAAACAGGGTCTCTTCCAGGTCTCTTTTTCTCTTCCAGGGTCGATGACGGCAAAACAACAATGGCAGAGGCAGAGCAAAAGGGTAGTCAAAATCCAGACGAGAGTCGTTAACGGTAAATCCAGATAACAAGACAGAAGAATACTAAACACAAAATGAAATACAAGAACCAGGTTAACCGTGCAATGGACCGTGAGGAGACAGACAAATACTTCCGGGTTTTATACACATGAAAGTAGGTCAGGGGGTGGAGGAAACAATGAAGTACCTAGACAACAAATGAGAGAGGGTGTGGCATGAGTTCAGGTTACAGAGACAGACATGTAGAGTTCGGAGTTCAAAGTTCGCCGGCTCTGGAGTGCCCTCTAGTGGCCTGGGCTGGCACAACCAGCTGATCCTGACAATCTTACCTGAATGGATTGTTTTGTATGTTACTCTTTATAGCTATCTTTGTGAGGACATACATTGACTCAATGTAATCTCTAGCTCCTGACCCTAACCCTACTAAGTGCTTTACCGAAACCCTTACAAAATTGTACTCACTCTGATGATCTAAAACTCAAACCGGCCCTCACAGATTTGTTGTTGTTTGATTTATTTAGGTTTTTTTTTTTTCAAACTCTAAAACATTTACATTTGTTGGACTCTTTGGATGGAATGAGAGTTTTGAAGGACTGAACTGAACGAGAGCGATACCATTTGCTGTATTTTTATTTTCCTTGCCTGAAATTATATAAATGATGGGAAATTGAATATTGTAATTCTGTTTTGGAATTTCTCTAAATAACATTAATTCTTTTGATTTGGAAATCTATTTTGTTGAGTGAGTAAATTCTTATTGTGTGACTGGCACATTGTGTAATGGTGGCCTAGTTTGTTCTTAGAGCTGATCTAAGGACTAAAACAAATGAATTAAAAAACAAAATACTTGACAAACTTTGTCTTGTCTGGTCCCCGAAAAAAAAGGTACTGGGAAGAATTAGTGATGTAGAATATGATCATCCAGAATATGTGCTTTATAAGTGTGACAGTGAGTACTAATAAACAGCCAATATTTTAATAACAGGCATGCTAATAAGCAGCTACCCTAAATAAGGGTTTCTACAACAAATATTAAGCAGCACAACTGTTTTCAGCATTGATAATAATAATAAATATTTCTTAAACACCAAATCAGCATACAACATTAATTTCTGAAGAGTCATGTGATATAATAGTGTGCCTGTGGCTTCTGAAAATTCAGCTTTCCCTAAAAAATAAAATATATTAAAATATAAAGCATTTTAAGTTTATGTTTTGCAAATAACATGGTTTCGAGAGGATCGCGAACGCGGTAATCACACACGGCTGGCAGCCGGTTCCCTAAACATTCACAACCAATCAAATCCCTTCCCTTCTACTATAAATTTGCTTTATTATCTCATTAAAAGGAAGCGTTAACTCTTGAAACAGTAATAATATTTTGCTGGTTTTATCATATTTTAATCAAATAAATGCAGCCTTGTTGAGCGTAAAAAACTTTTGAACATTAGTGTATATTATAGTCCGACATCTAATCATGTGAAATCACTTAGCTTCTTATTCCACATAAACTGTCCCACTAAGCATCATGTGCCAAACAGCTTGACAGTGCCCACAGAGAAGCCAGCAAATGGATCAGCACTAAAATTCTCTGTCTAGTACCGTCTTATGTTATTGACCCAGTTGGCATTAAGGCATAGACTGGACTGGGAAAGGAATTTCACTATTAACTGTGCCAGGACACATTAGAGGGATTGAAGATTATCAGTTTACATGGCAGCACCAGATGGAGACACATCTATCAGTGGCATTATTAGGTCATATCAGTTTATATTGAAAGCCACACTGCTTAATTATACACCAACACAAAGAAAAGAAAACATGTTCATGTTTACTGCAAATATGTGCATAAGAACAGCAAATAATGTACCGAGTTCTATTCATATATTCAGTAAAACCAACATTAAACCGATGCCCTCTGGTGGCCTTCAAACTGTTTTGCATGGCTAAATACAGTAGCAGAAAACATCTGGGTCAGAGTGGCCCTGAGATGGAGGTTAAAAATTAATGAGCGCTGTAGGTGGCAGATGGGGTTGTTATGGTACCTGATGTTTGAGATGAGCTGTTGCTGCTCTTCAGTTGTCAAGATGTCAGGAAGAACGGAAGCAAGCCAGTCCACCTTCCTCTCAGCAGCAAACTGTTTCAGTACAGCAAACAGTTTCTCTTTCACCTCTGGTTCATTCCTCAAAATCTCCTCAACCTGCAACAGGAATGATTTGGATTTAGCACCTCTTTCATTTTAGAATTTCAAAAGGCATACATGTAAATCTGTCAGATAAACTCACCCTCCTATTGAACTCCAGAGCCTTGTGTTTGCGGTCCTGGCGCAAGCCATCTATGTCTTTCTGAGAGCCCTGTAGACTCCCGCTGCTGCGTTTCTGGCGACTGCCCATACACAGCACCCCAAGACGCAGCGTGCGGCCCTGAGAGGCCTTTATTAAAGCGGCCGCCATCTCATGGTGCTTCACTGGGATCCCATTCACCTCCATGACATAATCTCCTGCTCTGAGACCACTACGACCCGCTGGGGAGCAGGGGGAGCAATCTTCCACCAGCAAGGGGCAGTCTCCCACAATAGTGAAACCGAAGCGACCGTCAGGGCCTGGAGTGATATCCATCTGCAGGTGGGTCATACAATGCAACAGACTGCAAAATATTGTAGTAGACAGAGGTGAATGAATATTTGTATTATAATGCTGGTTTCTGAAGGCTTTGAAAAACCTTTTTAAATAGATTTTTATATTTTCAAGATAATTTTTTATATACTTTTTTAAATCTTGAATTAATCATTCATGAATAACATTTAGATTTTCTGCTGAGGTGGAATAGAAGCCCAGCTTTCTTTGACAGTGGCCTTCAGCTCATCTGCATTTTTATTTTCCTCTTGACAATACTCCATAGGTTCTCTATGGGGTTCAGGTCTGGAAAATTAAATCAGCATCTTTAAAAAGCTGATCAGCAGAAGGAAGTGCTCCAAAATCTCTTGGTAAACGGGTGCAGTGACGTTGGTGTTTTTAAAAAAACACAATGGACCAACACCAGCAGATGACATAGCACCCTAAATCATCACAGACTGTGGAAACTTAACACTGGACATCGTGCAACTTGGGCTATGAGCTTCTCCACCCTTCCTCCAGACTCTAGGACCTTGGTTTCCAAAGGAAATACAAAACTTGCTCTCAATCAAAAAGAGAACTTCGGACCACTGGCCAACAGTCCAGTTCTTCTTCTCCTTAGCCCAGGCAAGACGCCTCTGACATTGTCTGTGGATCAGGAGTAGCTTAACAAGAGGAATACACCAACAGTAACCAAATTCCTTGACACATCTGCGTGTGGTGACTCTTGATGCCTTGACCCCAGCCTCAGTCCATTCTTTGTGAAATTCAACCAAATTCTTAAATCGATTTTGCTTGACAATCCTCATCAAGGCTGCGGTTCTCTCGGTTGGTTGTGGATCTTTTTCTTCCACAGTTTTTCCTTCCATTCAACTTTCTGTTAACATATTTGGATACAGCACTCTGTGAACAGCCAGCTTCTTTGGCTATGAATGTTTGTTGCTTACCCTCCTTGTGAAGAGTGCCAATGGTCGTCTTCTAGGCAACTATCAATTCAGCAGTCTTTCCTGTGATTGTGTAGCTTAGTGAACCAAACTGAGAGACCATTTTGAAGGCCCAGGAAACCTTTGCAGGAGTTCATTAGCATATTCTAATTTGTTGAGATTGGTGGGTTTTGTTAAATGTGAGCCAGATTCAGTTGTACTTTTCATTATTTCCAGTTCGTAATTTTAGCGCATTTTACAATCTGAACTAATCTGGTAATATGTGTGTGTATGTAATGCTTTTGATGATATTATCATATCATATTATTATATTTTTCATAGAATAGGTGTATTTAAATCAGTGTATGTATACATTTTATATTATATTTTGTAATTACTTTTTTTCATAATTGGCTTTTATTTTCTCATGGTTCATTGTAATTTTATTTTATTTTATTTATTTTATTTTCATAGTCTTATTTTAATTAACCAAAAGACTTTTAGTCAACAATAATAACCTTGATTTTACAAAGAATAAATGAATACATTCAGACAAAAAATATATATATATAACCCACCTGCTGGATGCGTGAAACTACTCCAATACTTGGCGGGATGTTTCGTTGTGATTGGGCAAGAGCAATGACTTCTTGAGCACTAAGACTGGAAACATTTTGGCCCTCGATTTCCAAGACCTGGTCTCCCGGTTGCAGTCCAGACAGATGAGCACTGCTTCCTTCCTCCACAGTCAAGATGTAGCTAGGCCCATTCCCCCCTATCTGAAAGCCAAACTCCTCTGGCCAGCCCTGGTTAGATGCTGGCATGGTGAGGACTGTGAGAAAGATAGCAAATAAAAGGATATGTGGTCTCTAATGAGCAACTAAGCTCAAATGTTCAATCAGCCAGTTGTAAACAAGACCTACATACACTCAGCAAAATGATCAAGCCTCCAGAGAAAAATGGAACTTGCTGGACATCACATGCTTGAAAAGACACTGAAAATAGTTTAAGCACCTAAAATATATACACCTAGATGCTAAAATATGTCAAGTTAAGTCAGTTTTGCCTATCCTGACAAGATAAAGTAATGCTGTCTCACATAAAGAGAGCCATACAACCTTCACTAAATACGGAGTCTCAGCTGACACATTAGACCTCCCAGTAACATTGACCTCATTGAAAAAGGAACAGAGGCTCCCAAATCATCCGATATCAGTGCACAGATGTGCCTAAACACAGCATCAGCAGCATGAGACTCACAGTTCTAGTAAAACCAGAACATTCACACGTTCAAATGACTTGCAAAATACTGTTTTGTGGGCAAGTACACGCAAAGCATAAGCCTGTAGATTGACAGAAGGTCATTCATAAAAACATTCATCATAAACTGACTTTAAATGTGCTTCTGAAAGTCATCATCGTCATCCTACAAATACGAAATTCTTAAAACACTAAAAACTTACAAATATCTTTGGGTGGATACCGAGGACCCGGCTTGTTCTGCCGTAAGGAGTATCTCCCTTTCTTATTCTGGAGGAATTTCTTCATTTTGTCGTAATTCAACAGGTATGAACAATTCTGAGAGTAAAACGCCAGGTCCACGTCTTCCACTCTGTATGAGATCCTCTTACTGCGTCGCACCACGCTTCAGGGGAAACGCCTTTCCAATGCCCCCCATTGTCGTGTGGCATGCAGAGCACTGCCACTTAAAAAAAGGGTGACACTGCACTGAGTGCCAAAGTGATGTTGTCGATGAGTTGACTCTGCATCTCTGGCGAGTCTTGCTAGTCCTGCCTGCAGAGCTCAAATCAAGAAACTGGGACACCTAGCACAGATCCTTAATGATTCTCTCTCCAAAAAGGGTAAAGTGAGGCCCCATTTCTCTATAAATACCTCCTTCCCATACTCTCTCTTCGAGCTGTCTCTCCAAGGGACAAAAAGTAGCCCAGTATCAGCTTGGGGATCTGTCAGGACGATGGTGGATAATTAGAACGTCTGAATGCACTGAAGAGCGCAGTCACACATCTTTGAACAGGAGCAGTGCTATTAAAGCTCTTGCTCTGGATTAGACAGATTAAATGTTGCATCTCGAGATCTCTCGTGCCACATGGCAGGACACATGCTGTCATTCATCCGGGGGGAATTCGGGAAGAAGGATTGATTTACTGAGTGAGCTGACATGCAGCTCAGGTGCAAGCGGGGGCTTCCAGAGCATCTTTTTCAACACTGGCCAAGGTAGATTATAAATATAAAGAAGCCACGGTATAAACAAAGTGCAGCATGGTTTCACTTTCAAGGTTACGAACTGAATAGGGAAACAGTATAACTAGCAGTAAATTGTAATAGAGGTATTATGTAAAGGACTGAAGCAAAGACAAGCTATACAGGGCTAACTGAATTATTTAGAGCCAATGCTTGTATCACCAAACACACTGTTTCTCAATCAACATCTCAACTTACCAATACATAAAAGTGGTTGTGTATGTAAAAGAAAATATTATTGTATTGCAATAAAAGAACATTTTTATCCATTTTCACTGACTGCAAGGACTCTATGCTCTCTTATTGTCTTAAAGTAATGAAGACCTCTGTCTTTTATAAATGTAGACGTATATTAGACGTAATTAAACATATTGCAAAACTGAATAACGCAGCTATTGCAGTACAATTGATAGAAATTAAAAAATTAAATGTAAACATCCAAAAATTATAGCAGTCTACATCCTTTAACGATTTGTGTCAGCTCACAGTTATGTCAGTGGTGTACAACCAAAAGTGCAAAAAAAAGACCAACTTTAAAACGCACGAAAAACTTCGTGAAGATATTATTATACGGATTTACAAATGCACGCATATTTTAAAAAAGAAAAAAGAATACCTGCTTCCTTTGCTCGGTGGAGTATTCTCGAAGGGCTTTAGTGGGATCCCTTTCCTTTGAGGCATCACCCCTGTAGTGAATGTGCAGGTCTGTAACACGATAACTGTAGATGCAACAGTTAGAAGGCTATGGCAACCTTGAACTGAAAACAAGCGCGCTTAACATCATCATCCACCTGCTTCTAAAAACGAATGACGAAAAGTTTAAATAATTCAACGTTTTTGATGGACAAATAAACTAAGAAATATAAAGGCTGTATTGTAAGCGTAACGTTTGTACGCTAGCAGACCAAAATTGCATGCTGAATTTTAAGAAACGGTATTATTAAATGATTTATTGTAAAAATATTAATATAATAACCTAGGCTACATTTTCCACAAGTTTACTTGAAATAGCAATAATTACTTTGCACTGCTGACTACGTTGAAAGATGAACTGAATGACTTCAAAATAGCAAGGCAGAGAAAAAAAAGAGAAAGTATAGAATTAAAAAAAAAAAAAGACGGTTTGAAGGTCTGAGACGACTTTTACTTTGACAGCACAGTTGTAGTGTCCAACACCATTGTGTTGCCATATCCGCTTTGAAATTGTTTTCTACTGGAAACGTTGCGTATGCATATAAGTATCTTCTGGTAGTTTGTTCCCAGAATAGAGTAGTGTAAAACGTAAAATAAGTGTATGTAAAAAAGTATATAATTACATATCTCCTTGTTCTTATTCGACTGTGCAAGTCTCTATGTTTTTGTTTTGTGAGGAGATCTGGCAACATTGTTCCGTATCCACGGTGTACTTCACGGTCTTCACGGGGAAAAGGTGTGAGAATGGTGTTCAGATGCATACTGAAGACTTAAAAACTCTTCGTTTGTCCCTTTGTGTGTACATTAGCTGAATGTATGTACGGCGTTGTTTACAAAAAACGTTAAAACACAGTATGGTTTATTGAATAAAACGTTATCTTAAATGCTAGCGTTAGTTCGTTTGATTTGGATTTTTTTATTAGTTAAATGAATTACTCGCAGTGCTGTGCTGCTTAGGTAGGGGCAAATGGACTTCCTCACTCTGTTTGGTATATATGTGTTGGTGGTGCTCACCTGCATTGCTCTAGTTTGTAAGTATTCAGGACATCAGCAGACTCCCTTTGGTCTGCTTCTGGACAAGTTCACAGGGGTAAGTAAGCAATGTCCTGCAAACTTGATTATTTCTTTTGTTGCTTAAAATAAGACTTGTATCACGTTTTCTTTTAGATCGTCTCTCCATGGATCCCACAATGTCTCCAAAGCATTTGCTACAGAACTATGCACAGGCTCTTCCATCAAAGGTACTTTAATGAATAGAAAGTTTATTAAAATAGCTTTTTTTTACTTTTGAAGCTGTGTGAATAACAGTAATAATGTATTTATAAATTAACCCCTATTAACCCTTACTGACCCCAAAAAGAATGGTAGTGCATATTAAACGTATTTAGAAGACTACGTAACTGACTATAACTTATATCCATCCTTGTTAAATAAACTTATAGCTTGAGGATGATAAAAAAATATCTGAGGAATTTTACATACATGCATTTGGCAGAATTTGTTACCTAAAGTGTACTCTGCAGTGTATTCAAGGTGTACATTTTATATGTATTCCCTGGACTTCAAACTGTCAAATATATATCTGCTAATCCTATGTTTGTTCATTTTTTCAAATCAGGAACAACTTCTTCCTTTACTTGCACCTGTTACTTGAAGTTATTGTGTTTGGAGAATTCTCCTACGAGGTCTTTGGCTTCTGTTCGGACATGGGCACAAGTTCAGTCAGTTTGTGCATTCCTTACGTTCTCCTTGCAGTGAAGTCTTATCTGTTCTACCTGTGTTGTAGCAGAGACCCAGGTTTGCAAATAAAGAGTTGTCCCATTTTCGTTAAAAAAAGAAATCAAATATCTGTGCATTTAATTTGAGTTTCTTTTTTTTAAAAAGGCACACTGACAAAGGCAAACCATACTGCACAGCTGAAGGTATACCAGTATGATGAAAAACTGTTCCAGCAGGGAGTCAAGTGTTCAACCTGTCAGCTAGTTAAACCTGCACGATCCAAACACTGTAGTAAGTATAGATAAACATCCGATTACATTTTAGTAAAAATCTGTTTAATGTACAATTTCTGCAAGTGAATATAACCTTATAATCATATACCTTGAAAATAATACATTGACAATTGAATATTCTCTATGGTTTTCAGTTTATTGTTTTTTTTAATCAGTTATGTATGTAAGCATTTTTTATTTTCCAAGGTGTGTTGATAAATTAATATTAATTTTGTTGTTTTATTGTTTCTGGTATTATGTATCATAGTTTGTGGAAAAGCTACTTGCAATAAAACCGTCGTGCAGCTTTTCCACCACTTCTAAAAGACACCAAATTCGCTAAAGTTAGTTTTTTCAATGAAAATATAATAATATGGTGATTTAATTACTGTAGATTTGAGTTAAATCTCTAAAGCTCAAACCATTGGTACCATATTTTTTAATCCATACATATAATAGAGATTTATTTTTTTGTAACATGTAGTCAATTTAACATAATTAATATAAAAGTCTAGCTACTAATGACCTCAGCTGTGAACCGGCTACTTCTAAACCCATTTTATGTCACATAAACTAAACAATTTTCAGCGTTCTGTTAAGTAGCATTATGCTGTTAATCACAAACCATTTTTCTTTTGACCTTTAGTTTAAAAACAAGAAATTATAACGTGAGTGAAACAAGCTATTATTATATTTATCTGTTATAATAATTAATAATGGCCCAGTGCACCGTCATTGTAGGGGCCGTTTGTTCACTTATTTTTTTTTTCTCAACGTTATGCAACAAATGCTATTTGTACAGGGGTTTGCAATCGATGTGTCCAGAGATTTGACCACCATTGTGTGTGGGTGAATAACTGCATCGGTGCCCAGAACACCAGATACTTCCTTGTGTACCTCCTGAGTGTGTGTGTCATAGCGGGCGATATTGCAGTTCTTACAGCAGACATGCTGCTAAAAGCTGTTCTGCGAACCGGACTCTTGCATGCTCACTACATTGACGAGCGAGGTGAGCAACAGCCTGCCGGACCGCTCTTTATCATCCAGGTAATAACAACTCACGACAGAAATGGCGCTTTGGTACATGAGTTGTCTCTCTAATAAATATTTTTAATTGCATTCCTTGTTGCAGCATCTCTTTCTGACATTTCCAAGGATCGTCTTCATGCTGGGCTTCTTGGTATTCGTGTTTTTCCTCTTGGCTGGCTATTCAATGTTTCACATGTATTTGGCTTTAATAAATCAAACCTCCAATGAGTGGTTTAAAGGAAAAGGTCACAACTGCCAGCATTGCCATCCATACTCTGCACATAACTGCCGGACTTCATACAATCCTTTTAGAGGTTTCTATCACAGGGGAATCCTCAAAAACCTTGGGGAAATCTTTTGGCCTTTATGTCCTGTTCAGAAAAAAGAAAACTAGAGATTCTTGTTTTTAACTTTCTATTTGTATTCATCTCTATTTTATGTTGGTAAACGGGGTTTGTAATAAATATGGCTGTGTGTATTATTTGTACATTTTCTTTTTTTTCTTATTTTCTTTTTATAAAATGTTCAAATGTGTTTTACACAAATTTAAAATCAATGAAAACGAGGCCAAGGATAGTCGTCCATTCAATAGCTGTCTTAAAGTCACGTACAGTATATCTTCTAGTTTTTATTTCATCCATTCCGTAGCATTTGTTTTTGAAATATGTATTTCTAGAGGACATGAGGAGCCCTTTGTAAATGCTCATGTTATCAAGTAAAGTTGAAAACTTGCATGGCAACTAAATAGTTTTTTTAAAGAAATAATATAATGGAAGCATTGTACTCAATTGTCACTCACTTAACTTAAATTTACCTTTAAAACGTAAATTTTTAAAATACATGAATGAAAAATTGTGTAATGTAATGCGACATTTTCGGGTTTCAACGGATGAATTTTGGGATTTTAATCCTTGTTAAAGGCCCCAGTGTTTCACATATTCAGCTGCTCGACTGACAGGACTAGCTTGGACACCACATAATGGTCTTAGAATGCCTCTCACGCTGCGAAGATCAGTGGGATTATTTTATAGGTCTGTGGAGGTGCTCTTGTTGAGATCTCCTGCAAGTATCTGGCTAAGTTTAAGTGTGGTAAGTATTCTGGCATAAACCTTTAGGATTTAGACAAGTTAAAAGTTAAACTGTATCTGTATCTTTTTTGCGCGTTGCCTTTGTATTTCCAGTGTATCCGTCAGACAAATAGCTTTCTTTCAGGAATGCTGGGGGTGCCAAAATGATGATAAATGATCTGGTGCGAGCCTGGTTTGGCAAAGGGTGAAATGGAATTCCTCACAACAAAAAAGACCAATGTGTGTTCAGTCTTGTTCCTGGAGGGCCAACATCCTGAAAAGTTTAGCTTCAGGTTGTGCTGAGCTACCTGGAAGATTCTAGCAATCCTAAAAACCTTTACTGTTTTGGTTCTGCTGTGTTTAATTGGAGTTGGAGCTAAACTCTCCAGAACATTAGCCCTCCAGAAGAAGGAATAATATGGAGCTTTATGGATAATGAAATTTTTTTGTGTGTACAGTTAGTAAATAGAATAGTAAAATCCTACCGTTTACAAATCAGACAATATTGCTATGTACTTTTATTTCATATCAGGTCAACAAATAAACATGAGGGAAAATGTAAATCGTGTAAATGAAATGGAAACTTTATTTGCATTATTTTTTTGCCACAGTTTCAGAGTCAGAAGTGGCAATCTCTCCATGCTCCATGTGAAAGCTGTTCCTGCCACGGCCGCCCTAGGTATTTTTGCATGTGGTGGGCTGACATAGGTGGTCCAAACATCCAAGCCTTGGAGGCATGGTTTGAGGCAGTAATATTTGCATCCAGCAGTATTACTTGAATATTTGAGGACCATATACATAAATGCAAAGTAAATAGTGTAAAACCTTCACCCCTGCTCCTGGGTCTTGTGAGGACCTAGGGTGTAAAACAAAAATATTTATTAAGCATTTGGTAGTAAATGTATATTTCTTAATAATTATATGTATATTATTATTAACATTATTTATGAAAAAATACCTTCGCCTGTTTCCCCTTTTTCACAAAATGGTGATTCTTGGCCAGCTCAAAGTTTCCTGCCATCTCATTCGTAGAACCTGCTAACCTATTATAGTCTCACTTGCTGCACCATAATTTCCACACTTTATCCTTCCACATTGTATTACTTGCACTTTTTGAACAGTATCTTCCCGAGGTGTAATTTTAATATCTGGTCATGGTCTCTATCGTTCGGGACAACCCAATCTCATTTTAAAATGTACATTTTACTAGGTTGTGATTTTGTATTAATTGGTATGACTATAAAATTACTTACATGAATTTTACAAAAAAAAAAGAGAAAGCATATAGTGGTCCACTCATAACCCACAAATCTTAATCATTAACAGGGCATATAATCAGATTTTATAAATAAGATTGAACAAATGTATACAAAAAGAAGGTATATGACCTGCTAGATTGCGTCGGACCTTAATTTAACCAAAATCCAATTGACAATGGAACAAAACATTTTTAAATGCTCGTTAAGATTAATTAATGTTTTCTGGGTTTTGGTCTACATAATAAGTGGTTTCAGGTGAACATGTACAGCATGGCCAAAATTGAAAATGTGAAAAAAAAAACATATTAGTAAATATTAGCATTTTATTTATACATTTACTGTCAAATAATTGTATTTTTATTTATAGTAGTATAGCTTATAATCACCCTTTATGTTGTTTATTATTTTATTTTAAGAAACGACATAAAGTGCAATAATATTAGGCAATAAATATTATACGTTTTATAGTGTGCAGACCAAACTATATCTCCAGGTGTTATGAAAACCAGTTCATGAAAAACGTTTGTGCACCCCTGTCTTGTCTATCCATCTTATTTTTTACTGTAAGAGCAGTCGCGGCCATTTGTAAATTTAGGTATGGCTTCCGCTTCCAGCTATTTTTAGCTGTAAAAAAACAGCTAATTTTGCAGCTTGATGTTGTAAGTTGGGCTAATTATTTTAGAGTATTATCTCAATCATTAACACACTGGTTTGTAGTTCAAACTGTTTTACCGTTTACTGCACTTTCTCTTATATTGATTATGTCCCTGCTGCTGCTAATGAACCGGAAGTCTCGAACAATCACAGAAAACGGCTTACTTCCGCGTTGGAAAATAAGGTGGATGACAGAGTAAAGTACTGTATATGTTTAGTGTTGCCAACTATTTCCAATGAAAAGTAGCTAAAGCCTGCCAGAGAAGTAGCTAAATGTTGCCAGATGACGTCGCGCACTAATTTGCATATCAGTGACGTCACTATGTAGTATCTGACAAGCGTTAGCCCATCATGTGTCGTGTATTATGTTATATTGAAACATTACATCGAGATGCACAATAAATAGCTTCTTATTAACATATTACTACATTGCGTGATGACGTCATTGCGTAAAACTACATCTTCATGTAGTATACAAAATAATTAAAGTTTTCTCAAATTGACTGGCAATCTCAGCAAAAACATTTAAAACATCTCCATTTAGATTTGTATCAAAAATACAGTTGACTATTTGTAAAAATAATACAAACACTTTTTGATAAGAATTTTTAAATATAACACTGATAATGAGCAGTTAATGTTACATTCTTTTAAACAATCAATCAATTGCTACCTAAATTACCAACAATTATACACGTTAACACATATCAGTAAATTAACAGTTATGAAAAACAATCTGAGCTAGCAATTTAACTTGAATGTGATATGTGTGTGTTGAAAATTGCTATAAGTAACCAAACGAATGGTGCTATTAGGTGCTATTTGAAAAAAAGTTGCTAGGGTAGTATGAAAAGCTGCTAAATCTAGCAAAAAAATTGCTAAATTGGCAACACTTTATATGTTTTTCTCACAGCCTTGTTTTCATTAATATGTTAAAATGGTGCCTACCAGAAAGTTATTTTCATAGGATTGTATTAGGGTCACCGGCCCTTTAAACCGGCGCGGAAGTGCTTTACTAGTATAAAGCGTCACGTACAATGTCAAACGATGAATCATTTGCACAAGGTAGTGTGCCGGTCGGTTGCAGCAACTAGTAATTTCCAGTTCGCTGTCAATCTCTATCCTCTGACACAAGCTGATCTCCGTATAATCAGCGGACCGTTCGTAGATAGTTGAAGATCAAATGTTATTTTAGGAAGGACCGAGGAAAATAAAGAAGATCGAGAGCAACTTGAGGAATGGCTGCATCTAAATGCACGCGACTAACTGGATCTCTGAGCAGACAGTTACTGGACTCGGTGGATAGTGTGCTGTTTGACTGCGACGGCGTAATATGGAGAGGGGATCAAGCCGTTCCCGGAGCCCCTGAGGTTATCAATTCATTGAAGAAAAACGGAAAACGGGTGTTTTTTGTCACAAACAACAGCACGAAAACCCGACAAATGTACGCTGATAAATTGGGCAAACTCGGTTTCGATGCCTCCGCGGACGAGGTGTTCGGGACCGCGTACTGCTCGGCGGTGTACCTCCAAAACGTGTGTAAACTCGACGGAAAAGTCTATTTAATTGGGAGCAATGCGATGAGGCAGGAGCTCGAGGACGTGGGTATCCGGCCGCTCGGTGTGGGGCCCGACCCCGTCTCAGGAGTTCAGAAAGATTGGGCTAATGTTCCTCTCGATAATGAGGTCCGAGCTGTACTGGTCGGCTTTGATGAGCATTTCAGTTACATGAAGCTCAACAGAGCTCTGCAGTACCTGTGTAACCCCGACTGTCAGTTCGTGGGAACTAACACGGACACGAGGTTGCCTCTGGAGGGAGGCAAAGCGGTCCCGGGTAAGCAGATATGAATGACATCACAAATATGCATTGCCTTGAATTGTGTAGTGTTATCACAACGACCTTGTCTTCCGCTTGCCTGCAGGGACCGGGTGCCTCCTCAGGGCGGTAGAGACCGCTGCGCAGCGCCAAGCTCAGGTGGTCGGAAAGCCCAGTAACTTCATGTTCGAGTGTGTGGCCAGTCAGTTCGGTCTGGACCCTGAGAGGTGTCTAATGGTCGGAGATAGACTGGACACGGACATCATGCTAGGCTCAAACTGTGGCCTGAAGACCCTGCTGACCCTCACAGGAGTTTCTACTGTAGCAGAAGCTGAGGCAAATCAGAAGAGCGAATGTCCACAGCGGCAGAAAATGGTGCCTGACTACTATATAGAAAGCATTGCTGACATTTTACCTGCACTACAAGCATAGTCAGCGTTTGCATGGAATTTCATAGAGAATATTTATCAATAAATAGGTATTGAGATTTTAATTCTACGGTTCATCTAAATAGGTTTAACAAGAAATTGTTTGTCTCTACAAATATATGCAGTATGATTTACTATGTCATCAAGGCTTCATTTCAAACTGGCCTACCTCTCTTTTTTTTTTTTTTTTTTTTTAAATATCCCATTGTTTTTGTTTTAAGCTAATATAAGGGCAATACATTTTTATTTTAGTGTTAAAGTTTGTTTTGTTGTGCTTTTATTTTGTTTAAAAAAATGTTTTTTGGTCCGTAACACTCAGGTGCTACAAAACAAGTGACCCTCTAAATTGTGCCGTGTGTTTTTATTTTATCAGAAGTACTTGTTCAGATCTGTAACTGTTTTAATATAATGTGTGAGAGAATATTATGAATATTTTTAATTACTATATTTTGCACTTGACAGCTTTGTCACTCACTAACTAACCCATAAACCTGGTAGGGTTTTACTTCTCACCATGGTTTGAACAAAGTGTTAATTTTGCTTAATGGATCAAATAAATAAAATTTGTTAGTGGAAAGAGTACTGCTTTTTCTCTTTATTAATATTGTACTTAATCTCCAAAATGACTTTTTCTGGGGTACATAAAAGACATTAGAGAAAACATTTAGAAAAATGTTTGGTTATCCACATTCATCAAAATGTCTTTATTTCACATTTCCCAAAAGAAAGGTCAAACAGGTTTCGGAATGAAATGAGTGAGTAAATGTTGACGCCGTTTTAATTGTAGAGATTTTTCACTATAACAACTTCTGTAACAAGTTATTAAAGTCACCTTGGTCAGTCAGCAGCCTAAGGGCATGGCCAGCCGATGCCTTAAAAGCTGGCTCTGCGACGAAAAGCCCTGTCCACAATGCTGATCTACCTGTCCCCTTTGTCTATTGTCTGGTATAGGGGTAGTCAGCCAGTGGGTTGGACTACCTGGTGTGAGGCAAGAGGTGGGGGGCAGAGGATGGCAGAGAGGAGTTAGACACCTATACTGCAGGCACCGCTGGTCAGTCTCAGTCATGAACATTGCCTTTCACAGAAAGAAATAAGATTGGTACCGTGAGGAGAAGCTAAACGGCAGAATGGTAAGGTGCTGGAGGCATTCAGAAGCCGGTCTGGAGGACCCACAGAACATGGTGAGAGTTCATTGCTGTTTTCTAATAGCAGTATGCATACTTTAGATTATTGCTCAAATATGTCAGTTTGTGTTTTGCTTAACTGTGCTTTATGGCTTGCTTAAACCATAAATAATCTTTAATGTGGATGTGCTTTAAATAAAGCATGGAAGGAGATGATTGTGTGTGTGGATTTTCTAGCACTGTGGTCCCATGAGCTCCTCCAGGGTTCCTCACAAAGTTCTCTGGGGAAGTATTGCTGCCATGCTGCTCATTGTTATCATCGCTCTCGGTGTGACCGCACATCTAGCGCTACAGCACAAGACACAAGTAAGAGTCCAGGCATTTCCTATTTTCAAGCATTTTTAAAGCAAGACTCAAGTAAACCAATTTTTCATGCTTTTTTTTTGTTTTTTGCTTTTATAACTCGTTTTAAAGAAAATAGCATATATTATTACCTTATGGACTAAGTCAGAAATCTCCATTTCAGCAGCGCTTGCAGGGTTTTTATGAAGGGTTTGTTCATCATTACCTGATTTATATAAGGTTTTACTTCAAAACACTGCAAAAATATATTTAGATTTTGACAGTATTTTCTGATTTATGGAGTCATAACTATCCAAAATCTACTTTGTAAAAAACTTTAATATATCAAAATGAGACAAGACATTTGAATGTTCACTGTTCTTCCAGTGTAAATGAATGCTTATTTAATTACACAATTCTGTATCTGCATAATTGAAATGTAACATTTAAAAAAAAAAATTGAATGCAAAACGCTTTCTCCACAGTCTTCGTGGCAGGTTGTCAGAATTCCCGATCACACAGGTGACTTGATCAATCAGTCGGCTCTGATTGACAAGCACAACAGTGTAGTGACCTACTCTGTGACTTCCCACGTCAACCACACCTCCACAGTGATTTTTGACATGAGACATGTAAGGCCCTTTTCTTTCTTTATGGATCAGGCTTTTCCTTTAAAGCTTAGTAACATTTCCCTTTGCCTCTTCCTCAGGGGCTTGTGTGCTATAAACCTGACAACCAGGACAGCTGCTTTCTTCGACGGATGGAAAGTTTGGATTACGAGAACGTGCAATCTGAACTAAACAAGTCAGAGCAACAGGTAATACATTGCTGCTTGTCGAGTCTCCTATTTTTGTATTAGATCAGATGGTGTGATTATGGGACCATTTTGGGTTCCTCAGAGAACCTTATAGTGGACAGTTCTTAAAAGAACTGTTTATTTTCTTAGTGTGAAATCACCTTTTCCATTATAAAAAAAAACCTTTTGGCCAGTGTAAAACAGCATAATGGATTTCACAAAAATATTAATATTCAATATTGATAATGATAAGAAGTGTTAGAATTATTCTTGAGAAATTGTGTGACCACGAAAAAGGAAAATTCACCCTTGCCATCACAGGAATAAATTGCTAATGTCTATTTTTCCAATATGAATGAGAATGTCAGTGTGAAATGCTTTGGTGTATTTAACCGGATCTTGTTATTTTGGACACAGCAGCTTTTTAAGAACTTATACACCATATGTACCTAAACATAAAGGTGGCTGGCAAATTGACTGACACTTGAAGCACCACCCCAGTGCTCTTGGGTAAATTAGAGAGCTCTTTTGGCTGCTTTCTCCTCCATGACTCCAGAAAGGGAGTAATGGACCGCACCAGCTCAGGAGGGCTTTAGTGTAGCCGAGTCTGAATTCCAAAGACCATCTGATCCACCTTGGCTGGATCGCGTTACAGGATGGGACCTCAGAGTGCACAATGGCCACTCTGTTGGCTTTTTCCTCTTATAAGTCACTACTGGAAAGACAGAGCTCTTTTCCGCAAACAGACCACAGACCTGTGTTGGACACACTTCTCTCAGCACTTAACAAGCCGATTCATGCGCTCGGTTATGATCTGTGCAGAACGGGATGGGTTGATGAACCGATAAGTATCGCTGACCACTTAAATCTTGGTCTCAGTTGAGATTTTTGCATCATTGCGTTTGATTAAAGCCATTAGAAAACTTTTTGGAAACATAATCCATGGTCAATAGCCTTTTGAACAAGATTTCCAATTTTTGCTGCACAATGAGCTATTGAGAAGCATAAACTGCCTGTCGCAGGTTCGCTCAAGCATTACTCCACTTTAGCAAGTGTCTATCTGATCTCTCAGAGGAGTAAGTGGTGTAATTACAAATGCCTTTTGTACTAGAGGAAACGCTTAAACCCCTCAAGACACAATTATACGATCGGGAGTTATACGTTCACACAGGAACAATATAGCGAGCCTGTATCACACCATTAGAGGATAATTTACTCGGCAGTGATATACAGTGAGATATGTGATGATTCTCACAGGTTCGTCAGGTCTGGGTGGTGGGAAATCAGACTGAAAAACACACTGAGTTTTTGGGAGTGCTGTCTGGCAGTCGTGTGGAAGCTTCCACCCTTCAAGAACCTCTTCAGTCCCTGTGTCAGCAGGCCTCTGTGTACTGGACTAGAAGATCTGATGGTAAGAGTGCGTGGTAACACTTTCCTTGTTACAAGTTACATGTACTTACTATTATAAGAACAATAAATGATGCATAATTACATGTGAGTAACCCTAAGCCAAACCATATAGTAAGTCTTAAATGTATAATTGCAATGTAACAAAAACACCTTAAAGTCAAACTGAGCATATTGTTATTACATTCTGTAAAAAAACAGAAAATTAAGTCATTTATAATGTTACCAAAAATGTATATTAAAATTGATGTTGAAAAAACTATGCATGTTTTGGCTAAACTGTTTTTCTTGAATACCAAATCAGCATATTAGTATGATTTCTAAAGAATCATGTAACACTGAAAATTGGTATAAAATAAATACAAAAGAAACTTCTATCAAAATCATTTAAACAATCTTACTGACCCCAAATTATTAAGGAGATGAGATAGATCAACTGTTACATTTTTTATATTATTTAATGGGTAAAATAGTTGAAATCATTTGTAAAGTAGTTGTGTTACAACTAAGTTGGAAGATTAAGGCCTGGTTTCACAGACGGGGCTTAGGTTAAGCCAGGATTAGGCCTTAGTTCAACTAGGACATTTAAGTATCTTTAATTAACGTGCCTTAGAAATAAAGAAAAAACATTACTGGTGTGCATCTTGAGACCAAATGTCAGCGATGATATTTTGAGATTTAAATTAAATCAGCTAAGACATGCCTTTTAGACGTGTCTGTAAACCAGGGGTGAGATTAAGTTGTGCATTTGGATATAACTGAAGATAGAAAATCTAGAAAGGATATTTATTAGCTCAGAAATCATATTGAGCGCATATAGTTTGTTTAGTTTTTGCCATGATTTGACATTTACAAACTGGATCCGTTAATTTTTATTGTAAGTGTCTCACTTAATTTTTAAAGAAAACATTTAGTTAAACATATTGTATTGAGTTAAAATTGTAGCCAGAATAGTCCTTGTTAAAACTTAGTATTAGAAGAGAATGTATAGGAGACACTTCGTAACAGGAAAAGCACATGCCGAGTTGCTCTTTAAAGAGGGCAGTGTGGCAGAAACCTAATCCAGTAGTGCAGTGAGATGGAGTTGTGACCTTTTTTAGAGTTAGCAACCAGCAGAGCATGAACGAGGAACAGGACATTGATTATGATTGTCATCGGCACATCTATAGAAATAAGAACCTTGAGATTTCTTTCCTTTTTTTTTCTTGAAGGTCCCGGGAAACAAAGACTTATTTACTTCTGCATCGACATCTGCTTTCCCAGCAACATTTGTGTTTCTGTGTGCTTCTACTACTTGCCAGAGTGACACACGCCAGGGAAACAAACAACTGCGTTCACATCCATGAGAGCAACTGGAGAGGCTACACAAATGCCATATTTAATGCCAATCTGGCAACGAAGGCGGAACCATCTTGTCATGTTATCTGCTAAATCCTTATCTTCACCTTCTCTAGTATTTAGCCCCATTTTCCAGTGGCGTTTGAACACGACTCACTCCAGCTTGTATCTTGTAACCTGATGCAGATGAGTAATGGAAAACACTGTTGGGTCTACAATAAAGCACCATTGTGTTCAAACATTCAGATATATTTGAATGTGTTTTTTTTTTTTCATTCTAGAAAGGAAATAAATTCAGTGCTGTCTGGATAATAATCAAAAGCTTCATATATTTATTGACAAAACTGGTAGGTGCATACTAACATGTATTTGAATTTGCTACGATAAGGATACAACATTTGGAAAGTATTGTCATTGTTAAGGGTTTTCATTAATGCAACAAAAACCTTTGACACTAGTATGCAGTCCATTGAATACAATGAGGATGGTCATGAGATGAAATGTCAGGTGTTACGACCAGCAGAATGAGCTTCTGGATACTATCCAAGCACACTGTCATTGAAAGCCAAACACACCACGGCCTTCTGATGGCCACTGTACTCCCGCTTGATCTCTCCGGTCTCCACACACCACAGACGTGCAAGGTTATCTGAGGAGGCTAAAAAATGACATACAACATAAACAAACAAATTCTTCACAAGATTCTACTAGAAAAAAAAAGAACAGTTTGCAAACTCAAGACAACACTAGAACCTAGTGCTGTCGAACAGATTAATCGCATCCAAAATAAAAGTTTGTTTACATAATACGTTTGTGTGCTGTTAATATTTCTATACACGCATACATGTACATTTTTACAAAAAATATATACTACATATATTTCTTACATGTATGTGTAATTACACATATGTATTTATATATATATATATATATATATATATATATACACAGCGCTAGTCGAAGCACCTGTAATTACAAAGACGTTAAACTCACCTTTAAACCTAACCATACAACAAAACATTGTTTTACTGTACGTGTAAGGTTATGTTCAGGCCAGGGTTACTACCTAGTTATTACCCAGTTATTGTAATTACTACAATGTGCAGTAGTATGTACATCCATAACAGGACTGTAAAAGTTACAACATAAACACAATAAAAACATTGTACCAAACTATTGTTTTGATGCAAGTAGAAAGGGATACTTCGCCCATAAATTAAAATTCTGTCAACATTTCCACACCCTCCAGTAGTTCCAAGTCTTTACGAGTTTCTTTCTTCAGTTAAAGGGGTCATACAAAGGCAATTTTCCACAAGCTAATATGATTCTTTAGGATCTTAATGGAAAGTTTGTAATATAGATTGCTTTAAAATTTCTCAAAGATTGATTTTACCCTGTCATAAACAGCTCTTTAGAGATCACTCTGTTCGGTGTACTTCCCCTTTAAATCTTTACGAGCTCCGCTGACCCCGCCCCTCTTTTCCAGAGCGCTCTCAGAGGATCTTTTTTAGCCGTATTCATAGTGAAACTTCCTAATTAGCACATTATTAGGAAAGGCGATTTTGCAAAGATTCATTAAAAGACATACTCACTGCTTCTGTAGGTGAGGCTGGATCATGAATGATTTGCGCGATCATAAACACATTTCGGTTGATCAAGGGTGCCTTTCCCTTCAGAACTACACTTAACGCTAATCTTCTGCGTCTTCAGTCACTCAGATGTCGGGCGTAAATGACTACTGCTATGTTCATTAATACATTCCACAACTGCGTCTCGGACTGATGACGGCTCACTCAGGGCGGGTCTGAGGTAAGACACCAGTTCAGACTGTGGGACACGCTGCTGTCAATCAACTATTGTGGGAGTGGCCTCTGTCGGTGTGACGCCACATTGACATGCATTTGAGAATGGCTTGATTTCAGAAGGGGCTACTTATTTTTATAAAATCAAAAGAAAACTACTTGTGGGTTTTTTCATTGTAGGGTGGTTGTGTATACACTCTCCCAACACATATTTCAGTCCAAACAGCTTGAAAAAGTGCATGTACCACCTTTAAACACAAAAATATAATGTCAAAATATTGGTAAGCCACTGACTTCCATAGATTGGATACAGGGTTGGAACAACTTGAGGATGAGTGAATGATTACATAACTTTTTCTTTTTTGGTTTACGATGCCAGAGAAAACACCTCAAATAAAGTGGGTCCAATGAACATGTAAACGTATGACTTTCTCGTATTTGATCTGTATATGTTCACCTGTAACTATGTATTGCGAATCTCCAGAGAAGGCACAATCCCACATCCAGCCTCGGGACGTCTCTCCTGGGTTGTTACTCTTTATACTCAACTCTGTCATCAGAGAGAAGTTGGAGGTTCTCCAGATTTTACAGGTCTGGTCAGCAGAGCATGTGGCCAACAATCTACAAACATGGTCGCACCGATTTGTATCACTTATATTTTACAGTTCCTTGGTTTTCGATTTTTGTAAGACACTCACGTGGAGTCTGGGCTGAATTTGCAGCGTAATGAGTAGCGTTTGTGTGCAGGGATCTTGGTCTTGGGTATCAGCTGCGTCACCTCATCGCCGATTCCTCCAGCCAAGTTCCACACATAACAGTTACCCTACAATCAAAAAACAAATCAACCAAACCCGATTCTGACACAGTGGATTAGCAAAACCTCATTAGTCATGTGAAATATTGAGTAATATATGATTCTTATTGGTTACTGACCGAGCTGTTGACTGCGGCCATGTAACTGGCATCAGGATCGATATGGACTGAATTGACAGACACATCTGGTTCTGGGATGAGCTGTTCATTGTGGTCTGTTTTCAAATCCCAGATATGGATAACACCACTTTGGTCCCCAACAATTAATTCAGCCTAACGTAAATTAATTCAGAAAGAAAATGTTTTTTTTATTGGTTTTCTTGTGAGTAGTAGTAATAGCAGATAATAATAATATCCAACTGACCTGATTGGGATGAAGACATACACAATTAATAGGTGCATTGACTTGAAATATTCGTTGGCACTGTAGATTCCTTGACCTGAATGAAAACGGTACTATTATAAACACATTTCCAAATGGCCTTTATAGACAAAGCAGACAGCATGTTACCTCAAGTCCCAGATGCGAGCCATGCAGTCTTCTCCACCCGTGTACATCCACCTCCCATCCTCGTGAAAGCCAACTGACGTGATGTTCTTGCTGACACCGTCGTAATTGATCACAGGGTTTGGATTATTTGAGTTTAGGTCATACATGCGTATGTGCTGATAACCTGAAATGTAAGAAAAAGTACAGTAAGAAAACTATACAGGCAGTGACTAAAAGAAAAATACAGTTTGCATAATTTACAGCTTTATATTTACCAGCAGCAGCAATCATGCTCCTATCAGGTGTCACTTCAAGGGAATTTACCTGCTGGTGTTTGTGTTAAGCATCTTTAAAGTATTCTTGCACATAAAAATAAACTCACTAATCCAATACTGTACAGGATGCACCAGCAGTTCCTTGTGAAAAAATAGTACACATTTACATAGTTCAAATTTAATGTTAATGATATGCAATTAGTTACTGACGTGTGCTTTTTGACCCACTGGGACTTCCATAATTACTTCTATTGAAAATATGGTTTAAGTGCTAAATGTATTAACAACCATTTATGATCGTATATATCATTTCTACTAGAACTGATCATGTTTTTAAATATGTGTAATTACACATGTGTAGTAATGAAGTTGCATTATATTTAAAGGTCAGCTAAGGCACACAATTAAGTGCTTTAGTATCTACAACATCAAAATAAGTGCATTTCTTTAAAGCATGACAAAAGACGATTAATTGATTGAAGTGATTTAAAATGTACTTTAAAATGAAGTGTGAAACTTCAAACTTCACTGGCATTATTACAAAGTGTGCAACTGTGTTTAGAAACATGAAAATACTGAATTGCATTTACATCTGTAATATTACGTTATCTGAAAGTACATTTAAAAAAATACTTGACGGATTTGAAAGATTTGAAACACACAAGGGAGGATTGAGTAGAATTGAAAAAGAAGTGCACTTCTTTTTCACACAGGGTAAAGTTCTAGGTATCTGCGAGGCATAGCTCGTGCTCGTGAAGGATACGGAGTCCTGGTGCTGGACGGTTCTCGTGCAGATGCCGCTGTGAGCCTGCCAGAATCTGACGGTATGATCATATCCAGCGGTGGCGAGTATCACCGGATCACTGCCGACGGTGCCTTGATTCACATTCATGATGAACTCAAAGCAGACCTAGTGACAGCTTCACAGGACAATTTCCAGACTCGTTTTAGCTGATATCTTCAAGAACGTACCTTGATGCGTGTTTACGTAAATCGTTTATGTTGGCAATAACAATAAAACTTGTGATAGCATGGCATATTTTTAGAGTACTAAAATGCTTCTCTAAAAAAAGAGAAGCTTCTCTCAGTTGTTAAAAACAACTGAACTTAAATCGGTGTTCTTACCTGATGGTGAAGACTGCACTAGAAAACCGATTAGATAAATGTAAAAATATGATCTCAGCTGAGCATTGTTTACAGAGATGTCAAACCTACGCGGTGCTCCTTCCAAAACCGTCCGCACAGAAACAATTTTTGAATAAAAGGTTCCGAGGCAGAACAGAGTTCGATATGTAACGTTTTTATTTGTTAAAGTTAAAAATTTTTTTTTAAACAAACATGCATGGATGCACCAAATTAATTCGCTTACAGAGCTTCATTACAACACAATGAGACCAAATGGATGATTGGAACAAAATGTCAAAAATATAATTATTCACAACGTGCATTTGAACCAAAGTGAACTTAAGACACAAGTAGGCCTACATTTTATTTGTTTTCACATGACTAGGAACAATGCTGTTAAGTTGATGTGTTGCAAAACAGAATTAAACCACAAAGGATGCAAAGTTTTGCTTCACTTCAACAGGGTCAGCGAGCGCACATGACAAAACGCTTGCCCTCATTCCACTTCTGCTTCTTGTAGATGGAACGATCTACAATTTAAAACACAGAATGAGTTATATCCATAATATTTATTTTTCAAAATAAGTTGCAAATGACAAACATGAATAACCTTTAGATAGATTTTGCATCTTTCCAGAAGAAACTTCCACTTCAGAGACGTCCTTTGAGACTCCAACAGACGCAAAAACTCTTCTGTCTGTCAACAAAAATGTTTTACGTTTACTCAGACATACAAACATCAGGACACATACAGACATTCTGGACTTAGCTCACTCTACAGCCCAGGGTTTTCTCAGCCACTGTTCCTGCCAGGCTGCATGACTGCACCGTGCCAGTGTGATCGCTGATGTCCACCAGCAGATCAAAGCCTTCAGTGGCCTGGAGCTGTTGTCCTTGATTTGGACAGGCGTCATTGGAACATGTCTGACTCTCCTCATTGATTAGAAATTTGCATTTGGCACTGGTGGAGAAGTTATTTGGCAAAACTCAGGCTTGGGAGTTGTGGCATAAAACTGTCAAAGCACTGCACACTTACCATCTCTTGCGTATGATCTTTGAAATGGATGAATTTAGTTCCAGACTTGTGATGAATCCAAATATTACGCAGTGAAAGACCTCAGCGTGTTCTTGACTTCTGGCTTTAAGTTTTTCCACAGTCAGAACATCACTAATGTGATCCACTGAGATATAAAGAGAAGGATACAGTTTTACTGGTAACACTTTACAATAAGATTTCAAGTTGTTTTACATTAGTTAAGTACATTAGATCATACTTTAGAAAAATACTTTAGTATTTGTTAATCTTAATGTTAATTTCAGCATTTAATAAAACTAAAGTTTATTAAATGCTGTAACAAATTGCTTATTGTTAGTCAATGTTAGGTAAGGAATAGTTCACCCTAAAATTTTAATTTGCAGAAAATTTTCTCACCCACAGGATACCCTAAATTCATTGGAATGCATTTGGAGAAACACTTTAAACCATCCCCTCTAGCCACAAAACGAGTTTACTGTCCATTAGGGATGTAACGGTATTGTAAATACCGTAGTACCTCAATATACATTTTTTTCGATAATACCGTGCTCACATGACTCAATAAAACAATAGGTCTTCTGAAAAAAGTTTCAGGTGAATGGAGCGAACGGGAGGTAGCGGGAACTACAATTCCCATCAGCCCAAGTGTGCCCATCATTCTTTGCGGTCTGTTGCTGTCGCT
>JAUYWG010000046.1:7071607-7083862 GCA_034779775.1 Enteromius afrohamiltoni | reverse complement strand
ATAATTTATTTTGGTCAATACAATGTTGTTTTGGACATCATTTGACTTTCATTGTAAGGACAGTTGAAACATTCTTCAAAATGTTTTCTTTTATGTGTCAAAAAATATATGTTCAAAGTTTGAAACAGCATCAAAGTGAGTAAACAAAGATGCCATAACTTACATTTTGGGGTGAACTATCCCTTTAGGATGACAATAAAAGTGGAAAGACACATTTAATAAAACGCGCACACATAAAAAACTAACCCGGATGCTTTCCTTGAATTCTGAATGTTATTTACGCTATATAAATCTGACTCTTGAACTTCTGCTGTTGGTGTGACGGTGTCTGCTGCCGCTCGGACCTGCAGTGTTAGCATCAGTCCAAGCACTGCTTCCCTCTCCCGCTTCAACTTCCAGATCCCCGACCTCTAGGCTCTCACACATCAGGTTTATCTGCCTCCTTATTTGTGCCATCCTGCTCTGCATCCGCTGCATCTTCCTGCGCAGGTTGGCTGCGATGGCCCTCTGCTTCCGCCGCTCGGCGACATAGTGCTGCTGCAGTTCTCGGTAGCAGTTGTGTTGGGCCTGATTCTCTCGGACGAGCAGCGTCCCGCAGCCCATGGGACACAGTTGTCGCCAGTGACTGCAGCTCTGATCGTGCGCCTCCGCGTCCTTCCTCAGCACCCGCTGCCCGCAGCCCTCGTGGGGACAGAGCTGCCACTCAAACGGACAGCTGGAGATGTGGAGGTACTCGTTAGAAAGCGGGAAAGTGGCCCTGCAGCCCTGCTGTGCATTTCGACACTAAGAACACAATATGGAGTCGTTTCAAATTCACATTTTAAGTAATGGAACTTTAACTATACTATATTTTAGACTTGAGTTAAAAAAAGAGTTGCTTACTTTGATTGATAAGCGGCCAATGGTTTTACTCAGCTTAAACAAAACCAGCATTTGGTTCTGGTCGATAGCCTGCCTGCAACACGGGCATTTCACCTGTCTGAAACAACACTGACTTTAACATTCGCTCAAACAATCTTTCTGGTTTACTGTAAGCTATATTTGATCTAATTAATGCAGCCTTTTGGAGCAAAAGAGACTTATTTCAAAAAACATGCTAATGAACGATTTCCTATGGGGATGTATGATATAACTCAAATTAAGATATAAAATACAAGAGAACCTCCGATTCAGATGATACTGGTTATACCAATTCAGACACAAATTATAACTTAGAAAAGAAATGCTACTTTCCTACTTAATGCTGCTTAATCCAGTTTATCTTACTACAGAATATAAAGTTGTTACCTTTTCATCCACTGTAAAATGCATTCCTTGCAGAAGACATGGTTGCATTTTAGTCGTACAGGACAGCGTAGAACTGCTCTACAGATAACGCAAATCAGATCATCATCTGGGGTATCCACAAACTGCTCCACTTCATAACCTCCAGTCTAAAACCAAAATGAAAAAAGTCATATATAATAATTTAATCGGTATTTTAATGTGATATGAATGCTAGGATTACTGCTAATTTAATTTTACTGAAATTAAAACAAACAATTTCTAAATATAATAAATTATTTATGTCACATGTATTATCACTGTATTATATACTGTCAGTTTAAGCTTGTGAAATAATATACAGTAAATTACAAATACAATACAAATAATTTTTTCAAAAATATCTATTTTAAATGATGTAATTAAAAAAAGAAAAACTCACCATTTTGACTTGGGCACAGCTAATACAGATGCTGTATATGTTGAATAATTTGTACAGGCAAAAAGACAGGCATCTGTCAAAACAACACGCAGCAAAACATCCCAAAGAAGAGCACTTGACCCTGGATCATTCAGAAATGCATTACAGATGTCCAATTTTCTCTTCTTTTCCATTCTAGCACAAGTCACAAATGTGGTTAGCACCTGACAACTTGTTTTACACTAACCACTGGGACCCTATTTTGGTACCATCTAGGTTTTACTTATTAGACAAAGGCATTGCTATGGAAACCAGTGAACGTCAATGACTGCCGGCTCTAGAGGCTACAAACTCTATTCTCTAAACACACAGGTCTGAATGGCCAATGAACTCGCAGCAGCATTCTCTGCACAATAGAATGTATCATAATTCAGTATATGAACAAAATGTGTTAATAAACAGCGTAATACAATTTAACTGAATGTATGTCCCACCCTTTAACATTAATGTTGTATTTTTATAGTTGTATTACTTCATGTAATGTTAAAACAGTTTAAGCAAAAAAAAAAATGACAATAAAGAAAACACCAGTTTGTACTGGTCACCATTCATTTGTACTGGGGTGAGATCGGTCAGTGGGCAAGCTGTGCTTTATGAAAAAAAAATGTAGTACACAATTGTCTTAATGTTTTTCATATATTTTTGGCACTCACTTGTTCACATATTTAGCATATATGTGATTATACTGGAATTTTAATGCGGATAACAGAATTTAGAGAAAGGAATCTAGATGATACAGGAAATAGGAACACCTAAAAGTGGAATAATCAATGTAGCGAATGTTAATAAGCTGTAAAGTAGGCTGTTGTCACGAGCCGCACATTCGTGGCGCTCTCCAGCCAGCGGCAGCGGGAACCTTCACCAGAATACTAATGTTTCCCCCCGGACCATTTTTAGCTCACCTACCTTGGCTGATGGATTCACAGGTGTTGGTCATTTCCAGGCCATATAAATACGCTGACTTTTCAACAGTAAGACGCAAAATCTTGATTTGCTGTGTCTGTCATTTCTGAGCATTTTCCTGGATTGTTTTCTCGTGTTTACTTGGACTGTTTTCTGGATTGTTGTTCTAGATCCACCGAAACGCCCGCACCACCGCCATCTTCCCCAGCGCCAATTCAAGTTAACACCACCCGACTGGCTTTGCCTGAGAAGTATGACGGGAGCCCAAGTGCAATATCTATATCTCCAGTGCGATATCTATATGGGCTCACAGCCTGGGGCGTTTACTAATGATGACTCAAAGGTTTCGCTCGTGTGTTCGCTTCTCACTTGAAAGGCACTTGAATGGGTCATCGCGCTGTAGGAGGGCAGAAGGATGGCTTTCCCCTCTTTTCAAAGCTTCCTGAGGCAGTTTAGAGAAGTATTTGATCATGTGGTTGTGGAAAAAAAATGCTAAGGAAGAAATTCTCACGCTGAAACAGGGCGCAGCTTCAGCTGCAGAATATACAATGAATTTCCGCACACTGGTGGCGCAAACTAGTTGGGGCCCTGATCCACTGAAGTCACTATATCTCTCTGACCTACGTGATGAACTGCTAGCTGAGCTGGGCAGCCGCGACGAGGACCGCAGCTTGAGTGAGTTTATGGGCTTGGCCATACGTACTAATCACCTCATGCGCTCAAGAAAGACCCAAATCTCGACTACCTAAGAATGGCCAAGAGACTTGCCTGACTGCCCACCAGATCGGATATATATATATATATATCTGCGCCGAGGTCATCAGCTGCAATACCTAATTGATTGGGAGGGCTACGGACCTGAGGAGAGGTCATGGGTGAACTCTCTGGACGTCCTCGATCCATCCCTCATCAAAGCCTTTCACCGAACGCACCTGGAAAGACCAGCCCCCAGACCTCGGGGCAGACCTCAGCATCGCACTCATCCTCGCTTCAGGAGCCGCTCGCAGGGGGAGGGCTCTGGCAGCGGGAACCTTCACCAGAATACTAATGTTTCCCCCCCTGACCTTTTTTAGCTCATGTACCTTGGCTGATGCATTCACAGGTGTTGGCCAGCCCCTATAAATACGCTGACTTTTCAACAGTAAGACGCAAAGTCTTGATTTGCTGTATCTGTCATTTCTGAGAGTTTTCCTGGATTGTTTTCTTGTGTTTACTTGGACTGTTCTGGATTGTTGATTCTCGTCGCCTGCCCCGAACTTCCTGCCTGACTACGATTATTGTTTACTCTCCACTGATTCTGTTTGCCGGTAACCTGATCTTTGCCTGTCTGATTCTGTTTAATAAACCACGCTGCACATGGATCCTCTTGAGCCTGATGATAAGTCACAGCTGTAAAGTTATTTATCTGTTGCATTCAATACTGTATTATCCTATGCCATGTTGACACAAGGGGAATTTGTGTGGACTTTGGATACTCAAATACTGGCAGAATACTCTGTAATGATTACTTCATCAACAAACAAGTAATAAAGGGTGACTGGCTGTTCCTGAAAATGTTTTGATTTTTTTTTCTATAAGGAAATGCAGTTTCTTTAAATAAATCTCAGCCACTCCTAATGTTAATGTTTAAAGTTTGTTAGTAGCAGCTGACTTTTTCATCTTACCGACATAACTAACTTTCAGAAAAACAAACTTACTTCTTTCACGATGATAACAATAACACTGATAAGATAACCCCAAAAGTATAGTTAAACTGAATGGATTCATTTAGTGGGTTTAATGCATAAGGTGGTGGAAGGTCCACAAATTGGCCCAAGGAAGGCTTCCAATGATGGATGAAGGTTCTCAGCACGCAAAGTTATTCAATTTAAGTTAAATTAAAATCTGACTCGGTCTTATTATTAAATCTGATTCCATTTTATTATGACTCCAAATTTAGGTTGAAATGTTTCTATTTAGTATTCTTCTGATATTTTATTATTCTAGTTAATTCTTTATTTTATTCACTCGTTCGTTTGGGTGCTCATGTCATTAGCAAAGATACAATATAATCTGTGGGTCTCGAAGATGCCCGTATGTTAGTAATGTCGGTTTCTCTCAGTATCTGAGAGTCTCTGTAGTTATCAGTTTTACAGTGTTTCATTATCTCGAAGCGCTTGCTTCTGTATTCAGTTAGCCTACTCAAGAACTCGGTTCACTTTTTTGACAGATACTTATGCTATAAATGTTTGGAATATTTCATGGTCCATCACAAATCATACTATTATAAATTTTGATATACTAATATGCTTTGTGTGTGCAGGCAAATATGTGCCTGTATATATTAAATTATGAGTTTCCATGAAAAATAATCATTAAAAAGCATTCAAATGAGGTTAAAACCTTTATTGAAACTTATGCAGGTATGTATACAAAGTCTAAATATATATTTCTTTCCAAGTATGGAAGCTCCAAGATGAAAGATAACAATGTTAATTAAAGAATAAAACTGTGAAGAAAAAAAGAAAAACTTTAAATATGTACACTGTAGCTACCCTTAACAGGTTATGTATAATATATTTGATTAATTCAATATTACTACTATATATAGTCCCATTACAAAGAGATTGCAACAAACCCAAAATAATGTTGTATCATACACAAAGATGATCAAAAGAAGGTATAAAAGGAGGAAGGAGAGAAGGAGGAAAGGAAAGGAGGAGTCTCTCATTTGTCATATGCACCCCTTTCATGCTCTCCTTTCATGTACCATGACTTCTCCTTCGGGGGCCAGACGTGCAGAGGTCGCCAGAGCAACTTTTCGAGTGTAGGTTGTGCAGCGACGTAGGATCTCCTGAGTTTGAGGTCTGGGTGGCACCCTGGGAGCTCCAATTCCTTTCATTGGGTGATCAGTGTCTGAGCTGGAGGGGCTGGACTGACCGCTGGACATATCACTATCATTGCTTTCTAGCTCTTTGTCCTGCTGTCTCAGCCCCTCTTCCCCCTCTGAGCTGGACATGCTTGGGCTCATGGAGGTGGTGTCTGAGGAACTGAAGCTGAAGTCAGTTCCATCATCGCTGAAGCTGCCAGCTTCCTCGTGTTGTACCGGCTCTGACAGCATTTCCACAGAGTTTGATTTAAGGAAATTATTCATTCTGTTTTGTGAGAGGACCTGATGCTCAAGTTTGAAAGAGTTGCTGGTGGACAGGTCGATAGTGGAGCTGTGAAGTTTCCTCTGAAGTGTCTGAAGGCCAAAGCTGGGGCTGCTGTAGAGCTTCAGGTACATGGAGGGCACATAGCCTGCCTTTCTGTTATATCTGTAGAAAGAATAAAAGATTTAGGTACGTTTATGTTAAGCGCAAAAACTCCATGTACATGCCGAAGTAATCATTACCATTTCCTCTCTTCCTTTTTCTCCCTCATATAGTCTCTAATGCTGACAAGGCAGCATTCAATTGATCAAAAATAGAGTAATTGTTTAACTTTGATTTATTAAACAAATACATTGAAAATATAATTGTTATTAAAATATAATATTATTTAAATTATTTCAAATATACATTTAAAATCTGAATCACTGTAACACCCCAGCTATATTTATAAGTTACTGTCCCAATAAGGTGGCATCCATTTACTGTAATAATTTTTATAAAAATTATAATTTACAATCAATATGTTGTTACTGCATACTGTTTTATGATCTACTAAAGATAATCTCATTGTAATGAGTTGGAGATAGTTGGCACTATTTGCACTAAGTAAAAAGCATATAACTATCTACACTTATTGCAAATAAAATACTGCTATTTAATAAAAAAAAAGAATATATTGCTATTTGCACATTATTAAGAAAATACTGCTATTACTTCACTACACTATCACTTAGTGTAAATAGCATCTATCATTAGACATGAAAATTGTTTATATATATATATATATACATATTACATTTCTTTCTATACATATATTCATTTATTTATTTTTAAACCTGTTTTCTTCATTACTTAACTATTATATCGCAGCCTGTCTGTGCTTTTGTCTATTGATACATCCATTTAACAATAGTTTCACGAGTTTGCGCTTTCTTATGATAACAATTAGGCATATTTGGCATGCTGTCAGGGGAGAGAGCCGGGATTTGGGCGAACGCTGAGCCCTAGAAGATGGAACCCTAGAACCCTAAGGGCTGAGCTCGACGTCCGGCTCGAAGCCCGCTGGCCCCCCTGAAGGAAGACACAAAATAACGGTGAAGAAGGGGTGAAGGAGGGATGCGTAAGGGGAAGGCTTATGAATTTGATTGGCCGAGACTGATTAGGGGATTGGAAACAGCTGTAGCTAATCATTGCATCAGAGCTCCTCCCGAAACTTGTTTGTCAACATCACTTGTATTACCTAGCATTGTTTGAATATCAGTGTGATCTGAGTAAAAAACTTGAATTACCTAGCAAGCCACCAGCCATTATCAGACCTCTGTAACACCTCCACAACAGCGCCAATGCTCAGAGAGAGCTCATCCTCTTTTTTTGAGGTGTAACTTCTTGTAGCGCAGTACAGAGAACCTAGTGGAGCAAGAGAATGTTTGTTTAGTAAGGTTATCTTTGAAGATTCATTACAACAGAATGTTTATGTAACAACCGTGTCTTACTTTCAAAGGTTGTTGAATCAAAGTCATCTTCATCCTCATCCTCATCCTCATCCTCATCCTCATCACATAACTCCAAGTAGGGAGCAGGAAACCAAGCTAGACGTTTATCCTCATTCTCAACAAGCCACCAACCTGTTTAGAACAAACCCCCACACAAAAATATGAATTGACTGGAAAGATGTTTACTATTCACTTTCGTTTCACTTGTTTAAAGTAGATGATACTGTACATACCTGCTTTGTCTTTGATCAGCACATCCAGTCGCTCATCCACAACTACTTTAAATGGCCGGTTCTTTGTATCTTTGGTATCATATGGAGCCACACACCGATATGTCTTGGATACAAACGGCTGGGTCACGTTGCCATTGCTCAGATTTTTATTTGCCAAGTCAGGTCCCCCACTGACAGTGTTGATGTTGTCTGATTGCAGAATCATCACACTGCAGGGAGAGGAGAGCAGCTTTAACAGACATTTACTGTGCAAACACTTTCCAGCTGGTTCATATTAGCATTAAACTCTGGCAACCACAAACATATCAAATCAGAAATATGAACCAAGCTACTGTTCATACAACAAATGTTTTTGGCAAGCTGAAACTGTCTGCTTATTTGCTGCAGGGAAATAATTTACATACCTGTTCTGGGTATATTCCAGTCGAAGCTCCTGTTCAGTTGGCAAGAAGAATTGAAGAACTTCTGTGGAATGTGACACGGTTGTGTCACACTGCAATAGGTTGGAACAGTATTTCTCCAGATACCTTAGACGAGACACTGATTTATCCAGACCTTTAAGCTGAAATGAAGTCACCATGAGCTGGGCTGCAAACAACAGAAATTATATTTAAACAACGAACAAATACAGTTTGGATAAAACACAATAAACAGGTCCCCCCAGAGGGCTAAGGGTCAGAGTTGCAGCTGCATGTTTTCTTCCAACATAGAAGTGTATTACAATAATACATTATGTAACAAGAATGATTATTCATTATTATTTGAAAGCCCTTGCAATGTGAGTATTATCACAAAGTAGCCTATGTAAAGGCACTAGTGTTACTTTATGCATGAAAAAATTGTTTTGAGTTGAATTCATTTATTTAAAACTAAGTAAGTACATTTTAATAACCTAAAGACTGCCAATCATACCTCCAAATCTGGGAAGCACTCTGTCTTCTTTACGAAAATAGTTCTGCACAGGAAACCTCTTTTTCAGTTGCCTCTGTTAAAGCAAGAAAATCGGGTTAGCAGGTGACTTTTACACTTACAGTAACCATTAGGGTTATGTAAATGTATGTTAAACGTACATGGAGTGTTTTAAAGTCCCGGAAGGATCTGTACACTATTAACTCAGTCTGGTCTGACCAGAGCACCGATGTCATGAACTTCTGCAACAAACAAGTAAACAAACAAATTAACGAAATATGTTACCAATACTTCAAGTTATCCTACGCTGGTAAAACATATTCATACTTTATCCTTGTCTTTTTTCATTACTCCGATAAGCCGGACGGCTACAGGAAATCGCGGATCACTCATAGCTGAAACGGTTTCTGATGAACGAGATCACTGTATTAAGTCTATTCTTCCTGGTTGTTCTTCAGCATCACCAGCATCCTTATCCTCATTTATAGTCTGCCAGACCTGGGCGGGCTGTTTATCTCACGTGAACCTTTACAGAAAGCTGAGCGAATACAGATCGGATAAGGGGCTGCGCCCACGTGCGAATTGAGCGCCAGGAGGGAGATGTTATTACACAATACGTCAAATCAAGGTGAGATAAGTTATGAACACTATTTTGTCACTGATAAAACAAAACATATTTTGACAGCAGTTGAGGATAAAACAGCACTATCTATCTAGACTGGCTACAGTGCCTGGCAATACAGACGTGAAATTTTTATTTATAAGGTAGGTATTTAGTGTCTTTCACGCTACTGAAAACGATATTGGCGACTACCTATATAGACATTAATTATCTATACACACCACCGTTCAAAAATTTGGGGTCAGTAAGATATTTCATGGTTTTGAAAGATGTTTCTTATACTCATCAAGGCTGCATTTATTAGATTAAAAATCCAGAAAAAAATGTAATATTGTGAAATATTATTTAAATTTAAAAAAAAAAAAAAAAACAGTTTTCTGTGTTAATATATTTTAAAATGTAATTTATTCCTGTGATACAAAGCATCATTACTCCAGTCTTCAGTGTCGCATTATCCTTTCAGAAATGATTTTCAGATTTTTTATTATCAGTGTTGGAAACAGTTGAGTTGCTTAATAGGTTTTTTTAGGATTCTTTGATCATCAAAATATTAAAAAGAGTAGCATTTATTTAAAATGGATAATAATGTTCAGAATGTCTAAGGTTACGTAGGTAACGTTACATATGGGAACTCGCATGAAAGACCAATCGCCTTCGAGTAATGAGAAAAAGGCCAATGGCGTGCATTTAATTACAGCCAGGTGCACCTTATCTCTACGTATAAGAGGGCATGGATGTAATGCACTTGCAGGTTTTCGCTGAGGAGCCGAGTCGGTGTCAGCGCAACCCAGGGTCGTGGCAAGGAGATGTAACGTCTTCGTTCCCTCCTTCAGGGAAGGTGGGTTACCTACGTAACCTTAGACGTTCCCCTTCAGTCGAGTCACTCTGACGTTTCATATGGGATCAGACCCATGGAAAATGCCACGATCCTGTGGCCGCGTTACACAGAGACCCCGGGGCCGACAGGCAAGCGTATCAGCAGGAAAGTCTGTACGTAACCCAAAAAATAGGGACCCCGCAGGGATGCCAGGTGTACTGAAGCATGGGTTGAGGGCGGAGTCATGAAGTATACACACAGTTCTTACATGTGAATTTCAAGGAATACACTATATCAGTAAGATATGGATATAAGTGAAGGGAAACACAGCCTTCTGGCTGACTGTGAAATATAAGGTTTTTGTGGCCACAAACTACTGGGTGAAGGAGACCCAGTAGGAACACAGCCTGGAGCTACTCCGCTCTAGGTCCGACTGCGGGGCAGGAGGAGAAGGGTTCACCTTGCCACGGGGGAATCTCTAAGAGAAAGCGCACGGATCCCGTGGGAATGCCGCATCAAACCAACACCAGCCGGCCTCCCGCTACCTGCTTGTCTGATTTAAGACACGGGAGGACACAGCCTCTTAGTGAAGGTCATAGAACCTAGCAAAGGTGTTGGGTGTCGCCCAGCCTGCAGCCTTACCAATATCTGCTAGAGAGGTGCTGTGAGCCAACGCATAGGTGGAGGCAACACCACGCCGGGGGGACGGATCTTCCTGGTATAGATAAGACAGGGAGATGGTATCAACCACCCAATGGGCCAGCCTCTGTTTGGAGACAGCATTCCTTTTCTGCTGACCTCCAAAGAGCTGCTGAGAGCGTCTGAAGCTCAGGGTGCGGTCAGCGCAGAGGCGCAGTGCGCGTACTGGACACAGCAACTGGACTAAGGCTGTGTCTGCCTGCTCCTGGGGCAGAACTTGCAGGTTCACTACCTGATCTCGGAAGGGAGTGGCAGGAACCTTGGGCACTTAGCCTGGCCAGGGTCTCAGGATAACGTGAGAGTCAGCTGGGCCGTACTCTAGTCACTCTTCGTCGACAGAGAAAGCCTGTAGGTCCTCTACCCTCTTGATGGAGGTCAAAGCGATCAGGAGCGCTGTCTTTAGTGACAGGTATTTTATCTCGACTGATGCAATCATTAAAAAGGCTCCAGCCCGCGGGGATCGCCGATCAGCCGCCCAGTCACTCCGAAGAGAGAGTGTGAACTCGCAGGAACTCTTAACACGGATCTTCTCCGGTTCTCTTTGAATGTCACTCAAACAGCATACACTGCGTAGATGAGGCGATCTTTTCCGAAGTGAAAAGCTGCAAGTGTATTACATCCATGCCCTCTTATACTCACATAGTGATAAGATGCACCTAGCTGTAATTAAATGCATGCCAATATTCATTGGCCTTTTCTCATTACTCGAAGGCGATTGGTCTCTCATGCAAGTTCCCATATGTAACGTCAGAGTGACTCAACTGAGGGGGGAACTACTGTTACAGTAGTTTACTGTTACACTACTGTTCAAAAGTTTGGGAGGTACATTTTTATTTCTTTTTCTTTGAAAAAAGTCACAGGTTCCAAAAAACATATTTGGCTGCACAACTGTTTTTAACATGAACAATTCTAGTAATAAATCTACGGTGGCCAAGAGAGCTCAATGCACTGCAAACTTAAGAAAACACATGCAAACAGAAAAAAACACATGCAAACAGGAAACAAAACACACGCAAACTTTACAAACCATTAAATATCTTACTGTCCCCAAATGATTGAACGGTAGTGTATATATATATATATGCATATATATATAATTTTTGTGTCCCCACAAAAATAAAGTCATTATTTCTTTCTACTTTTTTCCCCAAATGGTTATATTTTGTATTATTTTCATTTATTTGTTATTGTTCTTTGCAAATTGTTATGAATTACAAGATGTTGCAGTCCATAACAATGTAATTATAATAATTTATTTTAAACGTGTCTTAAATAGCTAAAAATCATGATTTCTTCTGATTTCGTCCACATTAGTCTCTGTATTTTTTCCATCCTGTATCAATGTGCAATCTAAATATTTAATAGTATTTGGCAAGTATCTTTTGGCAAGAGTTTATTAATTTTATTGGAATTGTGCAATTTACAGGAAATAATGTTTTGTTTTTAAAATGTCCACTCTGTTACCTCAATATCAAAAGGAAAACTGAATTTATTACTGATCTCACTGATCTCAGGGTTATTTAAAGCTCATTTAATCATGTTTTCATTAGTGTCATGTTTTCTCAGCATTTATACCAGCAAGTTAAGTTTTTGGAAAACATTAAATAAAAATTAAAATTCTGTTACACTATTGTCTCCATTGTAAGTCTACCTAGGTAACAAAGTTGATGGGGACAGACGGGGACACCAAACGTACCCACAACT
>JAUYWG010000046.1:7058980-7071507 GCA_034779775.1 Enteromius afrohamiltoni | reverse complement strand
ATCTATCTATCTATCTATCTATCTATCTATCTATCTATCTATCTATCTATCTATCTATCTGTCTGTCTGTCTATCTACAGTATGTGTCTGTATGGGTTTTTTGAAATTTTGCTGTGTCAGGGCCAGCTCCAAGAGTTTAAACCAGGACTTTTCCCATAAGGGATAATGACTTTTCATCAAAATAACCAATGTGATTAGTCCATTCATGGCTGTCATCCTTTAGTAATTTTTTCATTATGACCTGGTGGTTTTGTGGGGGTGGACAGGCTAAGTGAGGCTCACAGGTGTGTCTTCAAACTGAGGGTGATGAGAGGGCAGACAGCTAGAACACTGATCTGAAGCTGCTGGCGTCACAGCAGCCTGTGAAGAACCGCCAAAACTCCTCAGGAGAATCAGCTCAAGGTCATCAACAGTGAGGGTTTGTCATGCCAATATCATCACCTGGGAAAGGACCCCACGTTTTGGCTATCTGGGTGAAGGCCCAAAACACGTGCTTTTCCCGCACCACCCACTCAGTCCAGGAGAAAATATGTGCCCACAGACTTGATCTAGAGCCAGCTGCAGTAATGAACAAAATTATGATCTCTTGGAAAATACCCCAAAGAAAGTCCCTTATAAAAATGGCCAGTATTGCTTTTCCTCTTTACCAGAAACCTTCAAACTCTGTAAATACCAGAAAAAAAAAACATACTGTACACACACACACATTAAAATACAATGAAATTCAACAGAAAGTGAACATTGCATTTTCTATAAAAATGGTCATGTCAATAGAATAGAACTATTTACTTTCTGAAAAAGTGTACTCAGCCTATTGCAACAATGGTGAATTAAACAGTTAATTAATAAAACAATGTTCTAATGTTCTTAAAATAGTATGGGAGGGGTTAGGAAAAATAACAGGTGTTGTACAATTGTGCATTCATTAAAGCTAGTTTCTCTTTTTGTTTCCTGTAACAGCTATTTATCCGGAAAGTGAACGTACCAGGATGTAAAACTGATTGCCAGCTATGTACACCTTCTATAATTATTCATCATGGATTAAGATATAGTTTTGTAACAAAGGCATTAACTTTCATCAACTAGCTTTCATCATTATTTTTGGTATACTGCCATATCAGTTCATCTGGTCAAACCCTTGCAGCTCAGTTGGTATTATAGCAAGGCATGAGTAGAGAATTTTGCTTGTTTGCTCCCACAAAAATTTGTTCATTAGTTAAACTTTAAAAAAACTTTAAAAACCTTTATTTATAATTTTATTTAAGTCAAAACTATTATTAAACGTCAAGATATAGATGTTTATTTCCTCATCTGAACAAATTTTGAGAATTTAGAATTATGTTACATGCTCACTCATGGATCTTCTGCTGTGAATGGGTACTGTCAAAATGAGAGCCAAAAAAAGCTAAAAACATTACAATAATCCACAATTAATATGACTCCAGTCCACCAGTTAAAGCCTTGTGAAGTGAAAAGCTGTGTGTTTAATAAGAAACAAATCGCAGTCTTACTTTAAAGGGGTCATATGATGCTAATTTAAAGATCTTTATTTGGTATAACAGAACATACTGACATGCTTTAATGCAAAAAAAAAAAAAAAATTCACATAATGTGCTTTATTATAGCTTCTCTGTTCTCCACCTCTCTCAAATGCTTCACTTTCTACAAAGGCCTTTCTTCTTCCTCGACAAGCACAGTCTACTCTGACTGGCCAGTTGACCCAGTGCATTGTAATTGGAAGAACCCCGCAAAACTCCATATTAGAACAATCAATAGTAAATGCTTAAACTAACAATACATAAGTTACTTACAGTCGCTGATTCAGAAGCGCCAGATTGTCAGAGCAAAGTCGGAATTTAGTAGGTTAATAAGACTCGTCCATAAAATGCGTTGCACGAATTCAAACATCTGGGTTGTGCTGTTCTGTTGTAAACAATTGTAATGATTTCTAACTGCATCTACTTTCAGAAGGCCAGAAGTACTTTTGCCTTTACACAGAAACACACAGCATCTCCCTGATATGACTGCATCAACGCTGTACTATGTTACTGAAACCACACCTTCTTTCTTTGCTTGACCATTTGGACAGCATTATGGTGTAGACATGTATGGCATGTTTTTATGAGGCGTTTTAGCCTCCAAGTAGGTATAACTGCAGAACGGAGATCTCCAAAATGGAACGCCAAAAATGGACAAAAAATAGGTTGGGGTTTATTTGTGCAAAGACTTGCACCATTGGCTGGCTTTAACCAATTATTATTGACGTACGTTTCTAAATAAAACTTCATAAATTAAACCTTGTTTCTAGCTTATCTAAAATATGCCATATAAATCAGTGTTCTCTGTGTGAGCAGAGACCAAAGCTTGTGGTCAGTGGTGTTCTTACCAGAATTTGAACCTCTGACTCATGATAATAATGGGAATCACCCACAAGCTGCCAGCACAGCCCAGGGGAAAGATTTTACTCTATTGCTTTGTTTTAGGCAACGCAGGGTAGGAGGGGTTATCGATGGTGGGTATAACTAAGAAGGTGCCATTGTCCGGTGAGGTCCGGTTGAGGAGTTACAGAACAGCCCGACTCAGCGATCTCATATCACTGCTTATCTCCTGAACTACAGCATTCTTTACCACGCTATTCAGCGCTAATCCCGCCGCGCAACCAATTTCACTACTTAAGCTTAGGGTCAGGTATGGGCTGGGCTTAAAATCTTTAGATTCATCTGTGTGGTACATCCACGCCAGGCTCCACCCTCACTCCCTCAGTACGGTCACAATCACAAGAGTTTTAATCACCAGCACCTGATCCAAATCACAGCAATCATCAGCACAGTATAAAACCACATATCACTCCACACTCAGTGTCCGAGCTCGTTTTCACGAAGGGGACTCATTCTGCTCTATCATTGCACCAATTTCTACTCATCTACATTGACGACATCCTGATTTTCTCCCCCAATCTCTACGATCACCAACAATAAGTCACCAAAGTTCCCACTAGACTCCAACTATCCCTCAAGGCTGAGAAATGTTCATTCCACCAAACATCAGTATAGTTTCTGGTTTTACAGTTTTACCGTTCATTGAAAACTATAGTTCCTTTGCCAGTCCCCTTACGTTTTAAGGAACACCCAAGATATTAAACTTGCATTAGAAGAGTGGTGTCATTGGCTGGAGGGAGCTCTTCATCCATTTCAAGTTCTTACAGACCACAAAAATCTCCAATATCTCTGATGCCAAACAACTCACTCCACGTCAAGCTAGATGGGCACTCTTCTTAACACGTTTCAACTTCACTATTTCATACCGACCAGCAGTGTTGGGCAAGCTACTTAGAAAATGTAGTGAGCTAAGTTATCAGTTACTCTACACTGAATAAAGCTTAACTACACTAAAGCTACTACCCTGAGAAATATAGCAAGCTAAGCTACAGCAACATGGTAAATGTCTTTTTTTTTTTTGTGCAATTGTGCAATTGGTTCCAAACCAATTTGGCAACAAAAACAAACATAATAACAAATAACAAAAGGTGTCGAGAGTGTGTATGTATTGTTATCTGAATGAATGCATATGTGTAACTCAGTGTAGCTTAAACCACAGGACTAAACTACACCAACTGCAGTAAGAAGTCACCAACATTATTCCGCCTGCATTGGCCCGTGTATGGTGGTGGCGTCATATGCTGATATAGGATCAGTGATTTGTAGCCTTTGTATTTCAGATTTATGTTTAAGCGTCAGAAATTCTTGGGGAAAATGTAACGTTAGCTTGTGTGGATTCTACCGCACTACTTGATCAATAAAATAGCTTCGCTACTGAAAAGCTATTTGATTTGGAAAACAGCAACGCTACCAACACGCTACTGAGAAATGTAGTTAAACTAGCAGCTTCACTACTTGTAGGGACACTACTATCCATCACTGCCGACCAGCACCCAATAATGTCAGAGAAGATGCATTTTCCAGACTCCATTTCTCCGATGATACTCCAGAACCAGTTGAACCCATATTTCCAGACAAACTCTTCGTCAACCCCATCCAATGGACAGCCCCTCCAGCCGTCTCGGATCCAGCTTCAGTTCCTCCGGTGGGCTGTCCTCAGAATCGCCAGATTGTTCCTCCGGGAGAATGTCTTGATCTCATCCACACTCACATACCTCACTAGGCACAGGGCATTCTGGGACCAACAGAACCCTCTCACTTCTACAAGATCAGTTTAGGTGGCCTGGGATGGAGAAAGATGTGCAGAGGTACGTGAGAGGGTGTCGGGAATGTGCAATGTCGAAGTCACCACGTCATTTCCCAGCAGGAAAACTTCTATCACTTCCCTTATCTAACCGCCCCTGGTCACACCTAGGAGTGGATTTCGTTACAGATTTACCAGCTTCTAATACCTGCATCTTTGTAATTGTGGATAAATTCTCTAAGTTCTGCCATTTGATTCCCCTCAAGGTTCTACCCACAGCCTGGGAGAGAGCTACCCTCCTATTTAACCAGGTTTTCCACTCCTATGTACTTCCAGAGGATATCATCTTTGACAGGGGATCCCAGTTCATCTCCAGAGTCTGGAAAGCTTTCTTTGTGTGACTGTAAACTTCTCATCCAAGAGATCCAAGAGGTGAGGCGGTTCCTCTGTACCTTCTGCACTGGCCACCAAGACACCTGAAACCAGTTCCTGGGCTAGACCGAGTATGCCCAAAATTCCCTTCACCAAGCTACCACCGGCCTCAGTCCATTCCAGTGCATAGTCGGATTCCAGCCCTCACTATTCCCATGGACAGGAGAACCATCTGTTGTACCCACAGTCGATTACTGGTTTCGGGAGAGTGAGAGGGTCTGGGACGAAGCACACCTCCAACGGGCAGTGCGTAGGAGAGGAAGCACAACAGCAAGGTTTTATCAAACCCTCCACCTCACCTGCCGCCTCAAGTTTCTTTTTTTGTTGTCAAGATGGATGGCGGCTTTCGCCCATGTATAGTCAAATTCCAGCTACCCTTGAGAAATTACGGCAGGCCAAGATATTCAGCAAATTTGATCTTCGCAGTGCATATAATCTCGTTCATATTCGTCATGGAGACGAGTGGAAGACTGCTTTTGTGACTCCTACTGGGCACTATGAATATCAGGTGATGCCGTATATGGCCTTTCTAACTCACCTTCAGTGTTTCAAAACTTCATGAATGAAATGTTTCGAGATGCTGAATCAATTTGTAATCATATACATGATGACATCCTGGTTTACTCACCTGATCAGTCTACCCACAGAAAACATGTGTGTCAAGTTCTGCAACGCCTCAGAGAATTTTCGCTGTATCTGAAAGCAGAAAAATGTGAATTCCACAAGACCCAGATCCAGTTTCTTGGCTATATCATATCACCTTCAGGTATTGCCATGGAAGAGTCTAAAGTGGACGCTGTGCATCGATGGCCCATTCCTAACAACACCAAGGTTCTACAAAGATTCCTAGGCTTTGCCAACTTTTATTGTAGGTTTATTTTAGGATATAGTCTAATCGCATGCTCTCTCACTTCTCTGCTTTGTGGAGGTTGTAAGACTTTGGACTGGACCCCTGAGGCTGACAAGGCCTTCACAAGGCTCAAAGAAGCCTTTTGCAATACCCCAATCCTCCGGCATCCAGATCCTAGCCGTAAATTCATTGTAGAAGTGGATGCAGCTACCTTAGGAGTTGGAGCCACACTCTCACAGTATCATGGTAAACCCCCAGTGCTTCACCCTTGTGCATTTTTCTCAAAGAAGTTATCTTCCTCAGAACAGAATTGTGATGTGGGTAACCGGGAATTGCTGACTATTAAGCTGGCGCAAGAAAAGTGGAGGCATTGGCTTGAGGGGGCTCGACACTCCTTTGAAGTCATCACAGATCATAAAAATCTGCAGTACCTACGAGAGGCAAAGCGCTTAAATCCTCGCCAAGCTAGATGGGCCTTGTTCTTCACCAGATTTAATTTTAAGATCACTTTCGCCCTGTCACGTTTACAAGAACCATATCCCATTTCAGAGAGCCCGATCCTGTTTTACCTGCCACAGTTTTTGTAGCTCCCATACATTGGGAATTAAATGATCAGATTCGACATGTCACAGTAGAGGAACCGGTTCCCCCAGCCTGTTCTGAAAACAAAGTCTATGTCCCCACTGCACTTCGCTTACATGTACTAGACACCGTTCACTCATCTCAGGTACGGGACATCCTGGGAATCACAGAACTCTAACTCTCCTTCAGAATCACTATTGGTGGCCACAAATGGACCGCAATGTAAGAAACTATGTACGGGGATGTCCAATCTGTGCAATTGCTAATGTGCCATGACGACTACCTGAAGGTTAATACCCTTACCCATTCCCCATCGCCCATGGTCCCATCTAGGCATAGATTTCCTCACAATTTACCTCCGTTCTTCCGTTTGTTGGGCGTAACTATTAACCTCTTATCCGGCTATCATACTCAAACTAATTGCCAGGAAGAGCATAAGATACAAGAAATAGCACAGTCAGCATCTCAGAGTGTACTCTCATGATCATCAGGAGGATTGGAATCAGTTTGGGCAGAATATGCCCAGAACTCTTTGCGCCAGGAGTCTACAGGATTGACAGCATTCCAATGTGTTTAAGGCTTTCAACCACCCCTGTTTCCGTGGTCTGAGGAGCCATCTCTAGTCCCACCTCATGCTCCTTCTTCCTTGTTCCATGACAGCCGACTGATTCCTGATGTGATGGTATCTACCTGAATCTCACTCACCTGTACCGAGCACTGAACCCGAGGTGACTCCAAAGTTATGTAAGAGACTTATCGGATATCTCTGTCTGTGATACTCACCTGTTTTAAAGGGATCTCATACGAGGATCGAGCACCTCCTGTAGCGCTCACCAGTGATGCATACAGGAGCGGAGAGGATTGAATGTGAGGATTAGACACAGGAGATCATCATCACAACTGAGCACTTAACTACACCACTTACCTGCACCACTTACCTGCCAGAGAGTCATTAGTACCAGGAGGCTGGAACAGAGATTCAAGTCATGTTCAAGTATTAACCTCTCTATCTCACCTGTGTTCAAGGGGCAGACACGGAGAGCCGAGGTCAGGAGATTGCCAAAGACTTAAGGATATATATTCCTATTGCACTTACCTGAGTAAGCAGAGCCCAAATTGGAACAAAGCGATAAGGAGATTGTGGAAGTTACAGATATATTTATGTTACAGTTTGAACCTGCTTACCAGCCCCGCCTTTGTCCTTTTTGTTTCAAATAAATCCTGTTATCTTTACTCACTCACATTTCCAGTGTGCTTCGTCTGAGCCTGACAGCTAAATTGTACATATTTTACGAATTGCCAATTCATATGAATTTGTACAAATGACCTACACCTAACCCGCCCCTAAACCTACCCACCACGGGGTTTAGACAAATAGTACAAAATCGTACGAGAGAGGTTGTACGAATTTGTACAAATAAACACAAATTTTCCACAACGTAAAAATATGTCAGAATTGGTCGTGAGACTTTGTTGACATTTCCCAGAGGCATGCGCGACACATATTGCGAAAAGTGTTACATAAAAAAATATATGGATATTTAATATTCTAAAATGCATGGATTTGCTACAGGAGCTCTTTATTCACCCGTCTCCCCTGAGCTTTGTGAGGGATGCTTTATTACGTATTTACGCACTCTGTTTTGAACTGTTAAAGGAAAAAACCTGCCCACTGCAAAAATAGAGCTTGGAAGTGCCAGGACAGTTTTTAACTTTGATTGGATTCATCTGAATGCTTCCAAGGCGGGTAAAACACAGCCTAATTTTGGGTGAACTAACTCTTCAATGCAGCATTTTAAGTAACAATTATGCATGACATCTACACCATACTGCAATGCGCAAACATAGACAATTATTTTTTACAAAAGTGTGGCCTAATGTTTGACAGTAACAGGAGTACACTATTCTGGGAATAGGAGTTAAAAAGATTCCCATTGTTTTTGTTTGGCTCTTGGCATGACCTTGATAAATTAAACAGTACATGTGTGATTCAAGAAAGTCAGTGACTCATATAAAACACTAAGAACTGCTTTTAACAAATAAATTGGAAAATCTCCACACATTTGAATGAATTAACATCAAAACACTGTTGCTGTTGTATTAATGACTGCAGCAATAATCCAATGTTACGTGCAAGACTCTCAAAGGACGTGCAAACAAATTGATTCCACAAAAGCATATCATTTTATAGATGTATATTTATGACTGCTGTCATAAGAGATAAAAGAAGTGCTTTTTTGAGCAGTAAGTAACTGGAGTAGTAAAATTTATGACACTCAAACAAGGAAAAAGAGTAAATTATATTCCTTGTTACAGGAAGGACTTTTGTCATGTCCAAGAAATGACTTCATATTCACAGCTTGTTTTTCAAAGACCTACCCTAATGGTAATCATGAGACAGAGGTCTGTTTGTAAAAATGCAATACTATGCACATGGACGAATGCATATTCAAACAATCACTCAGACGTTTTTACAGCTAGACAATAAAACCTTCTTTTGAATTGTGAAACATATTCAGGAATTATTTGTCTGAACAGCCATTAAATACTGTAATTTTGTAACAGGTTAATTATTGAAAATGAGCATCCTTCAAACATGCATTTGGGTCTTTGATGTGGTCTGAATTCACTGCATTAGTCACACTTACTGTAATCACACAAAGAAGTGCTGCTCAAATAACAGAGCAAATTTTCCATTATGTACTATTATCCAGAATATTGTGAATAATAAATCATGCTGACAAGTCATCATTTATTTAGCCTTAACCTCCTCTAGAGGACATAAACCAAGAAGACTTAAGGTGGCAATTTAATTAAAGTGTCTTTTAGTTGTTTCTTTGTTTTTAATAAATGGATTCCAAAAGAGAAAGATAAGTATTCATTAATAGAATAAAAAGTGGTCTTGTGACACCAAAACACTACAGTGAGCTTTTGTTACCAAGGAAGTTGGATACTGACATATTTTATATACTGACCTATAATAGAGAATATATACAGTATGTTAGTGATATATATAGATCAGTGATATATAGATCTAGATGCACAAAGGGCCATTGTCCAAACTCATCCAAGTTGCACTCGCTTTCAAGAAACGTCCAAGAGGCAATGTTGTTAGTGAAATGTTAGAACATGGCTGTCTGGCAGCTGACACAGACAGGGCCATTTCCTGTAAATACACCTCTGATAGACAGTCTATGGATAGATGTATGGAATATAAATTGCTTGCTCAGGAGCTTGAAAGTTTGCACAAAGTACCTCAGATAAGAGAAACAATTGTGGAACACTTTTTCCTGGTTTATTCTCAGCATGAAAATAATACAATCCCAATTTAGCTGTTTGGGTGTTATTTTGACTCATAAACTCTTGTGAATGAGATAGGAGGCATTTAAAGGCTTCTGAGTTATGATTTTACTGAGAGTGACCCTTGAACTCTGTATGTCTTACAAATATACAGTTTACTGTGGCTAATTTTTATAAAGTAGTGATTGGACATTGCATGTGTTTTGTTACCTATGCCTGTAAAAAAGCTTTTTGCATTCTCTCACAGAATTGATGTAACACAAATATTTAATCTTAATGCCTGACATATATCAATTAAACTTATAATAAATACATTTTAGAGATGACAATTACTACTAATAATTATTATCATTCATTTTTAATAGTGGGGTAGGTTGTGACAACAACTCTCATTGTACTTGACATTCATGTGCACAGATGAGTGATCAATTTTAAAATGTTGCGGATGGAATTGAAGCAGAAAATTTTATCAAAGTGTAATAAAAAAAATTAACAAAACAATAGTAAAGTTTAAAAAGTTCAATAAAAAAGTTAAAAGTGCCCCATTATGGATTTTTTGAAAATGACCTTTCATGCAGTAACACAGCGAAGTGAATGAAAACATCCTGTAAAGTTTTAAATCTTAAAGTGCACTGTGTATTAAGTTATCTTCTATTGAAAGAATGAGTTGACTCTGAATCATTGAAACAAGACGTTTTTAAAGTCAAGTGCCGGCCCACTTGTTCGTTCGTCTGAATGAAAATGGTAGTTCATTCTTCACTAATAGGTGCATTAAAGGAATAGTTCACCCCAAAATTATTTACTCACCCTCAAGTAGTTCCAAACCTGTATGAGTTTCTTTATTCTGCTTAACACAAAGGAATATATTTGGAAAAATATAAGTAAGGTGCAAATAAGGTGAAAATAAAAGCATATTATAAGACAATGAAAGTGTTTTTTGTCCTTGAATGCATGTCAACCTGTTGTTCAGGACTACCAAAACCAAATTACCCATAATAGGGGCACTCTAACATAAAAAAAGCTAACATAAAAACTTAAAGAGTGTTAAAGCAAAAAGTATAACAACCATTTCAAGCTGCAATAGTTTCTTCTCTTTCATCATCAAGACCCCAGCTTAATTTCCCTATGTTTTATTCTGTAATATCAAATATAATGTTAATTTACTATTATTGTCTTTCTATCATAGACTATGATTGTTTAGTATTGTTCACAATATATTATTTTGAGGACAAAATAACCTAGTGCTTTTTCAGCACAACCTGTAATAGTGATGATCTTTTTATTGTCTATTATTTTTTTAATGTCTGGTTAACGCCTATCCGGGGTTTCCAACATGTGATTCACTGACAGTTATTCCAGAAATGAAAATATCTTTTGTTGCAAGCCGTTTTGACAGTGTGTTAGTTTAGATAACGTTTATGGAGAGAGTTATGATAGAGTTTTTACATCTGAAATTAAATTAGTTTTCACAATTGTTATTTTACAACATTAAATCAGTTATTTTGCTGTTTATTAATATGAATTTGTATTGTATACAGGGCACATAACCTCATATATAAGAAGTAAATGTCAGAAATAAGAAAAATAAAACAAAGTATAATCATAAGTATTTTATATTGATACACAGTGTGCCCTATTTTTACAGATTTTGTTTTTCAGTGTCATATACCAGCAGTCAGTGCTTTGTATATAAATACATATGTGTTTCCATTTTAAAATTTCCATTTTAACCCAAATAACCAGTAAACATGAAAAGCTTCTGTGATGCTTCCAAATGCTGTGAATCTCTGAATGCAAAGGTAGAATCCAGACATCAACAGGAAAATAAAAATAAATAAATACCATAAGCCTAAATACACAGTGCAGGCTATTCATCATGTATGATGTCTAGTTCAAGGAACAGGACAATAGTGTTTGACAAGAAAGTTACAGGAACTTCTAATAGTAAAAATAGCTGTTGGGATGGATGCATTTCCCTGTGCACCTCACGTCTCACACGTGAGAAACCTGCTTGTTTAAATAAGTTGGTTAATTTTGGCGTGCTCTAGAAATGCTATTCACTGCTTTATTGATTTGAACCTTAATCCAGACCCGTAACAAACAAAGAAAACATTCCTGAATGCTTATGTACTGTATCTTCTGCAAATGAGAACATGCCCTGAATCATTCTAGTATCGGATGAAGTATTGTATTCTAAGAATAAAGCATTACCCAGTGTCATTTTCATCAGTATCCTGTTTTCCACTGAGAAAGAGCATTTCGTAATCTTTACTGAAGAATGTGGTTGGTGTTGGATATTCCTGTAAAGGTTTAGCCTTTTAAAATCTGTCTAACGTGACAGGTTTTTCTAAATGATGTTTCTTATACCTCCGGCAAACATTTGATCCTCCGGTTTTCATGTAAGGAAGACTTCATGCGGAAACAGGACTAATCCAGCAGAACAATAAATCACTTTGAAACTTTTTTTTATTGTTTATTAATGTTTTCTACATTTGTCAAATATATGTACACGCTGCTGTTCAAAGGTTTTGGGTTGGAGAAAACATTTTGTTTTTTAAAGTTATGTTTTCCAGAAAAGTAGTAATATGACGTTTTATAGCAATTTTAAACAGTTGATTTCTATTTTATAATGTGTTTTTTCTCCTGTAAGGGAGTAACACAGATCTAAGTGAATGAAAACATCCTGTAAACACTTGTAACGGCTGATCTAAGTTTTCAGCAGCCATTATTCTAATCTCAAACGTTAAAAGGCTATTCAGAAATCATCTATATGCTGATCTGACACACAGCAAGTGTTTCTTAGTTGTGGTGCTCAACATTTTTATAGAAACTATTATATTTTTAACACACTTTGATTAAACAAAAATACACAAGTTGAAACAATGGACATCTACACTTACTGAATAACAGTTTAACTTTGTCTGTTTTTGAATGGTGTTTTTTAATGTTTCGTTTTCACTTGTTTTTACAAACCGGATTCCAAAAAAGTTGGGACACTAAACAAATTGTGAATAAAAACTGAATGCAATGTGGAGATGGCAAATGTCAATATTTTATTTAGAATAGAACATAAATCACGGAACAAAAAAAAAAGTTTAAACTGAAAAAAATATGGTGAATCAAAATGTCATGGTGTCAACAAATCCCAAAAAAGTTGGGACAAGGCCATTTTCACCACTGT
>JAUYWG010000046.1:7022456-7050646 GCA_034779775.1 Enteromius afrohamiltoni | reverse complement strand
ATATATACTGTATGTGTGTGTGTTCCTGGTGTTTAAAATAAACATAATAAATAAACACTGCATCAACACATATATTACGTAAAGAAAAACTTTTATTTTGGATGCAATTAATCGAGATTAATCATTTGACAGCACTAATATATATATATATATATATATATGACCTTGGGCCCAAAAAAACAGTCTAAAGGTAAATCTGGCAGCGTAGGGTGCAAAAAAAAATCTTTCTAAATAAAGTCCTTGGCAATGCATATTACTAATCAACAGATCGTTACTTAATATCCTACTATAATATCCTTACTTTTTAGTCCCTTGCAATTTTTTTTTATTTCATGTTGCTTAAAGTAATATCTTTTGTGTTATGAAATATAACAGATTTTTTGGGCGAACTGTCTCTTTAACAAGGTTTTAAATATGAAAGTAGTGAAGATCTGAGAAGTTGTGCTGCAGTTTTCCACTATATTAATAGCTATTCTAATGCATGTTAATTTCCGAGATTTCAAAGTTTGCATGTACTCTGTACACTAGGCATGGGCAGATGCCTTCAGGAGTAGTCCAGATTTGACTGGAGTAGTTCACGTCTACGAAGAAATGAAGAGAAAGGGTATAGAGTTTCCTCGATCCGAATTGGAAACCTTGTCCCCCATTCACACACCACAACGGGTAGGTGTTGACATCACGTATGTTATAATTTGTTTATCACACAGTTTACGGCAGCTCCCATTATAATGGCATGCCTCTTATCATTTACTTAACTTTATCGCTTTACTTTCCCTCTTTATCTCTGCACTTTCCTTTATTGTCTTGCTCTGCTGATAACAGCAGCAAAGTGCTCCAGAGTTGGACCAGCAGAAATATAACGCCCCGGTCCAACCCAAGCCACAACCTCACCCTGCCTCGGCTCCTCCTTTCTCTGCCCCTGTGACCCACACTTCCCCACAGATGCCCAATCTGCACATCTCTGGGCCCATCAACCCTTCCCCTGAACAGGTATTGTAAAACCTTCCTCAATGGCATCTTTTAAATGGGATAGATTGCATATTGATTTAATAAAATATCATTGATTAGATTTGCAAGCTGCGCAGCGAGCTCGACATTGTGCGTGGGAACACTAAGGTGATGTCGGAGATGTTGACCGAGATGGTTCCTGGTCAAGAGGATCCATCCGATCACGAGCTTCTTCAGGTTTCTCATTCAGATCGCTTTTTGTTTACTTTGCTTGAAAGAGCTTTTGAAGGCCACTAGAGGGGGTGTTGGTGCAGCATAACGTTGACTGTGTTTATTATTCGGCGTTACATGGTTTGCTTCTTTGATTAAAGGAGTTAAATAGAACGTGCAGGGCCATGCAGCAGAGGATAGTTGAGCTCATCTCACGTGTGTCCAATGAGGAAGTCACAGAGGAGCTCCTGCATGTCAACGATGACCTCAACAACATCTTCCTACGATATGAGAGGTGTGAGCAGGAACAATTAATTGACCTTTTCTTTAAAGAAAATGTAATGCATTGTATTACCCTTATGTCTTAATATTTGAAACACAATATAGTTTGCCAAAACTTCCAAAGGTTATAAAGGCATTTTAAACTGAACCCATTTGAATAATGCAGTTTGCAGAGCACGCAATATTGTCAAAAGCATCAAATATTGGCAGTATTAAGAGGATTTAGCATTTTCAATTAATGTAGGCCTGTTACGTTTTTATTTTTAGGCGTATTATTATTATTATTATTATTATTATTATTATTATTATTAGGGTACATTTATTATTAAATTGCTCAGCAATAATTTCATAGTGCATCACCACATGAGGATGTAAGGATAATAAAAGATTAGGATATTAACGTACTCCTCATTGACGATGGTGTTTAAGACAGGTTTATTCATTTATACAATGAATCATATGCCTGTAATTGAAATCATTGAAAATTAAAAACAGCTTTATTTCATACACCAGTTACACTTTTTGACCTGAAACACATTTTGTTCATGTTTTTTTACTATGTGGACCACACATTTTTTTAAAGTGAAAGTAAATAATAAGGTGTATTCTTGTTGCGTACTTTTCATGCTTGTTGTTGTGTTTTGTTTTGTTTTTTAGATATGAGAGATTCCGATCTGGCCGAACTGCTCATGGCGTAAATAACGGGGTGGGTTGTGTTTTCTTAAGAGAGTTGTTCTTTTATCTGTGTGAGCATCATTTCATCATCGAGGTGTGTGATTTTATTTTCCCCCAAACACACGTAAGGTATATTGCTCATGCCAACAGCACATCTCGGAGTCACTCATATAATTTCCTCTTCCTCTCATCGCTTGCTTTTCGCTCTTAAAATATGCTCTGAGAATGCGTGGTACGTTTGCTTTGATATGCAAACTTCATTGTGTGGTGATCAACTGATGTAATTGCATGTTGGTGTTATTTATAGTGTGGTTTGGTCGGTTTTGTGATTTGTTTTTCCTATTTTTATTCTTTGGTATTGCTAGCTGAGGGAGGCAAGTATGAAAGTCATCTAATTTCATTTTTTACTTTGACATGTGAAAAAATGTTATGTCAGCATTGGCTGGTACAGTACATCTTCCCGTGTTGCATCTAGCATGTTTTGCTAATGAACCTCCACTAGCATGTAGAATGCCTGTCCCACGGTCTGTGACTTTTGTATTCACCCTTTCCATCTACTTGCACTAGTGCTAGTTCCTGCACCGCTTCAAATAAAATAGGCTACATACACAGGGATTTACAATAGTAACAATGCATTTCATGTAATTGAGATATGATTTTTAGCAGCGCATATTCAACTATGTTTTTTAGGCTATTGTAGTAATTTTCAGGACTGCATGAGAGACATTCACTACCATTCAAAACTTTGGGGTCAGGAAGATTTTTGAATGAATGAATGAAATTAAATGCTTCTTTCAGCAAGGATGCAATAAATTGGTCAAAAGTGATTGTAAAGAATTTTAAATTGTTACCAAAAACGCTGTTCTTTTGACTTTTTGTATTCATCACCAAATCCTAAAAGAAATTGCATGGCTTCTGCTAAAATATTAAGCATCATAACCATTAATATTTCGTAATGATAAATCAAGAATATCAGAATGATGTCTGAAAGCCACTTGTGAAATGGCTGCTGAAAAATAAGTGTTTCCCTCAAAAGAATAAATGACATTTAGAATTAGAGTAGAGTAAGAATAGGGGTTATTAACCTTACTGCATTTTTGATCAAATAAATTCAGCCTTAGTTTTTTTTCTTTTCAAAAACATAATTAAGAATCCTCCAGAATTTTGAGTGGTAATGTATTTGGGGCTTTTTCTGTTAGATTACAACTGTTAAATCTTTTTCTTTTAATTTACTCACATGGTGTAAAGTACAATGAACAGTGAGATCCATGAATACATATTAAATATAGTGTACCCTAATTCTCTGTCACAGAATCTGAATTCCTGTTTTCCCTCTACACAAGATTCTGCAGAGGGAATTAATTATTATTATTATTATTATTATTATTATTATTATTATTATAGTTGATGGGCCTTTGCCTTGTAATAGAAGATTTGAACTCTTTTATATTACTTGATTATTATATTATGAGCATGTGTCACTGTGTCAAGACAATAACAAATTATGCTTTTGACAACATGCTTTTTGAATGAGAAACTGAGGGAGTACAGGAACCTTTTTTTTAATTGGCAAAGAAATAAATGCTATGAGAAACATTCATACACATTTAATAACAAGAGAATATCCATTAGCCATTCCTTTTGTGCCTACTATAAAAGCAGATGTTTCTGTACAGTTTGAAAACTTCACCTTTTTCATCTATTCTTGGTGTACCCCGAGTTACAGATTGAACCTCCCTTCACAAAAGAGTTGGTGAAAACAATGTGTATATCACACCCCAACCATTCGTCTTAACTCCTCTTAACCTTATATTAAAGACTGCAGGCTCTCTAGTTTTAAAGTATGTAAAAAAGTAGAGGTACTGTAAGTAAACCAGTTCAAAAATGGTCATTGTGTAAAGGTAAGATGGCAAATAAATAATTTTATCACACCAAAGTGTCCATAATCAATGTGTGTCTATGTGAAATGGTGTTGCGTATCCACAGGTCCTGAATGAGGCAACAGAAGATAACCTGATTGATCTGGGACCAGGATCTCCTGCAGTGGTCAGCCCGAGGATCAGTGCTACCCCTCCATCCAGCTTGCCTCCTTCTGTGGCTCCGATTCGCTCTGCCTCACCGGTCACTCTCTCCTCCAGGCTGGCAGGTTTGGGTGAGTCTGGTACATGAGACCAACAATGTTTTTTACATTTTCTCTTGTTAGTCTGTACTAATGTGAGAATAACATTGCTTTGCAGATGTCGGTTCCGACAGTGTGAGTGGCACCTTGAGCTCTTTGACTACCTGTCAAGCCCAAGATGACTTTGACACGTTTGCCCAGACCAGGACTGGCACCATTCCTGAGAGGAAGAAGTATGAAACAAATCTATTTCATGGAATGTATAGCTTATTTATAATAGAGCAAGGTCCCTTCCTAAAATAGATGCCCAAAGATTTCTCATGATTTTCTCACTTTCATAACACCCCAGACATACAGTATGTAACTTAATTTCTTCAGATTAACAAAATTAAAGAATTTTAGAAAGACTAATCCATCTCTAAAAACATCGATTTATAAACTTTAAGTTTGGAGATGGCTTTCAACATCATTCAATAAATGATTAAGTGGAATAAATAGAAACATTTGTACATTTAGTTTAATGACACTATTTAAAATGAAGAGAAGGTAAAGTCCATCTTACCCCACTACTTAAAAAGATGACCACCACTGGAGCAAGAAGTCCCAAATGATTAGATTTTATCCCTAATGAGTGTCATTCGGTTGTTCATTCATTCGTGGTTTACATTTAATTTTTTAAAAATGTTTACTTAGACGAAGGGTGGTAAAATAGTAAATCAGGCTGTCTGAAATAATACATTTGCAGATTTATTATTATATAATAAAACTGTAGGAAAGACAGCGCTCTCTAATATCAAACTATAACACAATATCATATAAAATAAATTGTGTTAGCGTTAACATTGTTCATTTTGAACTATCAGCGCACCATTTGAAGACACGAAGGCTTCAAGTGGAGTGGCCCCGACCTTGGATGTCAGACAACAACACACTGGGGTGAGTTTCTCTCCCTGTGTGAATTTTTATTTTAGGACCGTTTCTTGCCTTTTTCGCCAGTATATGTGCATTTGCTTTAATGTCAAAGAGGCATCATAAAGCTGGATATTGAGGCCCTTATTTTGTAGTGCTTGAAAAGGCATATCAATTGCAGTTATTTTCAGAGGACACCAAGGTACGTAGTACACAGCAGTGTACATAGTGTACCAAACTCCCAAATTGTTAAGTGAGAAGGATGTAACTTTAAAACTTTGCTCAAAAGTTGACCCGTATACACTTTTTTTAATTGTTTGCTATTTAGGTTTTATGATTTAGGTGACTTAAAGGTGACCCATTAGATACCTAATATAACTGATATGTGATATCAGACTGTTGTTCTGTTATGTAAATGATTGGTAATAAAATGGAAAATAAAGTTGACCCATAAACATTTGATTTAGAAGAAACCTTTTTCTGGGAGCAAGACTTCTGATTCTGCTTTAGTTTTTACATATTAGTTACTGATATTATTCAGTGGGTGCAGCTCAAGAGTCTTGAATTGCAGTAATGTGCGGTGACGCTCTGTGCATGTGTTTGATTTATTACCACATGTCTCCATATGGGGGTAGTTTGCTAATATTGGTTTGATTAAGACTTTTCTGTTGAAGTCTTATTGTTTTTGTTTTGTTTTTTGTTGTTTGTTTGTTTGTTTTGTCATGTTTTCTTGGGATTATTATTTTATGTATTATTTGCTTTGCTCCGGCCCATGGTTTGGGCCCGTAGGCAGCTCTTGACCAGTCCTCTGTCATGGATGACATTGAGGAGTGGCTCTGTACTGATGTGGTGAGATTTCCTTTCGTTTATTTTTATTTAATTTTTTTCTTCTTCTTTAGGACATAACCCATTTATCTGAAAAGAAATATGCCCTTGTTACCACATATTTCTTTTTGTTTGCTTTTTTGTTTTTGGCTGGCTGCTTTTTATCCTCTTTTTGGGGTCACTAACGACTCTCCTTGTACGGTTTTGCTGCATTCCTAACTTTTCTGGGTTATTCTTACAAGTGTATTAATTTATTAAAATATACACCGAGTGCGTAGTGAATAGATTCTTTGCTTGATATGCTTTTAATGCTGTTATTTTCTGTACTAATGACTCTTTTGGATGTTTTGGGTAATGCCATTTAGTTAAATCAAATATAGGTTGTTTGAAAAGAAAGAATAATCATGTTTGGTGTGATTGCCAAAAACTGGTGTGTTCCTTTCTGTGCAAGCCTTCGTGCGCTGAAATCATTTACCCTTTTTCTTCTTTAATTCAGAAAGGAGATGGAGAAGAGGGTGTGACAAGTGAAGGTAAGTGGCCATTAATTGATTTATGCTGCTGTTTGTATGCTAAGTTTGGGGCCAGTATGTTTCCTTTTCTTCTTTTTTTTTATTTTTTTTTATTTTTTTTAAAGAAATTAAAGTGATAGTTCACCCAAAAATGAAAATTCTGTCAAAAATCTTTTGTAATTACATCGGTAAAGTAATCCATGTGACATCAGGGGTTTATAAAAATGAAATTTGGGTGAGTAATTAATGATAAAATTTTTGTTTTTGGGAGAACTATCCCTTTAACACTTATTAAGGATGCAATAAATTGAGCAATAACTGACAGTTAAAGTGCCACCATTATGCTTTTTCAAATATGATCTTTTATGCAGTGTGTCATGAAGCTGTATGTGAATATATATATATATATATATATATATATCTGCAAAGTTGCCAACAGTGCAAGATAAATGAAGTTTTTGTCTATCTCTGCTCACATTCGCCTAAACGAGTTGTCAGCGATTGAAATCTTTTTCTGTTATGGCCACACGTCGCGAAGTAACATATTTGCATAATGTCCGCCCACGCCCACAAACAGTACAATCTCCACATTTCATTTTCCGACACGCTGTAGCGGTAGACCAATCATAAAGGCCTGCGTCATCTGACCAATCACAGCAGATTCTTCAAACTGCTTCACACGAGTCGTTTACGAATGATTTAGAAATGGGGTAAAAATAAAACTATTTTTGGAGAGTGTTTTTTGTGTATTTTGCATGTACACCTGTTTTAAGAGACTCATAAAGCAATATTAGCAACCTTTAAAATGGCGTGATGGGGGCACTTTAAGACATTAATATTGTTACAAGCTATTCCTGTTACTGGTTTATTAGAACTTTTCTATTCACTGAAGAATCCGGTTTCCTTCATGGCTTCCACGTTTCGACTGTGATAGCAGATGTTTCTTAAGCAGCAAATCAGCATATAAAATGATTTCTGCATAATTAGTTCAACACTGAACATTTTTAAATGCCCCATTAAAACTTTCTTCCAGAGTTTGACAAGTTTCTGGAGGAGAGAGCAAAAGCGGCAGAGATGGTGCCAACGCTGCCGACACCCCCGAGTGACGAGCTTTCTGCTGCCTCCGGAGCTTCTGCAAACGCGAGTAAAAAGGCAGGCAGGTCCGAGGACTCTCTCTTTGCCTTGTAGATAAGTGTCAGATCCTCTGGGGCGGCCCAGTGATGGGTCAGCCGCATTACAGATCCATCGGCGTCTCCTCTTTCTCTCCTGCATCCTGTTTCTCCAGCACAATCAACACTACCACAGCTGAAGTGATCAACCGTTTCATGATCTAGAAATTTTCATAATGGACATTTTCATACTCTACCAAGTTTTCATTCCATTGAAAATACTGTAAAAGATCCACTCGTAACTCCCTCTAAAAGCGTACCATTCCTTGTGTGTTCGAGAGTTCTATGTCTATTTTTTTAAGTGATATTTGTGGTATAACGCAAGGAAGTTCTTGCAAAATCTACTACCAGACCCGCTCATGTCTAACTTTGTGTTCGCTGTGGTCCTGCATGCAACAGCTGGATAATTCAATTTCTCTTTCCTAATTAATTATCTGTAAAGGGAGCTAATAACTGTTTTCTTTTTTAGTTTTATTTTCCATGATGATTGCTTTAAAGGGATGTTATACATAGGAGTGTTTATTGTATCATTTCCAATTAATACCTCTGACAAGATGGTAGCAGTTAATTAGGACCAGTTATTGAATGCGACGTTCAACTATTAGAGAGAGAAGGTTTAAACATTGCCGTTATTTATTCAAATTATAACAAATTATGCTTAAAAGGGACTGGTCTGTACCACATCTCTTAAAGGGTTAGTTCACCTTAAAATTCAAATTATGTCATTAATCACTCACCCTCATGTCATTCCAAACCCGTAAGACCTGCTTTCATTTTCGGAACACAAATTAAGATATTTTTGATGGATTCTAATAATCCATGTGATATCAGGGTTCAACTGTAGTTTAAGAAGCTATGCAAATAGAAAACAATACCTTAATTAAACTATCCCTCTCCTTTGCTTCAACCTGGCATCATTTTGGAGAGTATCCACTGAATGCAAACAGCATATGCATCACGCAGATATGTTGTTTTCGTTCAAATCGAAGCGTAACAGCATATGATGTTTACATATATAGTTGTTATTTTAGTTTTCTTTGTGTACAAAAAGTATTCTCGTAGCTTCGCAAAATTACGTTTGAACTCCTGATGTCACATGGATTGTTTTACCAGTTTTCTTGCTACTACCTTGTTTGAGTTCATTACTTAGGTGTCTATGGGAGAGTTAGAGAGCTCTCAGAATTCATCAAATTACCTTGTGTTCATTTGTGTTTTGAAGGAGAACGAAGGTCTACGGAATGACACGAAGGGTGAGTGATTAATGACAGAATTGAGATTTTTGGATGAACCATCCCTTCAACTACACGGGTCACATCAGAGGGAAAATTATTTTACTAATAATTCACTGGATGCTTTTTAAATGCAATTTTACTTGGCAAAACCATTGCCTATTAGAAAGGATTAATAGGAACAAAAAGTATGTATTTCAATTGAATTTGCACTGAAAGAATGATTCGCCTTCCGGCTGTGTTAAGAGCTTTTGTTCAAATATGAAATTTAAGCTGTCGTTCATTTCAACGCTGTCTATTCCGAGGCCGAAAACAAATGGAGTTTCCAGAGAACTGATGGTGACTGCGAGGCAGTTTAAATTGGATTTTACGTTGCACAACTGCAGCAGAAGTGGTGTCGAGCTTAATGTTATTATCGGGAATGAAATGGATCTGCCTTAAAGAACTGGTTGTGGGTAGTTTAAGGTGTAGTCCACTAATGGTCATATAAAGTTAGGTACTCTCATGTTTGCACATCACTAAATCAAATCTCTGATGTAATATCTTGGTTTGAGTGCTGTGTCTCGCTGTTGTGTACATGCTGTTTCGACAGACCAAATGTTTAACCTTAGCAAATAATTTAAGCGTAGAGTCATCTAACTTGAGACGGATATTGCTTTTAACGTCCAGAGGAGTTTTAGTGTGTTTGTATTTGATTTTATTTGTCGATTATATAGGTGAGCACAAATCAAAGGGACAGAGCAGTTGTGCATGGCTAATTGTTTTATATGATTTGTCACACTACACTAAATATGTATTATGAACCCCAGATCTACTAAGCTTAGGCCCTCTTGCACTCATGTCTTCAGTTTGAAAACTGGGATTTTGAGGATCGCCGCAAAACTATTGGGAGTTCATTATGCTGTGTTTGTGAACTGGAGCTGTTAGGACAATGTAAGGGAAAGTTTAGGCATCAGGTGTCGGTGATATTTAGTCTGTTAGTTTGGTGTTTTTGAGAAGAGCTAGAAAGAAATTCAAGGATAGCTGTAGCAGGGATGCAGCTTGATTATGCGCAAGCATTAATACGAAAATATTATGGCTGCTGTTAGACTATTTCTGTTAATAACAGGAGGTTCGAGGGACTTGGCTTATGGTTACAATTGACTTGTTTCTTTCAAAAGATCTGTATCTCCTTTTACATTACTAACATGTAACACTAAACGACACTCAAATTGGACCTCCCATGGATGTTAGCCATCCCATTTACATGCTGATGTTATTGTTTTTGACTCTATCACCGAAATGGTTCATCTTTGATAGAAAACATTTATCAGCATCTACCTTGAATTAATTTTTCAGCCATTTCATCACTTAATGCTGCACTACGGTTTGATTCATTTGAAATGGTTTAGCTGTAAATTAGTCTCAGTAATGTACAGTTTGAGAAAGCAGAACATTTATTTAGTATCTTTTTTTTTCAGAAAACAGTATTGGTTACTGTATATTAGAATGAAGGGACTGTAAAGATTAAAAACCATAGATTTGGAGTTTCCACCTTTTTTTCAATATAGTTGGAATGAAAATATTTGACTGACTTATTGCAATCAGACAAAAGAGATCCCCAGCATATGGGCAGGTTATGCCAATGTCTTTTGTACCATTGAGAGCATTTCTTTATAGGAAAGGCACTTTTCTTCTCTTTGATATGTATTTGGAGTTGTGTGTGTGTGTGTGTGTGTGTGTGTGTCTATGTATATGTGTATGAACAACAGCTCCTGATATCCTGATGTCTGCTGCAGACACCATGTTTATTCTGTATTTACCAAGGGACAGGAAGGAGAGAATCTAGCTTTCTAAAATGACACATCTCTATAAAGAAAAGTTAAACTGCAGTGAGTGTGTGTGTGTGTAAGAGTGAGAAAGAGAAGGGATGGAAAAAGCTGTACTCTCTGACCGGTGATCATTTCTGTGGTCGATCTTGGTTTTACAGATTGTACTGGTGTTGGTCTGTGTGCTTACCTGTTGTTATACCTCAAGCTGCTCTCTGTATTGTTTGATTCATGCATGTGTTGAACTCCAATAAAATATACCAAGATGGTGATGTTACCAGACTGTTTATTGTAGATATGTCATATTGAATATATTCAGCAGCACCTCTCAAACTGAATTACAGATCATTGTAAAATGTTAATTTATTTTATTATATATTTATTACAAATTACTAAGCACTAAAACCCAAAATGATATGTTTTGAATATACACACACAAGCATACGCATGCACGCTAGGGGCGTGTCTTACGAGAATTGGGCGATGTCCTTGCGATTGTGGTGTGATGCGGCGCAACATCTCTCAGACAGGAAACTGCTGCCGTGTTCTATTTATGACGTGATGACACAAATTCCAAATGGTTTTCAATGGTCTCTTTATCGCATCCAGTGTAGGCAGACTTAAGCTCGATACATGCGCAATGCCATCAACTGACTTGCACTCTTTCAGCGTACTTCTCGCGCATGCACTACTGTACGTGGACAGTCCGTGCGGTCTCAAACAATTGCCCTCCTGATGACGAAAATGACACAGTGTAGATGGCCAAAGTACACTTTGACTGTTTGACTGTGTTTTCTGTAGGCAAGTTTGTTTAGGTATTTAGGTTTGAAAAAATAGCTTACCCTTTTAAAGGAATATTTGTGTTATTTGTTTTTATGTATACCATTACATTTTTTGCTATTTATTGTTAATTACTTGCCTGTCAGTTTGTGGAAAAATATTTAGTTCACATGTTGAAAGCATGTTGGTTGATGTCTGAAAGAGTCGACTATGAAATATTGAAACCAGTCATTTTTAAAACTAATCCTAAACGTTTACGTTGACATCAAAATGAAATATTAGCATATTACCCACTAGAATTGTGCAAAGCAACTGGTGTTTGTATCTGTATTTGTATTCGAGTAAAATTCAAAATGGGCGTAAAATAAGTTAGTGTTTTTTTTTTTTTGCATTACACTTCTTATTTACGCTATAGTTTAAGAATTCCTTAATGATATCCATTATAATAATTATGGATATGCAATATTGGTTGATGTTTTTTCATAAATCCAGCAATGAACATGTAACTAGGAACGTCATTGAAAAGAAAATTACATAACAGCCATTACTTCAACACAACTACACAAGCATTGTTTTAACCTTTTTAACCGGACGTTAACGTTACTCTGTCAACAGCCTATTTTCTAAATTACCGAGCTAACAGAGCGAACATGAGAGCACCCAACTGCAGACATCAATAATGCAGCGTAGTTTGGAGTGAGCGATATGGAAAAAATATATCATGATTTTTTCCTGGCAAAATCACGATTTTTATCCCAGTTCTTTTTAAAGTTGTTTTTTTTAAGAATATTTTGCTAATTGCAGAGATAGGGGTGGGCGATGTGGCAAAAATACCATATTACAATTTTTTTTCACAAATATCAGGATTTTATCATTTACTGATTTTACTATTTTGCAGGTTGTCTGAGAAGTACAGACAAACTAATTAGCCTTTTTTTTTTTTTTTTTATAAAAACAAAGCCTTTCAAGGTAACAAAGTATAAAATGAAGTGCAGATATTTAGGCCAAAATGAGCAAAGATAAAAATCGTTGCCATTTTATCTTTGTTATTCGAATAGATACACATTGCAAATAAACATAATGTGAATAAAACAAACAGTGCTTTTATTCTTCAGGAAGAGTAGGTGTATTCAGCCGTATTGAATTAACAAACATGAGAGGTAAAAACGTCTATACTTCTACACTACATTTACTCTCAGTCGTTTTTATCTGAATGAGTTTCTTTTTTCTGTTGAACATTGTATTAAATTCAAGGACCAGCTAATGTTTGGTTACTCAAAATATCTTATTTTGTGTTTAGCACAAGAAAGAGATTACAGGTTTGGGACAACATGTAAGTGAGTAAATAATGACAATTATAATTTTTGAGTGAACTATCCCTTGATGACAAGCGGCAGCATGTTTAGTTCTGTCCCTTTAAGAGCTGCACGCATCTAATCTACTGGCACGTCATCTTTTGATTGTTTACTTTCACTTTAGACACAAGCAACTGTGTTTAACACTCTGTGTTTGTGACAGTATTACCACAATCACATGTGATAAATATCTTAGTTCAGTAATTAGGCACTATTTGACAGGCTTTTAGTGCGCATGCTTCAGGTGAACGCGCTGGAAAAGCGCATCCGGACAGCACACATATGAAATGGTTAATCAGCAAGACTTTAAAGCGAATAATGTATTTTTGTGATGGTGAATAATTGCAGTGTCCGGTGAGTGTAATTCTACCACTGAGTTAACACTGAAGTGAATGTATGTCGCGTTGGACAGTAGCTGCTGTGTGGAGCGGTCCGTGTCGGTCACCTTTTTTACACGTCACTCTCTCACTCACACATCCAGGCATGCACTGCGCTCACATTAGGAAACACAATTTTTTGATATACATTTTTTTTCTTGTTTCCGAATACAAATATTTGTTCGAAATAAGTATTCATAAAAAACACGTTATTTGTGCCTTTTCGAATAATGTATTTGGTTTCGGCTCCTATTACCCACTCACTTGTTGGTCTTTTTGCGTTGGTCTGCATGAAAATGCTAATTCAGTCTTTGCCACTAGGTGCCGCTTTTGGAGTGGTAAAAATAGCGGTTTCCCGCGTACACAAAAGCAGCACTTCACTCACAAACCTACCTTATCATGCGTTACAAGGTTGATGAAATGAAAATGAGACCAATCTAACCAATCACCACAGATTAGCATCACACAAAAAGTCAGTTGTTGAGTGAAACGTCTTGGAGTTGTTTAACAAGTAAGGTCAAAATAAATGCTTATTATAAGACAAAGTGTTTTTTGACCTTGCATGCATATAAACCTCCTATTGGAGACTCTCAAAACTTAAAATATAAACCTGTCATTACCCATAATGGGGCACTTTAAGACTTAATTTTCTCTTACTTCTCTTCATCAGCCTTTATCATTTAAAAAGTAGCTCACTCAAAAATGAATGTTTAATGGTGAACACCATTAGAAGATCAGTAAAGTGATCAGCTGTTTCCTCACAAATGTCAGTATACTGAATTCACTGTATTGAGCCTGAAGTGAGAACGAGAGCTTCAGTTGCCCACCAGACCTTGAACACTTCACAGGCGTTGCATACAAGATGTATCATTCTGGATTTTTAACAGCGTCTGGAGTCATAGATGAGCACCGCAGACAGATGCTAGCAGGTTCACTGATTTTTATTTTTAATTTAATTTAATGATTTTATTTATTTCGAATTTTTTTTATTTTATTTTTTTATATTAAACTATGCGTTAAATTTGTTCAAAATGGATCAGTATGTAAAAATTTTGTGTTTGTGTGTCTAATACTGTGCTCACCAAGGTAGCAGTTATTTGATTAAGTAAGTGCTGCCTTAGTGAGTATAAGACACTTTAAGAAGAAAAAAAAAACTGATTTCCAACTTTTGAAGAGTTGTTTACTTCAAAACACAGCTACTAAGAAAAGGCCCAGGGATCAATTTAGAGCTATTTCTGGAAAAGGAAGAAAACAATCAGAGAGAACCAGTTTCAGACAGCTAAAAAAAAAAACAAGTAAAGCCTGGATAAAAGTCAATCTTTCAGCAGGAAATGATCTCAGACAGAAGGCCAAACGAACAGGAAGAGGTGTTCAAAATCTAAAAGGTGTGTCCTCATCATAACCACCGTATTCCAAAGATCCTTTGTCAGTTTTAATTGCGTGACTGTCTGCCAGCGAAGGGGTGATGTTGTTTCTCGTAAACCCTTGAAGACAAAATCCTCTGTGCATGTGGACAAATTTGACAACAATTTAGAGGAAATGATGCAAGCACCAATGAGAATCAGACTCGCATGGCACATTCCTAAGGGTTAAAAATAAAACCTCCTATGTTCGAAAGGCTGTAGTAAACACTTATAACAAGTGCATAATCTCTTCCATCATGGGCGTGATGGAAATGAATTATTTCCTAATCATAGTGAAGGACCTTAGCAAGGGCTCTGGAATTAATTTAATTTTGAAGCACCTCCGTGCTTCAAATCATTGGCTAATTATTGCATAGAAAACATGGTTTGATGGTTTAAAAGCTTGTTAAGAACATTTGCGCAACATTTTCGTGAGATGACCTGTTCGGTTTGAGGTCTGCTGTGAATTCTCAGGTGTTTAGAGATTACGTTAATTGCCACAAATCTTGAATTACATTTTCAAAATAATTCTTACGGCCGGTGTCAGTCCAAATCACACCATCGTCCACATTTTAAAAACCTCATAACCTGCAGATATTTAAAAGACCTCTCTTTAGATTCTGTTCAGAAGCGTACATACAAATCCAGCACTTACTCATTCAATCGAGTTATTCAATGAATGCTGCATCCTTAGCATCCACTAAAAATCACACCTCAAGGAAATCCCGATTGCTAATCAGGGACTCATTATTGCATTATTAGATTGCTTTTTTTCCCCTTTTTAAAACGCGTTTCTTAAAGGCTTCATCGCTATCTCGTTTTTACAATAATTTCCTGGCTAAAATCCAATTTTAAAACAGGGGGAAAGGCAATGAAAGCTAAACATGTTGAGTAAATTAGCTGTTTATGTTTATTATATGGGTGCTATTATCGTTGCACATCACTGATTTCCCAATTTCCTCGTTCGAGTGCTGTTTACTTAGCCCTAAGCTTCTCATTTCACTTCGCAGACAATGCTTCAGCATAACGCAATAAATATATGCACAAAAAGAGGGTTTATTTACAAATACGAGGGGGAAAAACTACCATTTTTACCAGATACCATCATACCAGATTTGCACAATGAACGCAAACACTGTCACAGTATTCAGAAGAGACACATTAATGGGTGAACTATGAACTGGTTTCGCATTTTAACAGAAACGAGAGTAAACTTAATGCAAGAATGCTGTGGGAGCTTTATTTCTTTTTTTTTGGTGGTGGGGGGGTATCTCAGGCCTTTTAAGATCAAGCCTTGAAGCACTTTATGCTAAGTTAATTTACCCAAATATATCCACACCAGAGCGCACAACATCAACAACGCTGTTAATAGAAACCTGCTGATCCATAACACTTTTAGAGTTAGATGTTCACTGGGGGGCAGTGCAATATTTACCTTAATATCAGTGATCGATCAGAGGATTTGCAAGCCGGCATAAGGCGTTTAATTATAATTGCATCAGGATAGGTGTTGTAGTGGCAGCAGGATTTGAATAAGGTCACATCTCCGGCTAACCTTGCAAGTGTAATGCTATATTAAATGCCACTCATGTTAAGTGTGTTGAAACCTTTCTGATGCAGTCACTCCGTAATATAAAGGTTAAATTGAAAAATGTCCCCTCCTGAGCACAAAGCAAGCCATGATTGATACACCTTAGAAGGAAAATAAATGTTAACAGGCTCCCGCTCTAAACTCCTAGCTTTATGAGTGATATGTATTCTAATAGAGTGTTTGGATCAGATTTAGTCAGACCTTATATAAATGGAAAAGGTCAGTCAGAGAGATTAGGGAGATTTGGAGTAGGTTAGACTGCGCTTGTCTGACAGTTCGCTAATATTCAGTTATGTCTATTCAAATGATTTTTTTTATATCATTAATAGGAATTTTCTTGACGTGTGAGTAATGGACTTTCTATACACTAAGTTACGTGTATGTATATATATATATATATATATATATATAAATACCGTCCCTAAATAAAACAACCATGAAAATTGGCTTAAATTTAGAATGTTTATTTATTCATAACCTTTTCTCTTCAATGAGTGCTTCATTTTAGTTAGCAGTTCACAGTTTATGATTTTAATGTCTGAATATCTAATCTGTATCTCTCTGAATATCGCTTTTTCAAATCCTAAATGTTGTATATGGGGCGGAAGAAAGAGTCTTTAAGCAATATTTTCAGTGATTACTGCTTTATTGCCTTATATTGGCAGTCAAACAATATTTCGTAGATCCCAACATTGCTTTCTCTTATAAACCTGTAAATTGAACAGATATTGTGATTATTCTTACTTGGTCACTAAGCTTGTTCGGTTTTGCCTAAAAACACATGACCGATTTGAAACAAGCAAAAAACTGGGATTCGGAAATCATGTTTGTCTGAAGTTTAAAGATACTTTCAAATAAACCCGAGATTCTCGAACGAATGACAAAAACACCCCTGGGAGGGCTTTAGAGACTGAGAGCTCTGGTTTTGCCCGGGGGAGCATGTGCTCAGTCTATCAGTGATTGATACGGATCACGGACTGTCAAGGGCCAATGATGCACATTATAAACAACATATGTAAACAATAGAGTCGTTCAGCAGTTGTGCAGTAAGCAGGGAATGCTGATTACACCAACCCCATAGCTATGTTAGCGCATTTGTTTGCAAACACTTCACTAAACTACAAACCCGTGCCTGCAGAACCAACACACCTCAGCTGCGGTATTACAATAAGGTCCCATTAGTTAACGCATTAGCTATATTACTGATAATATCATAGCATTTATTGATCTTTGTTAAAGTTTGTTAATAAAATATGCGTATATGTTCATGTGAACTCCATTATATATATGAACTGATGCAGCTGATTTTATTTAGTGCTGTCAAACAATTAGTCCCAATTAATCACATCCAATATAAAAGTTTTTATGTTATGTATTCATTATGTATATGTATATATAAATACAAATACATTCATGTATATATTTAAAAAATATATACATAATAAATATACACAGTACACACATATATATATATATATAATTTAAACAAAAACTTTTATTTTGGAAGCGATTAATCATTTGACAGAACTGATTTTATAATAAATTTAGAATAAATTATTTCATGTTGATTAATGTTAACAAATGGAGACTTATTGTAAAGTATTGCCTACAGTATGTTTGACATTAAAAGTATGATTGATTTAATCAAAATCAACTGTCTACCCTAGTGAAAAATAAATATACTAAAATGTATTTGAAATACATTTATGTCATGCTAAGTATACTACAAATACATTTACATATTTATGAGCTTAATAAAAATACCCTGCAGTTGAACTCTTGGAATACTGGTATACTTCAGTTCTGCTAAATTGGAACAGATAATTTTGTACTTAATGTACTTTAATTGTGCTGAAATGCACCTAAAGATACACTGAAGTATACTTAATTGTGCTAAAGTAAAACTGTTGCAAGTACACTTCAGGCACACTTCAAGTACCTTGTGTTTAAAGACGGATATCATTCAAAGATCATACAGTTCTCATTAATAGTGACATAAAGACACATTTTAACCTTAATATTAAGAAATGTGCATTGTGCACAAGTAGCACTCCGAATCAAGTAATTATAGTAATTATAATTTTAAAATCAGTAAGTCTTAAGCGACATGTCAGTAGATTTGAACTATACTTAGTATGAAATAAAAGTAACTTTTTTTGGAGTATGCCTTCAAATATTTATGATGATATAATATGCTGCCTTTACAAAGAGCGCATTTTTCTACATAACCTCAAATTTGTATCATTATCATTAAATAATATTCACTATGTATATCTTTAGCTTTGTTATCATGAGCGACAGCAGACTTACTGACGGGAGCACTAGCACAAAACAAACTGCATGTGCCGACTGACAAGCCGATTTGCATTATGGGAAAGACTTGTTTGTACACTGACTGTTTTAACATCAGGGTATTTACTGATGTGCATCCTATGGATTTGGTTACATGGTCCAGAAGTGTAGATTGAGATGTTGCGGCTCCAGGTGGTGGATGACGGCTCCGGTTGCACTGTTAGGGGCTCTGAACCCGGGCAGAGGGTCCGGCGTGGAGAGAATGTAGTCAATGCTGAATTTGATCTCGGGCTCAGGTTTGCTGAGAGGCGGGTTGTTTTGGGGCGGTCTGTGACTAGTGTTCACAGGGCAGAAAGAATCTGAATCCGTAGGTCTTACTGCAATGCCCTGATGAGTGTCCATGGGAACAAAGGGTTCGGCTGGCTCCTTCAGGCCCATTTTTAAGTTGTGTCTGCGGCGGCGACGACGACGAAAGTTGCCATTTTCAAAGAGGTCCAGCATGGACTCGCAGCCTGTGGCGAATGTCCAGTAATTACCTTTTCCTTTCTCGTTACCTTCTGTACGGGGCACCTGAGGAAAACAAATAATCAGCAGCCAGTTACAACAAACCCCTAAAGTTAGAAAAACCATTAGTAATAATGCATTTACAATTATAAATATGGGTTTTCTTTACAATTTCTTAAACATTTATTGCACCTGAGTACGGATTTCAGAACTTCAACAAAACGGTCTGGTTATGTTATTATTATTGGAAATTCTTCATACATTTTTATTTATTTAAATTTTTTGTACTTTACGTTTACATTTTAACATACACATACAGTCTTTATCATACCTTTATAAAGCAGCTGTTTAGAGAGAGGTTATGACGGATCGAGTTTTGCCAAGCCCTCTGGTTGGATCTGTAATAAGGAAATCTCTTCATGATGAACTCGTAGATTCCTGATAGAGTAACTTTGTTCTCCGGGCTCTGCTGTATAGCCATCGCTATTAGTGCAATGTAACTGATAGAGAGAGACAGAAAACAGAGAATGTCAGAGAAAGAGTAAGAAAAGATTTGTCCCTTCAAAACGGTCAGTATCCCCTAATTTAGGGTTTACAATCTTATGTGTAATCATTCAAATACACGCAAATAATCAATAGAATATTAAAAATATGATATACTTATATATATATATATATATTTTATTAAATGTAAAATAGAGGCTACTTTAAATATATAATTAATATACTTTAAATTAAATTCTATTAATATTGACAATATTAAGAGACTCCATATTGCAAGTGTGCTCTGATCAAGCCAACAGCAGACAACTTTCCATTCTTTCTAAAATTAATATAATTATAATTATTAATATATATTGCTGTAATATATATATATATATATATATATATATGTATGTGTATTCATTTTATAACTTAAAGCTATTTTATGTCACATGTAATAATCTTTTATTAATTACTTATACATTATAACTTATACATTATTCCCCTCTGTAATGCTTAAAATCTTGTTAATATACCAAATTTAGAAATACATTTGAAAATCTAAAATAAAATAAAAAAAACAACATCAAAACAATAATAACATTACCCAGTATGTCATTTAATTTACCAAATTGTTGTAAAAAGTAAATAAAAAGTGATTTATTAAACTAATAATAAGTCATTAGTAAATTGGGCTAATATTACAGCTTTTTATTTTTTGTGTAAGACAATAAAATATAATAATATAACAACAATTTACAGCAACAACAACAACAACAATAATATTAATAATGAAATACCTGTAAGCTGGTCGACACACTTTCTTCTCTTCATCAGTGCCACATGAGGGGTATCCTTCTCCATCATAGTTAAAACAGTTATAAGGATATTGCGAGCTGTCAAACATCATCACACGTCCAGGGTGGCGAGCCTTTATGGTTTGTATTAATGAGAAAGGCTCTAGCTGGCCGAGACAAATGAAGCAGCTCTCATGAGAAGTGTTTGTGAGTGTGTGTGTGTGTAGGGGAAGTGACCGGCTGCTGCTCAGATGCTCATATAATGGGCGTACATGACTGGAACTACTGTAAACGTCTGAACCCGGGGCGTGATCAACAAACTCCACTCACTCATTCACTCTTTGATTCTGGGTGGTCCGGTCCTACTCGGGATTGGATGTTTTGTTTTGTCGTGTTTCTTTTTATAGTCTGATACTCTCAACTATAATTGAACGGCGAATGAAACATTAACAAACATGTTTCCCGTGCCTTTAGTCTTAACTCTATAAGGTTGTTTGTGTTGTGTTGAGTTGTGGCCCCTTGAATCACATATCTCTGGGCAACAACTCTTTGCTTCTGTAGATGCAATCTATAATGCGGCATAATAGCCATAAATTGTGTTTCCGTGACTAAAAAGGGGATGTGTGTTCAAAAGAACATTAAGTGGCATATGAGGGACCGAGAAGCACGAGCAAACAGCCCGCGGCGCGAGATGTCTGTGTGTGGCCTCAGATCGATCTCGCTTCCTTGTTTGGACACATGCAACTCGGACATCTGGGACCGAACTCGTTCGTTTTTTTTAATTCTTATTGTTATTATACACTTCGTCAAAAAATGCCCTTGATTTGATATTCTAGCAGGTGAGGCTTGAACTAGGATTCACGTCCCGTTGCCTTCGTTCGTTTGAAATGAAGTTTACAAAAGCGCGTAATGATCAGACAGATATTTGCGCTCATGTGGCGTTTCCTGTCTGAGTGCACGGAGAGTGCGATCTGATAACGGTCCCAGCGGAATCCCGCTCCGTTCCCATGACGCCGTTTCCTCTGCTGGACCGTCTGCGGCTGCTCTGATTGCTGCAGTCCCTGTCCCCCCAGACCAGACCACTCCACACAAGACCATTACTGCACCAGTAAAAAAAACTCTGTGCACCAGGGGCAGACAGGGGGTTCAGAGTTCAGAGGGGGTGGTAAAAACACTAATTAAATTTAGAGAAAGTAATGAACACCTCAACTTTTTCTATCAATTTTTATATGCATGCAGCAGTGAAAAAGGCACATTTTTCTGCGGTATTAAACTTCTCATGTGCCGCTGTTATTAATAATATACTAATGCCGACTGCCTAATATGACACTTACAATGTAATGTAATTTAACGAATTTAGCAAAAAAAAAAAAATTTTTCTCAATATTTTTTTTTTTTTACAATTCATAAACTATTTTCACACGACACGCCTGCAGGCTCAACCTCCCCGCTAATTTGCATGAAACCATGTTATAATAGCTAGAGATAAGCATAACAATTCGCAATATTAATTTAGCATTTCCAATGAAGGTCTGTTACATTCTTTTTTATTTTTAGGCCTATATTACTATTATTAGATTACTTTTTATTAATAAAATACTTGAAATTATTGCCCCGCATCATGACCTTTTTTTAAAAGGTCTATTAATTTAACAATTAATTACAGGCCTAATTAAAATGATTAAATTGCAGTAGAGGTCTGCATGCTCGCCCGCAGGACCTGACCAGATTAAAATTAAATTAAATTCCCGAATAAAGCGCATGCGCCACGCGTTTTATTTGCGAGGTCTGCGAGCTGCATGTGCGCGGTGATGCTCAGAGCAGGCTCTCGCTACAGGTGCTAAATATACGGCCCTCAAACAGAACAGGTAGGTTATCTATGAGTGACAGGGCAGAATAAGGATGGAGAAAAGTTTAGATGGATGCTGAACTCGAATTTGTTCATATTTTACTTAGTTTGTAATTTTAAATGTCAGAAGCTTTATTTTTTATGTTAAACGAATTTCATATTTTGACAAGACTACTACCTCCTTTTTATTTTTATGTGTGTGTTGTAAGTTTTAAATGAACTGTATCATGACAAGATGAATAAAATAAATAAGAAATACCATTTTTGTACATTTTTAAGTCTTAAAATACAAAATTCTGGGCTAAACTAGTTTCTGATTGGGCTATAGCCCTGTCAAGCCCCTCCACTGCCAGGGCTTCAGGCAAAACTGCCCCAGACAGGCTAGTTAAAAGGTAGGGGGCAAAATGAGCCTCTAGTTTCTCTAATTGTTTTGCATGTTAGGTGTAAAACATTTAGGCTAAAATGTTTTATTGGGAATAGAAGGCACTCTAGTGAACTGCATCTGTCAGAATAAGCTTTTAACATGTTTGGGCTTTCTGTCTTTTATTTAAAATACAGTAATGTAGATGTATATTGTACGAAGGGGACAGCGACCGGCTGATCCAACTGCGAAAGACATTTAAAGACATGGTCAAACAAGCAGGGTCGGTAGATGGGCAAACAGCTATGTAGTAGGCAAAACACAAGAAAAGTCCAGAAGGAGAGCAAGGGTCGGTCGATCAGCATACAGTATCCAAAAGGGGCGAGACAAAAGCAAAAAACCAACACAAAGCAAGGATCGGTACACAGGAAATCCACTAGGAAGAAACACTAAAAAAGAGAAACGCTTTACAAGAGAAGACTCCATGCTCTGCGATTGGCTTTACAAAAACACAGAGCTTTTCAAAGATGAGTTAACAAGGGGGAGGAGCTGATGAAGAACTATAGTGACAAACAAGGGGGCGGAGACTCAATGGGAAAGGAACAGATGAGTTGTCATGGTGATAAATAAGGGCAAGGGGACACAGACATGATGTAGCACATACAATAATTCAAATTAACTTTGGAACAGTGGAACACTGACAGAAATCATAGCATATATATTATATCACAATACATTATTTATCAAGACTCCATGTAATTAATTGATTTTATAAGTAAATAATACACCAAGTTATGATTAAAGCTTTACTTATTTTATTGCATAAAAAACAACATTTCTTTAATTTACTGAAAATATTTAATCCAACTTATCTACAATTTTTTTAAAGCACTATTTAGATGCTCACCAAACAAAAACATGTAACATTTTAGAATGGCCTGTCATAACTCACCTTAAAACATTTGCCTTATATAGTATATATATGGCCTTCAGGTACAGTGGGACAGCTTTTAATTATCATACCATTATGAGCTAATATATAAAGACCCATGTCATAAAACAGTTCATATATTTCCTAATCACTTTAGTGTTTACAATAATAGCATAAAATGTTTTTGTGGCCTCTGGTCATTAGCTGGTCTAGATTATTGATCATTTGGAATGTTTTAAACAAAAGCAGTCAAACAGTTGCTCTAAAGGTGATTTTGTAGCAATTAATAAATGATTTTTAGTGATGCTGTCTCATTTTTATGAAAAAAAAAAGAAAAAAAAAAGTGAAAAGCAGTGCCTACACAACATAATCCCCAATGTAAAATGAATCAGACTATACTGAATAAACCGCAGTTTTAATATAATGCCTGTTATGTATTCAAAAATATATATATATTTAAAATTATTGTATGTGTGTGTATATGTATATATAAAGAACATCTGTATAAGACCATTTGCTTAATCTTTGTTTATTGCACCATAACCAAGGAGAAAAACTGAAACAAAAAGTCCCAATAAGAGTCAAGATATGACAGCAACAGCAAAACAAACTCTATTTCTTTGAAAATGTGAAAACTGTACATAATAAGAAAACAACAAAATGTATGAAACTGCGGTATGATAAACCACATTTACTCTGCTGATTACTCTGTCATCTCCACGACCGAGTATTCAAGTATATCTCTAATTGCACAGGCACTGAATTCACATATTTACACAACTTTTTCAGCAGTAAGTAGAAATGTGTTTCGTACAACAACAGGAGCTCACCAACATCCATCTCACTCTCATCTTATAAGACAATACATGTTACAATGTACATGCTATATGCTGAAGCATATAATATATACAAAAAGAAAATATCTCAATCAGCAACACTTACATGACCTCTGTGCCATTGACTTGGGCTATTAAAACCCAAGTGGTAATAATGCCCAAGTTATGTAAGTCGTGTACTGTTTCTTTAAGAGCTGTATAGTTTCTAAAAACTTTTTTTTTTTAAACCCCAATTGAATGTAATTTTTTTATTTTTAGTTTACTTTGGTCAACATTTTCAGATCTAAAAAAAACCAAACCAAAACAAAAAAACAATCCACATACTCCTCTGAGCACGACAAAACAGTTTTTCAAAATTTCAGTTTAATAGCATGAAAATTCTACAGTGATTCATTAATTTGACATTATTGATCAGCATCCTTGTGCAATTTAAGGGCTACATTTTTAGGTCACATGTGGGTGGAAATGCAGCAGTCACAAACAATATTGATTATTGATATTCAAACGTTCAGCTTTTGATATTGCCTCACATATGACTGAAAAAAGATCTGATATGCTGGAAATGATGCGAGTTGTTACATTTTAAGGACATTTCTCTGAAATCCAGTAAACCATCAACTTTTTTCAAACATATACTGCACATTGTTACTTATCTACTCACATTAGCACAAATACTGCAACTGGTTTAATGTACTAGATGGATCTACCTCTTTGATTAGTAACAGAAATTGTGAATGGCATGTTTGGAATAATAAATATGGAACTCAATAAATAATCTCTGGTCAGCTGTAACATGACAGACGGGACACTTTTGGGAGAAAAACTCACATTTCAAAAGCATTTTGTCCTAAATAAGGTCAAGAAAAATACATTGCTATATGAAAGCACAGTTCCTCTCATTCCTCCTTGGTATGGAGAGAGTATAAAGAATTGTATTTGAAGTCCATATTTTCAGACAAAGGTGCGCATGTCACGTACAGCGGTGAGAGACTTTGTGAAGCTGTAGTTCCTCATAAGTTTGTACTGAACCGTCAGCTTAAATGTTGCCTTCTTTAGCTGCACAAATGTCAGCTAAACATTCACTGTAGCCGTTGGTATATCCTGCACATCCTTTGCTTATTTCTTTAAAAAAAAGGCGCTATAACTTTAAGGTTCAAATAGTTTCCCAAAGGAACAGCAAATACTGGTTAAATAGTGTTCTGTAAAAACATGGAAATATATGAATTTTTCTTATGTATTTACTTATAACAGTGGTTCTCAACTGGTTTTGCTTTGCATCTCACATTTGACTAAATGTGGCAACATGATACAGAACCAAAGGCTAAACAGGAAAAGAAACCCGACATTATTTTTATCAAGTAATAATAATAATTATTGCTTAGGCCCAATAATACACCAAAAAAAAATTTATGAAATATTTTTAAATAACTATAATTATTTATAATCCATCCATTATTATTATTTCTGTTTTATTTGCTTTGTATTTTATAAGCTGCAATAATACTACTACTAGTAATAACGATTATCATCATTATTTTTATTATAATTATTTTATTATTTGTATTTAAGTGTTGTTTTTCTTTGCTGTCCACATCAGCCCATCTTAAGGTGACAGTCCGCCAGTTGAGAAGCACTGCTTTACAACACTGACTGTTACATGTGAAGTTCAGCTTACTTTTTGAATGCAGGACTGCAAAACGCAGTCTCTTTCTCTGTCCCCTGCGTGTCTTTATTTTAACACATGGTCCATTAGTTGAGGAATGAGTCTTTGGAATTCACTGAATTCAGAAAAGTTTATCAACAAGAGCATCTCTTGCAAGACGTTCATGGTCTATAGAGCTGTGGTGGGACTTCAAAGGAGCCGCCGAGGGGGGCGCCTGATCAGTCTGTGCCCACTACCTTTGTGGGGCTGTGCCCGTGTGCGAGCCTTCCACGAGCAGGTCATCTTCTACTACGTTACTGTAGCCCTCCTTCTCAATGCAGTCGGCCAATACCTGGAGCACCAGGCGCAGCCGGCGGTCCATGGCCTCGAGATGAGGCCTAATAAGGATGGGCGACAGCGTATCAGTCCGCAGACTCTCTTCCATCAGAGCGCTCAGTTTGAACTCCTCCTTAGCCAACAGCTGAAGCCTTAAATGAGTGGACTTCTTCACCCTGAGTCAAACAGATCGACAGAATCACTAACCAAAACCCACCAAGTCATGCGTTTGCCCACTTTTTCAGCAGCACTGGAGCATTTTTTCCATTTATTAAAAGTCTTTATTAAAGCGCTATAAACCACTCTATCCAGCTATGAGTTCACAACATCACAAAATCTTGATTTGAAACAAAAAGACAAAAATACAATAGGTACAAGACTAACTACTAACTACTAATTCCATTGCGAATGACATAACTGAACTAAAAAGATTTAAAATTGCTCGTAAGATCAATAACAACAATGTATTTTAAGTTTATTGCAAAATGTACATGTATAAAAAGCCTCCCATTAAAGTTTATTGAGTTGTTGAAGTGTTTTAAGAGCAGATTCATGGAAAAGGGTGATTTGCTTGGAGTGACTCTGATTGGAGGAACTATCTGCACTGCATTATGGGTAATGTAGTTTCTGCTATTAAACAGGATTATTTAAAAAGCTTTAACAAAACCACTGATTAACAACCTCATATATATATATATAAAATATATATTTCAACCATACAAATAACAATGTTAAATGCTGCTTAATTTGACAGCCTTGATTCAAACGACTTTCTGAACTTCTTGAAATGATTGGACACATATTGAATAAGTCATTAATAATGCAAATACTAACCTGCAGCACTGACTCAAAGGCACCAGTATGGAGAGCTCATCATGAGAATGTTTACCAAAGCTTAATATTAAAAAAGACAAATCAGACAGAAATAAACATTCATACATCACAGCATAAAAAAACGAATATTTAAAAAATGCGTGAATTGAAGAAGCTTTTTCATGCGAGTTAAAGAAATAAACATAAAATGTCTTACCCTCTTCCATTATCAAGGTGAATAATGAACGTTTCATTTCCGAATTTTTCAAACGTCTCATAATGGTGGCGATCCATATTTCCTTTGAAGATATATAAAAATTATTCAATTAAAAAGCTTGATTGAATAACAGCTTCAACTGAGAAACAAATTATACACTTCTGTGAATTCCTCTTACCCATGAGGAAATCAAAAACGGTCATGTCCATGATGTCCAGCAGGCGCGTGCCGCTGTCATAGGGTGGTGTCTGCTTCACCTCTTCACAGTAATCTGGATCCACCTCCCACCTACAAACACCTCATTAGCTTACACTTACACACACAGTACAATGAAAACAGCACGACATGATGAAGGTCACTGAAAGAAGACACTGGAGGGCTATCATGATAATCTGAGAGGAAAATTAGAACTTAGAACTAATTAGGACTGAGCTGATAAAACATGTTGCATGTTTAATACCCTCTTATTCAAGATTTTATAATGAGTATATCCTGTGTTTCAGCCTCTAAATCAATTATTTCAGCACTGTGCAAAACAGCTAATCTTTAACATTTAAATATACAAAAAAATAAACACACACACACACATATATATATATATAACAAAGTTTGCTGTGTGTTTCTCACTCTGCTTTCTTGCGTTTGTGATAGGATCGTCTCCAGGGGTTTCTCCAGGTCCTGCGTTTGGCCAAGGCCAGGTCAGGCAGAAATGCTGCTAAAGAGCCCTCGATCTGGTCAGGCTTCCCACACAGAGCATGCTCAGTGGAGCAGTAGTACGAACACTCACCGTAGAAGCAGATGTTGTTGGCTGGAGGGATGATAGGGTGTAATAAAACAAACTACAGTTAATATATGTATATACTCTCAACAAAAATATAAACGCAACACCTTTGTTTCTGCTCCGATTTTTCATGAGATGGACTTAAAGATCTAAAATTCA
>JAUYWG010000046.1:7002923-7019002 GCA_034779775.1 Enteromius afrohamiltoni | reverse complement strand
TACATTACATTACATTACATTACATTACATTACATTACATTACATTATATTATATTATATTATATTATATTATATCATTGGACTTCTTCTTCGTCAGGGCCTGGGGCAACGAGTCCGGCTGTCCACCCCCATCCTATCACATTGATGAGAAGAAAACGAGACGAGAATGGAAATAAACTATAATGGCAATAAATCCCAGTCTCAGATCACAATCAGGGAAAATCTGACTCATATAGCAAACAACCAATAAACTCGACTGAAATGAGCTGACAAGGACAGATGTACACGGGTTATTGTGGCTGACACAAATTAAAGGCTCTCAATCACTGACATTCATCAGAAGGGTAATCACCTATAAGGAGACATTGTTGGATGGAGCTCGATTGGTGATCAGATACTGACGGATGTGTTTGTGCTCATTCAGAGTGAGTCATTATGTTGGTGTTTATGAGAGTTAAACTGCAGGTTTCTGACTGCTTACTGCCCCGAGATACATTCGCATACTGTACTTTCACACATACGTATAAACACAAGTTCAAACGTGCTGAAAACATGCAGGACGCACCACAAGGCTTACACAGTTACACACACACAATACATTCTTGTGCAAATAAATGCGGTCCAACAGGTTTATATACACAAGCAGGCAAACACTACCACCACAAGTGGCATGTGGTGGATGTATACATACACATATATATTCAGGGGGAGACAAACATATCACACACACTCTATTCATGCCAGAGGCTGACATTTACGGCCCGTTACCTGTCTAGATGATATGCTGCGATCTCAGCATTGTGCCTCTCGAAATCAGAGAAGTAGAAGAAGTCTGGGGGTGTCTCCTGCTCCCGTGTCTGCCTGCAAGGCAAAGGTTAATCTGCTGTAAGTCCCTTTCATCAACAAAGCCATAATCGCAGCCCTAGCCCTTGAAACTAAAGCCACCCTGTCAAGAAAAACTTTAAGAGAGACGCCCCTCCATTATTTCTGGATTGAAGCCAGGAAGAAAATGTCTTTTCTTAACATACCTTATTTTATAACTTACTTAAAAATTGCTGAAGGAATCAAGAAAACAGAAAAGCAAGTGACAAACACTGCACTGCTAATTGCGCAATGCTAACGACTTTATTATAAGAAGAACGTGAAGTTGCTTGAACAACACAGTTTTCTTTCCTGTATTGATGTATTTCTATATTATGAGGTTGTTTGGACGACACATGTAAAATAGCTTGTCCTTAATAAAAATAATAATAATAAGCCATCAATAAGCCATGATGCGTTTAATATTGTTAGCATTAAGGATTACACTAGCATAAAGCTAACTGAAATTGATTTAAAGCCACAAAACTGGTCTTTAAGAACATCCAAAATTATGATATTGTACATGAGCAGTTATTAACAGACCAAACAATACGAAAACAATATCGTTTAATCAATACTTGTAGGTCAGTGGAGGACATATCAAGTTCCAGGCAAACATTTCTCCACAGACAAGAGCCAGTGGAACTATTTTTAACCAACAGCCGACTTCATACGGTCCCGCTGAAATGCTTTCAGCAGACTCCATTTCAAACATACTTGAGATTTCTCTCTCCTCTCTCTCTCTCTCTCTCTCTCTCTGAATGCTGTCCGAATGTCAGAACAATTAAATCCAGCTGGGATCTCTCCTTTTTTTCGACAGTCTTAATCATGCAAGAAGACGGTTCAAAACAAAAACTTTTTCTGGCAAGTGATACATGTTACATCCCAACGTCTTTGTGGCAAAGCGAACCACTCTGAACCGAAGACAAGGTAGCTGGAGCGAAGAGTGCCAGCTCTGTAATGGAAACAGATCCTTATCTTGGCAAAACCAGGCATTCAGTATCGTCCTCAGCTGGCGGCATTCGTTCAAGGCGCAGCTGTGAGGCTGACACGCTCACCGATCGTTAAATAACACAGCATGGGACCTGCCAAACGAGAGTCTCCAACTTCACATTCTTCTGCAGTCCGCTCCTCGGAGTCCCGGATAATATCGCTCTACTTGCCAACAGAGAACCTCATGAAGAGAATTCAAATGGATTTGTGTTTCTGCCGGAAGAAACAGGCCTACTACTGCATCGAACCCAGAAGCATCCTTGTGATGAACTCATTGGACCCTTGCCTCCGGACGCTCAGATGTTTAATTGGCAGAGAAGTGTGTACGGGTGTTTCTTTTGGCCCTGTGGACTTTAAGAAAATAATCTCCCCTAAACACTTATCAATCTCACTAATTTGTCAACTACAATAACCGAAAGTGTATTTACAATTACACATTTACTCAAAATACTTCTAATATATTCAAAATATATTATAAGGAGATAATGTTAATCTTCATTTCTTCACACATTAAAATGACTCTCTGTACTACAATATTACAGAGAGCTTTAATAGGTGCAAAACTGTTGAAAAATGATGTCAATCGACAGGGCCATGGTTGTAATTTGTGTAGCTGCAGCAGATCATAACATTGTCATTCAATAATCATGGGTTATATGAAAGATTTAATCATTTTAATAATGTAATAATCATTTCACAATGGATTTTCATGCTTTAAGATTACAAAAAATACTATCGTTCAAAAGCTTGGGGCCGGTATTATCTTCTGAAAGAAATTAGTACTTTTATTCAGCAAAAACGCATCCCAGTGATGAAATGTATAAAGTTGCATAAAGTTAAATGATACATGCTGTTCTTTTGAATTTTATATTTATTTTAGAATCCTGAATTACTGTTTGCACGAAAAATAATAAGCAGCATAACTTTTCAACTAATAAAAGCAAGATACAGGCACCAAATCAGCATATTAGAATGACTTTTGAAGAATCAGACTAAATGCAGTAAACGCAAAAAACTTTTTCGAATGACACCAAACCGCATATTTTTATATTTCTGCTGCATTTTTAAAGAAGAAAAAAGCGTACAAGACATAAAACAAAACTCTCTGCTAGTTTTAATAAAAATTATGATCAGCCATAAAAGTGTCCAAAGAAAAACACCTGTGTACTTTCACATTATTTTAGCTCATAATTTCAGTACTCTCTATACTGCATCAGCCTGTTATTATGACAGCTCACTGTCTAATGTACTGCAATGTAGTATTGTGTCTCTAAGCACTTATTGAGCACCGCTGTGCTCAAGCACTTGACCCAGGCAAGGCCTCCGCTGCGGTGACAGCACTTAGCATCTGCACACATCTGCCTCTGTTCTACAGTACGCTTTTCATCAAATAGGATTCCATCAAGGTAAATCCAGTGCTTAACATCAACTCCATAACACAAACGGTCCCAACAGGAAAAAAAACACACAAGCTTTTTAAAAGGTTTTGAGACAGCAGCTGATGGCAAAACCCTCTGAGGAGTGTTCCGTGGGTGGAGAACTCTAAACTCCCTCCTCTCACGCTGGCACTCCAGACAACCTTGTTAAGCTGGAGCTTGAGAGCTCTCATTTATTCCCGTAAAACCCCAGAGACGCGAGGAAAACAACACTCAACTGGCTGTTGGACCAGAAAATTATAACAAAGGAAACCAGACACAGGCCAGCCTGTCAAAGGGTCAAAACAATCCCTGCAAAAAATTCTGTAAAGCTTAGTTTCCTACACAAACGACACCTCGGAGAGAGGAAAAATTCCCTCTGTATTAGTAAGACGAGTTTATGAGGCACTAAATATAAAAACGACAAAGACAAATGTGTGTGGGAGATTGAAAGCTCAAGGTGATTTTTTTTTCCCATTCTATTTTCTTCAAACGTGTGTTCAGTGGATGTGGTTCACCATAAAAGATGCCATGTGAACGGTCGCCACTCTTAACGTACACTTAAATGAGCCTCAAGATGGGCCTCTGGGATGTGTGCAGACATCTTAAAACCAACTCTGCTGAGAGCAGGATGTCTCTAGTGATCAAAATACGCTGAGAGAGCGCTCTCCATGACCCTGTACTTCAAGGTAAACACACGTTTACTCCAGATTATTGGTGCATTCACACAGGCTCACAAAGGCGCTGGTTTTTGCAAGTGCGTAACTAATTTAATGGCAAAATTGGAATAAAAAACACTGAAATGTTTAATTTCTGGCAGACAGAAATGTAGCTCTTATTCTCAACAATCTGTTTTATAAAATTCAATTGAAACACAAAATGTGGACTATTTCTTAAAGGGGCAACCCACCCAAAACAAACAAACAAACAAAAGCTCTTATTGTTTACTTGCCCTCATGCTGTCCTTGATGTATACACATATATTTCTTCTGTGGAATATAAATTAAGACTTTTAGAATAAAATCTCCCATATATCATAAAAAAATTGGTAGTTTTTCAGGAAATTTGAAAACGTATTCTGTTTTTTTTTTTTTTAAACAGGTTACTTGGTGTACATGAAAGTCACATCTTTTGTGTATTTTTTTTACAAACTTCAAATGTGACCACAAAACCAGTTATAAATATGGGTAGCAATATTGGTACAGCTAACAATACATGGTTCAACTGTATGGTATCAATTTCTTTTTTATGGCAAACATTTTTAGGATATTAAAAAAGATCATGTTCCATGAAGATATTTTGTAGTGTGAGTAACAAACCAAAACATTAGGCACTGTTAATTGGCCCAAACAAGGCATAAAATAGGCAAATATCAGCCAATCAAGTGTTGTGGTTGAGATTTATCCATTCCTCACTACTCTTCACAGGCCATGCATACAGTATATGTAAAATCTGGCCTTGCAAACAATAAAACAGCAAAGTGCAAAAGGTACAGACATCCACAGAAAAATCTGATCTATTAAGAAAACACACAGGAGCAAACAAATGAATCAAACAGGATACGGTTTCTAGGACACTATATTCTGCCAAATCCCTTTGTTGGCTTTACACTGGACAAACACCAAAAAAGCTCTCCCAATAGCTGTGAAAGCAAATTCATCTCACAAAGCCTGATGGCTGCAGCACTTGTAAAAGCTTATCCCAGCATTCTTAGGAGGTGTGTTGGTCAGACTGTGATGACGAAAGGAGAGACAAAAGCAATGTACAAGCAGACACTTAAAACATGCTTCCAGTGCCTTAAAGAGACAGTTCACCAAAAAATCAAAAACGCTTAGTCATTATTTACTTGCATCTATAGATAAAGTATCTAGCAGAGAATATTTTTTCATACAATAAAAAGGATATGGGGACCAACTACAGTCACCATTCACTTTAAGTGTATGGAAAGGATCCACTTTGACATTTTTCGAAATATTTTCTGCCTTCCACAAGTAGTAAATTAGTAAATGATGACAGAATTATAACTTCTGAGTGAACTTTCACTTTAGAGAACAAGCTGTTGGAGTAATTACTAAATCTACACAAGAGCCACTCTGTGACGTTTTGACTGTAAATGATTATCAAACCAAGCATTGTTTAAACCGTAGAAGCCTGCAAAAATGACCTTTGGAGCGAATGTCATGGCGCTGGGAGCAAATATTAGAGGACAAGGCACTGGGACTAGAATAAAGCTGCATTTTGTGGCTTGTTTGTGATAACAGGTAATGTCAAGAGGTGTCTCACGTTACAAACTTCAGCAGTTTTCGGTTTCTCACAGTGCTGCAAACCATTTGAGTTTTAACAGCCACGAATGAGCAGAAATGCTGGTATATATTTAGATACTGACTTTCCGCTGTTTTCCATTCTTTATTAATTGTTCTGCACCAGTGACATGAAACAAAAAAGGCCAAGTCTGTTTCTAGAGACTTGTCATAGCAAACGGCGGTGTAATTTTTCTTTGTTTGAAAATGTAAGTGGTTAATGCTTTTCCAACTCTGAAGGGCGACCTCTCCTGAGTTAGGACTAAGGCCAAACCATTCCTCCTCCCTGGCCTAAAAGTGCTGCTGGCAGGTCAGTGGGGATGTCTGGTATTTAGTGTTGCGTCTGACAGCGGCGGTAGAGTTGTTGATGGGCAGTGAGAGTGAGCGAGGAGGCTGATGTCGGCCTTGAGCCTGCTTTATGTGAGGGATATTCAAACCTGCTATAAAAATTCCACAGAGAAACACTTTTTTCTCTGCCTCTGGATGCTGCTTCTGCATCTCTGTTTTATTTTAAGGCTTTGACGAGCTTATTCAGGTACAGCCCTATATTTGCTCATGCACAAGGCAGGCATATCTTTTTGGAATACAGACATAGGACTACAACATAGACAGTAATGTGCTTGAATGTGAGCCGATAAGGGCCAGTTGTTTAAAAAATTAGCATTTTGTCATTTTTTACTCAAAGTTTGTGTTTTGACATGCATTTGATTGCAAAAATAATGAGTGAGGTTTCAGGGCGTTTGTGAGAGCAGTTTCATCATTATTTTTGCAATCTATTCAACAATGCCAGCAAGATCAGGCAAAAGTTGGCACATATATATATAAGTGGATCTTCTTTTCATCAATGATGTGTGCAGGCTTTCTTCAATCATTTACTACAATAATATTCACCCCCCTTCATTTCTGAATGCAACGCCCACATTTTAAAATCCTATCAACAACAACTTTTTCAATACACATTGCACAACATGGAGGAACAGACATACAGACATTCTGGACAAACAGGCGGTCTCTCCCCAAACGTCCTCCAGCGTTTGAGCCAGAAGCTGATGTTGGGATCCCTAAACAAACAGAGCAATGTTTTAATAGTGACACAGAGTCACAATGTTTAAACCTCTCGTGACGTCAACCTGCAAATGTCGTACATACTGTAGCTGACAATGCGTATTAATTAACCCTTATGTCATATTTAACACTCTAAATTAATAACATTATCAAAACTTTACTATAAAACCTGTTATACACAAATTACCACATGCCTTCTGTCTTCTATTTGATAGTTTATGTAAAGTAAGACCTCCAAACTAAATATATTGTCTCATACATTATTTCATACTATGGGCTTTACAGGGTTAATAGCAAAAAACACACTGAAAAAAATTACATGTTACCTTTAAAATCAAGTGTAATATTTGTATTTCACCTCTTTCTCTTTTTTCACACTTTCACAGCTGTGCTCAAGGGTACGAGGCCGAGCTGTGCGAGCCAGCTGTTTTCCTTAAGTCCAGCACAAATGTGAAAAATGGCCTGGCATGAATACGAAACTACAACTCACAAGAAAAAAAACAATACCCCTTAGGAACAGGCTGCTTTGTACAGAGCCTAAAAATTGCTTTGTGAAACTTGGCTAGGCTGAAAATAATAAAAGATCCTTTGCAAATGTATTGTGTTTCTGAGATAAGCATTGAGTGCTCTCACAATCACTGAACATGAGACTTCTGAGCTGACAATAGACTAACAGATCATGACTGCAAAGAAAACCCAGCGCTCACAGGAAACGCACACACATACACAAACGGAGGGAGTCAGAGAGGGAGAGCTGAGGGCAGATGAAGAGAAAAATAGAAAAGAGCGCACACACTAAGCTGACAGACAGGCAGGCCTAAATAAGCGAGACCACAGCATCAGCCTCTCATGCGCATCATCCCTGTAATGGCATCGTGTAAATATTCCAGCCAGATCAACAGGCCATAAAGAGGAATCCATCATCTGCACATAATCTCTGACAGATTTACTGGCCCGGGCTGACAGGCTTCCCTGTATGATAGCACGTCTGGGATAACACCCCCCATGAGCACACACACATACAAATAACCCACAGCACATCGTCTCTCTGACAAGTGGAAGTGATGGCTGTGCTCTCAGGTTGAAGTGTGCAGTGTGTGGACGGGATGCGCTCAGCTTTGTTGTGCTTTGATCTGGGCTTTCAGATGTCGAGATGTTGCCATTACACACAACTTGGGTTTGAAGACAAAGTCATTTGCTTTCAGACATCTTAAAGGGGGAAGTGGTAAAGGTGGGTTACACCTTTACAGAAATCATGGTAACACCTCTATGAAGCCTGTATTTATAATGCTTCATAAGGGTATTATAATGAATGCATTGTAAACAACTTTATGATATATTGTATAATCTCATGAATATTCATATGAACAGTTTTAATGTGTTATAATAGTTTTTTATTTGTGGTTATAGCTTTTAAAAGTATGATCATTTAAAACACGCAATGAACATGATTCATCCACTTAAATTACAATGGATTATATTTACTTTACTTACAAATACCATTTATAAATAATAATAATTACAACAATACTATTTTTTGCTTAAACAGCCATAAGATCAGTTTGATTATTTGATGGTGCCATACCGTTTTGATAAGTAACTCTGCAACTGCATGTTAACTAGCCTTTATTGGAATATTAGTAGTGTGAAATCTATGCTAACACTTTATTTTGATGGTTCCTCAACAGACATACTGAGTATACTGAGTAGTTTGTGAACATTCTAACTACCCTTTAAGTCTGCGTATACTCTTAGCTTTATATAATAAACTCGAATGTATTACATAGCTCACATTAGCCTCAATATTAGCCTCACAGGAAACACTAACCTAACCACTCACAAGATGTTGAAAGGTACTGTGCAAATCTTTGAATAAACAATGTCAAGATATGACATAGTACATTATAAATTGTGTGTTATAAATAATCATACTCTTAATAATTATAGGTCAATATGTGGTTTAATTTGACTGCAATAAGACTTTCACATGACAACTGTATGGGTCATATTCAGAAAACCTAAAAGCATGCAGAATAAAATAAACATAAGTTTAAATAAAAGTAAGGTGTTATTGCTATTCACTATAAATGAGAACTAAAAATAAAATAACATAAAAACTAAAATAAAGAGAGCCAAGATAGAAGTTAAAATAAAAATAAAATAACATTATTATTATTATTATTATTATTATTATTATTATTGAATAATGTTCATATTACTTCCTCACTATAATCAAGAATTAAAAAAAAGAACAGCAGTAGTATATTATTATAATTTTTTATAATACATTTCTACTGTGCATTTATTTTCAAAAATATTATATATTTATTTTATCACAAGGGTCTACTGGCAATACTGTGGCAATTAACCGACCCTCTAAAATGTCTTTCTGTTGGTCTTAGATACTCTCCAAAAGTTCTAATTTTGGTCCTATTTCATTTCTCAAATTTAAGATGTCCCAGTTAATTAAAGTCTTTGATTCCAAAAATGGGCTTGAAAATACGATTTCCTACTTCATACATGGCCTAGTATCATCCTTGAGAGGCAGAATACTGCAATTCCATGATCCACGCAGGCCTAACAGCCAGAGACAAATGACTGCTATTTCTGCCCTGCAGGTCTGTTCGCCTTCTCTCTCTCTCTCTGACGGGAACGCCTCTCTCATTGGCTGACCGATCTCACTGAATCAAAACTCTCACTCCTTTATTCATTTATTTTGGCCATTTAAACATAAACGTATATCATTTAAGAGCAGGTCTATGAGCCGTTCGGCCATGAATGCCGCCCTCAGGTGCCTTGATATGAGGGCTGAATTCTGTTAGCGTGCATTGAAAAATAGAGCTATGTATCCATGATCAAGGCTGTGACCCTGTCAGTCTCTATTACCAAGCTTTATCACTTTCTGCTCGGACGTAAAAACCTCAGGGTGGGTTAATGATGAAATGGTGAGATGGAGCACATGATTTGTAACGACCTAAAATCAAACGTGACAGCGAACGTTAACCAAGAATAACGGTCATAAAACCAGGTGACAACAAGACAATCATTTCTATGAATAATACTGCTAATACATTTGTCAGCATGACCAATAAACTTTAAATATCCAACATCTGCTGTCAGTTATCTACTTTGCTCCTTATTTTAAGACCTTTTTAATTTAAATATATAGTGATGCGCTACTGCATTTTTTGCTTCAGTTTGGTGACATTGGTGCCCCTTGGCCCTGGTTAATTTCCGCCCCTGGTTATGGGTCATGTTTGGTTTGTGCAATACCACAGTTCCAAGCACCTCCACGTAATTGGAATTGACTGCTCCATCTTAGCCTCTGCTTTCCAGCTGCAAGAAAAAGCAGCTGCCATTATCATTTATAATTACAACTGACCCATGGGAGCGGTGAGTACTTTTCATTGATTTCCAGTTCTCAGCTATGCTTTTCTAGGCAAACATGTCCTTTTCGTTGGGTCATAAAAATAGAACAAAGCCCTGTTAAATGCATCACCAGAAATTTCGCTTTCCATTGAAAATAAGTTTAATGAGGTTATTGTGATTCCCATTAAACAGATCTGAATAAAAATACCACCTTTTTCATCTTAATATTTTTCAAGCCACTTTGGTTGACTTCAATATCTGGTACAACCCTGCATAAATAAGTTTTTTGTGTGTTTTGTCCATTACAGACTTATACAGCTCAATCTAAATCATTCCCTAAACCGTTTGACAGGCTCTATGAAATAGCAAAATGAGCTTTATGGCTTAGAATTTGTTTGGAATTACAATTACAGCTCCACCTGCAGGAGAAAAAAAAACAATCCGTGGCGACGGATTTGCAGTTCGTTCCCTCCGTTTAAAAACCATACACACAAATTCTTAAACTGTTTCCTCAGTTTAACAAATCGTGCCCACGGATTAATAAACCGTACCCGCGAATTTCCAATCCGTGCGCTCAAATTTTGTAAACCGAACGTTTTTGAATCCGTACCCACAGATTCATAATTTGTGCGCACGCTTTTGCAATCTGTTCCCACGGGACTGTAAACTGTACTCGTGGATTTGTGGCCCCATCCCCAGTATTTGCCGGCAGATTCAATTGTATTTCATTGTATTGTTTATTTTTTTAAATTGAGGATTTTCTAAAAAAACGGTAGAGTAACACTACGGTAGAGTAAAGACAGAATCTTTCAGTGTTTTGAGAGGAGAAGGTAATAAACAATATAAAACAAATAATGTGCACGCTTTCGCAATCTGTTCCCACGAGACTGTAAACTGTACTCATTGGATTCATTTTAGAAGAATAGCAAACTCCCAGGTAAATGTTAATGAATCTATTTGTATATTGTAATACACAAATCCACGAGTACAGTTTACAGTCCCGTGGGAACAGATTGCGAAAGCGTGCACACGGATTATAAATCTGTGGGTATGGATTCAAAAACCGAATGTTCGGTTTACAAAATTTGAGCGCACGGATTGGAAATTCATGGGTACGGTTTATAAACGGAGGGAACGAATTGCAAATTCGTCACAACAGATTGTTTTTTTTTTTTTCTGCTGCAGTTGACGCTGCGGGCTCCGTATTACGTGAACAATTCGCTCAAAAAAGAAAATTCTGTCCCGATTTACTCACCCTCAAGTAGTTCCAAACCTGTATGAATTTCTTTGTTCTGTCAAACACAAAAGGAATATATTTTGAAAAAAGTTTGTCACCAGATTTTTTTGGTCACCGTTGACTTCAATAGTAGGAAAAAAAATACTATGGAAGGAGTATTTCTTTGTTCGGCAGAACAAGGTTTGGAACTATTTGAGGGTGAGATCCAAACATAACAAAAATGTAACAAAACAAAATACAAATGATAGTTCAGAAAAAAAAAACTTCCAGTTTTTCATGCTTGTAACACTGTTTTCGCCATTTTAAAAAAGTGGGATAAGTACTTCATTAGTCTCACCCATCTACTTTACTGTTTTAACACAGAAAGCAATTACTTGCTGTATCTAAAATTTTCTATTTCTAAAACACTAATGTAAGGATCAGACAATGAATACAAAAGCCCATTAATCACTGTTGCCTCTTAAACAATCTTAAGTGTTATCGTTCTCCTGTTATCTTTCCCAAAGCTCTAAAAGGAAAGCCTCGTCTTTAGATGTATGACTTACAGTACTGTAGAAAAAACAAGCAAATTGCTTTGCCTATACAGCAATTACCACTAATTAGTCAGGCTGAGTCCTCCATTTTGGATTTGGCTCTCACTGCACGTAGCACACCTTAATTGTCTCTCCTCAGACTAAAGCCTGCAGCCGAGAACACAAAGGCAGTTCTTCAACCGCAGGAAAACAATGCTAATGCTAACCCAGGGAATGGCAGAATAACTGCTCTGGGGACAGCCAACTCTTCACTTTACAAGGGGACGTTTGTTTTATTGTTGCAAACAAGCTTCCTCATCAGCCTTTGTCTTATACTAGGGAACTCTGGGAAAAGCCTTTTACTGAGGCGAATATCGGTCTGCAGCATTAGGTTTTATCTTGTGATGGGAAAACAACACACAGTATACAGTAACACAGTCAAAAGAGAAACAGCGGGATATGACAGAGCATCTCGGGAGAAGCCTTTACATAATTTATATCCTATATTCCCACTTGTCTCTTAAGGGGCATTACCAGGAATGTCTAGCATTCCAACAGCCTAATGGTCATAAGCTGCTGTGTGTGTGTGTGCACGCATTTAAAGGTGGATTATTTACAGCACAAGATGAATCAACTAGACATTTTACTATAACTAGGCTTACACGAAATCTGAGCCTGTATAAATCTGCTGAAAAATCGGCTTATTTCCTAAAGAATTATGAGAAATATGTACGCATTCTCATGACTGTGTTCATTTATTATATATTTCTATTTTTAGAAGGATGAACACTTCATTAGTTCCATTAGTACCTCATCTTCTTGTTTCAATAAGATATACAACACAGAACAGAAAAGTAGCATATTAATGCTGATTTAAAAGGTACAAAAAGGTAATAAAACACAAACGTAAACAAAAATTATCTATAAAACAATAATAAAATATCAGGACAATTCTTTATTGTATTTATTATTTGTATAGACAATAAACGAGAAGTAAATGAATATTAAAAATAACAGTTTCATAATAAACTTAAATTTAAAAATAAAATACAATTCAGTGAAAAGAACTTTATTATCTTTAGGACTTTAGTATTTTTCTTATTATTATAATATTATCATCATCTTCTAGAAATGAGAACTAAATGTTAAAATAAAAATAAAATGACATTAATTTTTTAATAATAATTACATGCTGTATTTATAAATAAAATAATGAAAACTAAAACACAATAAAATTATATATACAAGTTGAAGTAAATTTAAAATGTATTTTATATAAAGATTTATTATTATTATTAATAATAATCTTCTAGATCTGAGAACTAAATGTTTGTTAAAATGAAAAGAAAAAAGACATTTATTAATAATAACTGCATGCTGTATTTACTATATCAGTTAAAAATAAAATAAAATGCTTTATAAAACACAAATCTAAGGATCAGATAAAACAATATAACGTCCATGAATCACGCTTAAAAAACCCTTAGTGTTAGAATTCTCTTGGTTAAAAAGAAGCTTTGAAAAATAATATATTAAATGTATTTATTTAATATATATAATAAAATGATATATTAAATACTGTATAATAATAAAATATATATTTATTAAATTATAATTTGTATTACTTTATTTATTTATTTATTTTTACCATTGCCAATTCATAGCATATACAGCCCAATATCTTTTTTTTTTTTACTGTGTCTTTAGTATATCAAGTATATGTGTATATATGTGAGCTGACAAAATCTACAATGTTTAGCTGATAAAACGTCAGTAATTATATTCCTTATCTACAGCAGATGCAGTGAGCAGTTTGGTGCTCTTGGATAAGTGTGTGTATAGGTGCATGGGAAAATGGCTTAGAAAAGCGCACATCTCTGTCATGAAGGTGGGGATTATCTCTAGACGGCATTCAGAGAGCTTTTCAGCGCTTTACACTGAATATCGTATCCCAGCCCACTCTACCTTCCCTTTAATAGGATAACCCCAGCGTCTAATAAAAAGCACATAATTTGTGCCATTCCAGCGCTCGCCTCAGCCATGCAGCAAATGCAAGCCCCGCGGAGGGCAGATACACAGACGGGCAGGTTAATGATGACACAGTCAGAATGTCAGGGTGCCGAGGGCACTCCATTCCTTCATATTACAGAGCTGCTGGAAACAGCTTAATGGACAGGATCTGAGGCCAGAGCGCAGCGTGAGGGCAGAAATACAGCGAGACACGGACGAGTGGGACGCAGGAGAGAACGAGAAGAAAAAACCTCTCCGGAGGAGATGGTCATTCGGAAGGCAGTGATATCCCTCTGGGCGAGACGAGAGAGAGAGCGGGTGTGGAGAATAGAGGGATGCTGTTAAGAGCCAGATCTGGCATCAGATACAAAACATGAAAATACATACAAAACATATTTTAATAGGATGTAAAAAATGTATACTGTATTATTCATAAAAAATGATTAACATCTTGACATTTTGACTAATAACAAAAAACGTCTCCCGACTTTATTTCATTATTTTCTGTTAATGCAGAAATTAAGGGTTATAAAACCTGTGACAAATTCTCATTAAATACTCATTTTCATCATACACGTAAAACTAATATCATCAATCAATAATTTCATTATTTTCTGTAATTGCAGCAAATAAGGGTTACGAAACCTGTGACAAAATATCCTAAAAGACTCATTTTCATCATAAAACTAATAATATCATCAATAATTTCATGATTTTCTGTTATTGCAGAAACAACGGGTTATAAAACATAATAAATTGTCATAAAATACTAATTTTTATCGTAAAATCAATAATAAAGATCAATAATGTAATTATTTTCTGTTATTGCCGAACTTAAGGGTTATCAAAACCTGTGTCAAATTCTCACAAAAGACTTTTTCATGATAAAATCAATAATATCAATCAATAATATCAATAATCAATAGTACGGTTAAAGAAAAATAGATTATATGCACGTTTAAAAAAATTCGCTTTGAAATTGGAAGCATTTTTACACTTACATTGATAAATCAAGTGACTGATATTAATTTTAAATGTACTTATTTTCCTAATTATTTTGCTCTGCTTTGTTAAATCTTAAACTACCACTTAAGTCAGAGGATGAAAGAACATAAGAATGAATGAATGAATGAATAATCATAAATGTTCATCATAACATTGTCAACATATAATAAATATTCAAAACAGGTTTCATGACTGTAAAGTCAATGCGCCTAGTGTAAATTATAATTATAATTATATCTCTGTGACAGTTTAAAAGTTCACACACATTTCAGCTGGAAAATGTCATATTCTGCAAAACACTGGTGATTTGTTTATCACTTCCCACCTATTCCATTCTACCTTAATGCTTGTAAGACTATTAACAAAACATCATCTATTATAATAATTAAGTGAGTTTGTGAGTCACATACATACAAAGCATTCAGTAATGACTGCTCTGAGAACAGCCAGGCTGCCGTCCACATGTAGACTCAGAAATACTGTGGCAAAAGGCAATCAGCTTAATGTTTAAATGCTTTTTCCTTCTGTAACACCCTGTCAACAGGCTTCGGTTCAAGCACTTGACATTTATCGACATTTCAAGAGTTTTGCTCAGGTCAGGATGGTGTCGACCTTAGTTTCAGCTATGCAGAGATAATTCAGAAGAACAAATGTGAGTAAAAGGCATTTTCTCCTCTGCTGGGATGCTGTTCTCTATTTTCGTTGTAAACAGCTTGGCTACTCTGCCCAGAGGGATTTACTGAGGCCACGCTGAGAATGGAAGAAACATCTGCCTGCAGAAGGTGTTCTGTTGTTTCCTGTCCTTGGTGCCCCGGCAGCGGCGGTAAAACTGTCACTGCTGTGAAAGACTCATACAAGGAGCCTTGGTTGTAGTGTTTATGACATGGAAACTTAGTTCTTTGCTCTCAATATAACATAATCACAATATTACATGTCATACTGCGTTATGCTCCAAAACCTACAGAGGCAGCATTTTAGGACATCATAGCTGTGCTCCCAACAGAATCCAAGATGGCAAAGAAGTCAAATAAAATGTGGATTTAAAAATACTGACAAGTATTGGCATGGTTAGCCCCTCATTTTACCCTGTTAACAACCCTTCAGAACTACACTTAACGTTATTCTTCTGCGTCTTCAATCACTCAGACGTCGGGCGTAAATAACTACTGCCATGTTCATTAATACATTCCACAACAAAACACTTCAATCTCTTAGGAGTCTTGCTTGTTGATGATGGCTCACTCAGGGGTCTGAGGTAAGACACCAGTTCAGTCTGTGTGACACGCTGCTGTCAATCAACTATTGTGGGAGT
>JAUYWG010000046.1:6964367-6996269 GCA_034779775.1 Enteromius afrohamiltoni | reverse complement strand
TAATATGTTCTTTGAGGTTTAATTCTAATGTTAATACAGTTTTTTTCTTTTTTCCAACAGCAACAAAAAAGACTCTTTTTGACCCTCTCTCTAAAACAAACTGTCTTAAGGGGTGGACCCTCAGAAAATGTTATGTCACTGTTATGATTGCCTAATGTAATTGCAATGGAAACAGTATGATCGCCCACTTCGTGTTTTGACAACACAATCAAAAATAAAAAGGCAATTTCAAGATAAAACCATGAAATCGTTTACTTTCGGTTTGTGGTGCAGCTGCAGTCAGATCTAGTATTGCTTCATCTTACACCAAAATGTTTTCATTTTAAAATAACAATAATTGTAGTAATATAAAAATACAGTTTGTAAAGCATGCTATTTATTTAGCTCTTTTAGTCATTTACGATTTTGGAATTTACTAAATTGTTACTATTATAATTAACTATTTATTTTTAAATCAGTTAATCTCTGTTATTTAGTGTCTGTCTGTTGGTATAGTTTTAAAAGCAGAGGAGCATATAAGCGGCCACCAAGAGCAAAACAGCACAAGCAGATCTATTTTATAACCTGTAGTTAGTGTCAGACGAGCACCTCGGGGAATAATTAGCTGATAATGAGGCACAAGGTAAAATACTGTGTTCACAGTTGTTAAGATTCTTGATTGTCACTCTTACTTATAACAGCACAAGCGTTACATGCATGATTTTATCTCTTCTCAGTAGGACAAACTCTCTAATTGGCCCTGAATGTCCTGGAGTATCTGAAACATAACGTTGAATTTAAGAGATAATTGGGGGACAACCGAGAACACAACACTCAGTGAAGCTGCGTAGTTTGTTGCAGTGTGCTGCAGCTTATGAACTCAACCAAAGCTTTGAGGACATCTGTTCTACAGCTTAGCTTTGAATGAGCGCCACTCCGTTTTCTCTTTGCAACTCTGTGATAGCTTTCAGATAGAGCTGATCTGTGGAGGATGTGGACCGCTCGGCTGAATGGCCTTGACTTTCGTCTTTACTTTTTTCTCACTTGAGTTGGAGTAACTGTGAGGCTGGGTATAGACAAAATAAATGATGTAACTGGCCTTGGATTCAAATGCCCACAAATAATCTGTGTTAGCAGGCGGACTCCCTCCCTCTTACTCGGTCTCTCTTGCTTATTCTTTCACATTCTTTATACTTCTCCTTCTGCCTCTTTTAGGATTACTGCAGATACTTGTTTGTGTGGTGATAAGCGCTTCACTATATCCAGGAAAAGCACAGTGCATTGTACCTCTTAAGCCTCTGCATTGGGAGGTCTCTGCTCCTCTTCATAGACTTTCATAGTGAAAGATCAAGAGCAAAGAGAAAAGCACTGCTGGGTTATTCCTACTGTGCGGTACATTTTTATGCCCTTCCCATCACAAAGGGGTCATGACATAATTAAAATTATAAATCTCATTTTGGATCTGAGGAGCAAAGTGATGTCACCTGGGCACAAACATTTGACAGAATTTTAAAAATTTGCAACAATGCTGCTATCTTGTCTACAATGCATTCTGTACAGAGATGCGCATTCACTTTCTGACACAGTCCATGTTCTTGAGTCTGTCAATAGGACAAATAGAGTGAACGAACATTGGCTTTGACACGTTTAGTTTAAATAGCTTGTTCACGTCTTTGAACAGATATCAGAAGGATCTCAAAAAAAGTGGATAGTTTATTTTAAATGGCGTTCATGATTATGAGGATTTTTTACAGCATGTTGTTTTGTAAATGAGGCACAGTGTCATAGAGAATTCACAAAGATGAAGACTGTTCATCTATTGTTCATCTAAGATTGTTCAATAATTTACTTCAAACTGGAAGTAAATTATTTCATAATGCTTTGTCTGGAAATAGACGATTATTTTTTATCATGTTGATAAAACACTCCAAGCCACTGATACGGTTTCCTATGCAATGTTGTTAGCCGTTAGGCATAATTCCAAAATTTTAAAAAAGGCATTTGCAACTGCTTACACCGTGCAATTTGGGTGTCCACACTAGACACGATGCGACACCAAGATGCGACAGAATCAAATATCACAGCCAATCAGAAGCATACGTGGGCGGGCTCTCTCTGGAAGCGCTGTGCATTTGCAGTGGATACATTTATATTAAAGCTTTTTAAAATCATTATATGTACACACTGAGTGACTGATAACATCTTTGTTATGGAATGCACTTGGTTCACACGGAGTTCACTTTTTAAAGGTCGTCTTTGCTTTAATTTATTTTCAAGATCTGAGGTAAACTGTATGTTGTTGCTTTCAGTATGGCTGTAAGGTAAAGCAATATGACATTCAAACTAATATTAGACATGTTTAACTTCGAATGAGGCACATAATCACCAGAGATTATCCACTGTCATATTTGACAGTGACAGTGATTATTTTTTCGCGAGATAGTGGAAATAGAAACTGTTTCTAAATTAAAAATCTTGCATGCCGTGTCACAGTGTTGGACTGCAAAACAACAATATTTATTCCATTATATTTATTTAAATGCTAAGTTTCTCAGTGTTTCTCAAATGACAATCAATGTATATAAGAAATTAGATTACTTCACACATGTAGACATCCTTTTAAACAAAGTGCCATTTGTGCAAATCTTTAGAGATCCACAAAATGATGCCATTTATTTTTGGTTTCAATATCAAAGAATAAACTATCAATTCAGTAGAAAGATTTCATATGAAACCAGTAATAGTCAAATCGATTACCTCTCTCTAGTAAATTAACGCTATAAACACAACTATAAACTAATAAAAGCAATGATGTAAAGCTACAAGCAGTTTTGAAATTTCATGGTGCATTAAGCTGATATGATTCCTTTCTTGCCAAAGGCCTTGGAAAAAAGACAGGGCAAGAATTAAGCAGAAGCATAATAAATGAAAGTGAGCTCTTGTCTGTACTCTGGAAGACTTTGTGATATCTTGGATAGGAACAGATCTGTGGAAACTTTACTGTGAGGGTAGATATCATTAACCTTGTGGATACACAAAACCTCAAAGCATTCAGACAGTAATAAATTATGACAGACACCCCTGAAGCACATGCTTCTATGAATGTGAATCTATCAGTATAAACCACATGAATAACTAAGATGCTTTCAGCAAGATCCTGTGGCTACTAAACAGCATAAACAAACTGCATAATGACACGTTAATGGCACCAGGTCTTTTTTAGATGGACAGGTCTGGACACTAGTGTTAAAATTTGTCAGAAGTCAGCCTATAATTTACTTATGTAATACAGAAGAACATTTTTAACATAAAAAAATTACACACTTCAGCTTTATGGATTTTCTCATTTGTTGTGTAATTTAATTGCGCCGCCTTTTCAGTGTAAACATTTCACACACGGTACAAAATCAATACAAACTAGAAAGTACATCAGACAGTAGTTTGGATTATATATGCATAAGTGATACATTTAGTGTGGGATTATTTGCTTTGGGTTGTGATGGGTCAGCATTGGGCTTAGGCTATTTTCAGAGCCGGTTCAGCCCAAGTTAATGTTATAGCAAACACTTTAAAAAGTTTTCCAAAGTTTGCACAACATAAGACTTCTCAGGTAGGTGGCTAGGAGCCTTTTTTTCTTTTTGGCTTTATTCCCATAAGGCATTATGAAATAAAAGCTTTTAGACTGATGTTTACTTCAGATACTCACTGTGCTTTTATCATTTTTACTCCTGTGTGGAATCAAATTAACTTTAAGACAAGTCGACAGGTACCTCTGTATTATCCTTTCATAACTATTTTTCATATAATACATTAATTCTATCTTCTATCTATCTACTTGAAATGGAACAAAATGAAGTCTCCAAAAAGTGTTTGTCAAGATCAGGTTACAATAACACATGGATTTCATTATACACCACTCTGTTGTTAGGATGATAAAAAGTTTTGAAAGTTAGTATTTTGTATGCTTCAGTGTTCTAACAGTGCTCACCAATGTCAAAACGATTGCGATGGCCAAAAACGCAGGCTTTACTGTGCACAGAAGCCAAATGTGAATTCTAGTGTGATTTAACAGTTTTAATGGCGAGATGAAGAAATGTTAAAAGATAAACAAAGAAATATCTAGTGGTGCATAACTGAAATTGGTGTGACAAGAAACATTTTGAAAGTGGCAAATGCATTACTTCACAATACATTCTAGTTCTTTTACTATTTTCTATATTTTTCGTTATTTCATATACATTAGAATCCTTTAGGTAAATTAAGTAACTGTCAGTCACAAAACATTATTAGACTATATAAACTATCAAAAAGCTGGCTTTTGTAACTGAGGGATGGTACTTCCATTTAGCAGCAAGATTTCATTTTTTTCTCTTCCTCCTTTTAGCATCTGTGGTGAAATTCATACCTCTAGTATAAATTTTACATTAGCATCTCTCATCTGTCAAACAGCTAAGCGAGCAACATCGGAATGACTCATCAGATTAGTTTAATCAATGACAGCATGTTTGTCCAAAAATCCCGTCTAGTGTGACCAGGGAGGAGCTAATTATGGATGAAGCATGTCAGTGTTTGTGAGCAAGCAGGGCTGCAGTCAGCTACACGGTGGATCAACACTAATGGAGGTTTCATGAGTGAGAGATAACAGGCAAACGCTCATTTAGTTGATTCATTTCATTCAACTTTCTGAAACTCAAAGTCATACAGCCGTATGAGATGTTCTTCAAGCAGTTCTCAGCTGGTGGGTGTGGACAACAGGGGAAAAAAATGTAAATTAAAAAAATGCACTTAACTGTAACAAAATAAATATACCAAAAAGACCCCAAAAGCCAAGAGCAAAACTACATAAAGTAAAAATAAATCTACGTTGAACAGTTTTAAAACAGGGAGTCAATCAAAGAATTTTACCTATAAATCAAAATAATTCTGCATAATGTTGGACCCAGGCAGCTTTTAATAACATTTTAATACTTGATTTTAAAGATACTTCTGCTCACGTTTTTACAAGAATCAATTCCGGTATTTGATTTCCAATGGAAAATCTGGGTCCTCAAGTAAATGCATCTCAAAACCTGTGCAAAATGCAAGCTTAACATGTGATACTTACAAGGAGATGTCAAACAACATAAGCAAATGAGAACAATTGTGTTGTTGTCCCTTTGCCTCTATGTCTCTGGACAGAGAAAGATCCATTTTGGAGCATTTCATGCCTCAGAGAGCAGCCTTTAAGACACGTCTGTTTGCTATTGAAATCTCTTTTATCTTTAAATAGTGCTTGAGCAATGATGCATTTAAAAGAGCTCGCCTCTCCTGCATTGAGTTCTTGTATCTTTTCTTTATTAAACCTGGAGGAGCCCTAGTGTGGAAGTTCTTAAAAACCTATCATCCCCTCTGATCTGTCCACCCACTAATCCACTCACGCACCCATTCATCACAGAGTTTCATTAATTCTGTTAAATAGCCTAAGTAATTCTGCATAAGCAGATGCTTAAGCTGACAAACCACATAAGAATTCCTAACCAAATTACCTGCTTCTATTCTAACAAACGTTCATAGCGAATAATCTAACAATCTAGCAAGGTTTTAGGAACCCACTGTTACTCTGGCAAAAACACACACTACAAATGAATAGGTGAAGGAAACATTTAATGTTGTTACATACCTTTATGGTTTTCTTTATTCTGCAGATCAAAAATAAAGATGTTATAGGCATGGTTTTGAGGCTTCTATTTGTCATACAATAGAAGCAAATGGTAACTATGGTAAAGCCCACAGTTAAAAAAAAAAAAAAAAAAACACTATTTGACCTCTCGTTTTACACCTTCCCATTTCACCACTTCAAGGCGTTTTTCTCTTATTTTTTTGAGTTTGGCAGCCCTGGTCACTTTTTGCTTTCATTGTGTGGAAAACATCTACTTTTGTGCTCAGTGGATAAAAGAAAACCATACAGGCTTGGAACGACTTGAAGGTAAGTGAATGACTATAGAATTGCCTTTTATTTCTCGGCTAATATGATTAAGAGAATTAAAGCTGATTAGGCAATTTCCTCAGGCTGTACAGTAATAAAGGGAGGTCTGAGCATGGAGCATATTTGAGCACGCAGGCATGAATCAAACGAAAGAAACTTGTGCTAAACCACACATGTCGCAAGAACACGTCCTTGCCTGACTCCTCAGAGAAGGCATGGAAAGCACGTAGACAAATCAGTTTGTGAAAACATTATTTACAAAAACGTAATTACAAGCGAAGGCAAAGATAAGTAAAGACGTTTGAAGTTTCATTGTGACTTTGATTATGTTAGCAATGCGCTAGCTGGCAAACATATGAGATCTTGTCCTCAAAGAAGGTCGAGTAAGTCCTGGGTTTCAAACTATCAGTGAAAAAGGAGCACACAAGAGAAAAGATGATCTCAAAAGCGAGATGGGGGTGAAGTGTTTAGCTTGTGGCTGGAAGAAATGAGTGTGTCTTTGTTGGTCTGTGCTAATTATAGCAGGAACAGGCTGGGCTCAGACCTCCTCTCTCTAATAACATTTATCAGCTTCTTGTCACCAAAGACCCATTGTTCTCATCTCTCCTTAAATACTCCCCAAGAACAAACCAAGAACATCTCTGAACAAGTTCATGCACCTCATATGCTGCTTTCCTTAATTCTCAAAGCATTATCAGAATACAGAAAAACAACATACATTCATCTACATAAAAATTCACCAGTATTGATTGACTCTTCGATTTCACGCTCACACATGGAAAAGCATCTCATAATAAAGTCTGTCGATGCTAAACCATGTCTTTGTTAATACAGGATGTCTGCAGCCTGAACACCAGCTTCATGGCCAATAAAGGCACTCAGCTGGCAGGACATACAGTCGACCGGCACATTAGTAATGATTCAGTCACCAAGGCCCACATCCTGTATACATTACATTTTAACCGGTGCTATGAAAAACCATTGAGGAAACAGAGTGAATCTCAATGATAGCAATGAGACCACTAAGACATTAAATACTAATCTGCCAGAAAAAACATAAGCAGTGTCTGTGAAACCGATAGTTAAGGCACATGCAGATGGAGGGGCTGCTGCTCTGAATCTGACAATGACACCAAAGATTTACTTGCTGCCATTTATAGATCTGGAAAATTACAGGGAGGCAACTATTATTTGCGCTGAGGGGTTGTCAAATCCATAAAAACAACCTCACTCCTTTTGTAACCGACATTTCAAATGGGATATGATCCGTCCATTGTGGATCACTATGCCGACGACTATAAATCCTTTTTCAATAGCTCTGATCCGAGCATATTATCACACAATTATAATAAAAGACGTACCCAAATAGAATTGAACAGCTGAGCTAAAAACACCACACAATGGTGTCTGTCAGAAGATTTAATAACAGTGTATAGACAACTATATAGAACAGGAGAAATTCACACAATCAGAAGAATTCTAAACCTGGAAGATAGAAGCAATAACCAATAAAGACATAAAAATCACTGATGCCGAGATTATAGATGTTTACGCAATCATAACATTTTAACATTGGAACAATTGCATCAACATTTTCCTATTACTGTATCACTTACTTCATGGGCTTGAAGAGCGCCTGGCCATAGTTCTGGAATGTCATGATGAGCTTCAGCTGCGTGCCTCCAGATTTCATTGCTACAGAAAGAAAAAGAGTTAGGCTGAACTTATCAGAAAAATAACTTGAGCCTTTTAACAATTAACCATTTAAGATAAGCCTCATTATGCATGTAGCAAAAACAATGTGAAAATTCAATTTATTAAATGATTTTTCCTGTCATTGCAGATGGCTCTAGTCTCACATTTGATTATAAACGGTTAAAAACAAAAGACCAGAAGTGCATTTTGGACATAAACACTATCCTTGTAGGAAAGCTGATAAGACCTTTAAAAAAAAGTGTTGCAATGAATTTGCAGACAATCACAAACAGATGAAGGAAAACAAGGAGACACCCCCTCGAGCCACTTAAGAGGCTTGCTGTGCCTTACTTAAGAGGCCTTGGGTTCTTAGAAACCCTAAACAGTGTATTAATAATGAATACAGCCTATAATTAATACAGAATACAGTCTATTGGTTGATATAAATCAAAATAAATACAGACCCCGATGTGAACCGGAGGTTGATCATGCTGAATAGGTTTATTTTGTGATATGACTGGGTTTCTGTACATCATCTCACTAGTAAATAAGTAAATAAAATGACATCAAATATTGATTTTATGAATTTCTTTTTTATCTTAGAAGACTTCAGAGTTCAGGGTTGATGTGAGAGAGACTGGTGGCCAGGGACACTGGTCAAATATACAGTTCAGTGGTCATTATACAAAAACATTCTGACCACAGATTACAGCAATTGTCCAATCAGAATCAAGTATTCAGGAGAGCCATGTAACAAGTTGAGATATTGACCTAGGGGCTTCACATAAATGCAGCCCATCAAGCGCAAGTCTACTTGACAATATGCATGCTTGGCAGGAGATACTTTTCCACAGCATGGTGTTTGATTAAGTCTAAATTGCATGCTCTTCTCATTCATTTACCCTGCTGGAATCCACTACCAGTGAATCTCAGTCCAATTTTATTGATGCATCCGCAGCCAGAGTGCAGGAAGAGCCTAGCCATTATCTTGGAGAAACTTCATTCAACGAATCTATTTAAATCTGTTAGGAAGAGCAGCAATAAAAGATGATGCTGCACTAAAAACAGGAATCATACTGCGTGCGATTCTAAAATCACCTTAAAGTTTAACATTTAACTCTATTGTTTATTCTTAAAAAATTTCTTACCAACACTGGTAATTCTCTGTGACACCAGATCCTTCAGCATTGCATCTATGACCGGGTTGTGCCTGGAATAAAGCTCATACCGGTTGATCCCAATGTGGAAGCGGAGCCAATTTGGGTAGGAGTCTGAGGACATCTCGCCCGTAGGAGCATAATCCCCATCTTTACCTTCCCCATTCCTACAGAAAAACATATCCCAAATGCAATGAATGTTGTGCCATTTTTCATAAGCCATTCCAGGGATGACTCATGTTGTTCTGAACCCCATTAGGTATTTTTATTTACATTCTCAAGAGCAAATGGATGATAATAATAATAGTAAAATAATAACTTATTATCAACAACAACATATTACACTTAATATTATTAAACTCTTATTTTACTTTATTATTGTTATTATCATGATCATCATCATCATTAGGAAATCAATATTACTTGGGGGGAAACATTATGTAAAATGTAGGGGGAAAAAAAATCAAATGTTGGCATTTATGAATCTTACAGGTACTTAATGTGTAAAAGAAAGAAAAAACCCTTGAGATTCTCAACCTACCACTCTGGGTTCTCTGCAGCTTTAGGGTCAAATCTTATATCGGTGTTGACATTGAATAAAGTGTCTTCGTCAGTTAAAATAGGCAACGGCCTGGTGTATAAAGGATGCTCAAACAGCGCGGAGAGCCTCGAACCCTTGACAGCTGCGTTCCGCAAGATAGAGTCCCGTGCCGCGTGCCTCTTCTCGTCACCTGTCAACTGCTCGAACCTTTTCAAAGCCTCGGATCTCTCCCCAGCTGTGATCTTTTCCAGCGAGTGAGAGGACAGGTTTGAGTTCGGCTCGTTGCTGAAGTCTTGGAGTATTCTGAGCGTGTGTTTATTAGGCCAGCCGGACTCTGATCCCGGCTTGGCTCGATGCTTAGCCCAGTTCTGCGGCTCTTCGCTGGGTGTGTGTGAGCACGAGCACGCGCTACTGCTCCGTCTCTCCAGCTTCGGTAACAAGTCTATCATAATGTGCATTGAGCAGGCTATGAGAAACACCATCAGAATCAAGACACGGAATTTTCTGAAGAGGATCATCTTCAGGGTCTCCTGTTCGAGAAAAGACTTTTTCGGATAAACGGCAGGGATAAAAGTGAGCAAGCGTACTACATCGCCAACAGTACATAAAACACGGGCTCCCAATTTTATGACAAGAACACATGGAACGTTTTCGTTTTCATTTGCCAGTTTCAGGGCAGAAAGGAGGATTTATTTAGTAAAGCGCTCATCCACAGCCATGCGAAACAATAATCCAGTTATTTACGTGCGCTCGCGATTAAATTCCTCCCGTGCAGTCAGACGCGAGAACAATCTCCGACACAATCACTCATAGTCTATTTTAACATTTAATAGCTGCAGATATTTGCGAGATGTAAGGAAGTCAAGCCTCGTCAGATAAACGATCCACAAAAGTGCGTGTTCGCGATGCTGCGGTCCATCTCAGTGCGCGGAGAAAACATCTGTCGCTATTCATACAACGCACGAGATCGCTTTCACAGCTGCACAAGTTCATTCGCTCTTCTTATCCGGTACAAATCGAGGCTGTTCAGTCGTTGAAAGCGATGAGACGCATGGCAGCCCTGGCAGGTTTCGAGAAAGTGTGGCATCGCACCACTTCCGTCGACAAATGTGATCTTTGAAGAAAGTTTCAGCGTTTCTTGCTGGACATCCAGCTCATGTGAAGGTGATGCTTGCCCGTTGACAGGCGCTTGAGGAAATACCTCTGTCGGATGTTCAGGGTGGGTGTGTTAAATATCATGATGCTGAAGCCCCTCGCACATAGAGGATTGGCTGAGCTTGAAAACAGCAGGACAGACAGCCCAGGCTCGCTTCTTCCTGTAGCGTCAAATTGTGCAAGAAGAGGGCGTCTGAACACACACTGCTACCCATTATTGTCTGAAATGACTTTTTAAGATGTACTTAACACGCACGCCCTAACCGCTCTTCACCACCTATTTTGGTGGAAAATTTCCTGACGCTTTCTGCATGTCACATGTCATGGAGCAGTTGACAGAGTCATACTGCAATATGAAATAGGAGGTAAAATTATAGCCTTGCTTAAAAAGTGTCAATGGGTTCATCCTTGTGTATGTTGTGGTAACAAGTGAATTTTTTTTTTCTTTTTTTTTTTTTTTGGAATAGTCTTGTTTACGCTTCTGCCTGTCAGCCCAAACCCACATGACTGCTGTAAAAAACAAGGGATAAATAATTTGTGAACAAATCAATCACCTGATTTATTGATTCCAAAAAAATTTGTAATCCAAAACTATTGCATAACTTTAAAATACATTGCATAAGTGGTGTAAGCTTATGATTCTTTTGCTTTTTTGGTGTCCTGATGACATATATAGGTGGGTGGCATGGGTCTGTCACAGACAGAGCCGAGGAGAGGTACGGATTCAACTGTGAGAAGTTTATTAAAAAGACACTGAGCATAAACAGACAGGGTAATTACCGTAATCGTAACGTCGGAGGCAGAGCAAGAGAATAATCCGTAGCGTGGGTCGTGCGAGGGGTAAACAGTGTCCAAAGGGCGAGACAGGATGATAATCAAAGGCAGGCGAGGTCAGCAGTAAATCCAAAACGGAGATAGCACAAATTAAAACAAACAGCGAGACAGTACAATGAACCCTGACAAATGTGACGGCGAGGGGGGTTTGATTTTAAGATTTACAAGTTAATTGAGAATATCCAACTACGCCACCCTAGGAAATAACCCAGGGAAAAATACTAAACTTGATTTAAGGTTCGAGTCCCTCAAAGTAGGAGGCAGGAGACATGAGTCATGAATACAAAAGTTAATATTTATTGGTACAATGGCTTTAAAAATCTCACCAAAAGAACAGGGAACCAAAAGCCCCACTTCAAAAAAAAAAGAAAAACAAACAAATAGGTAAGGGCTAATGAAAAGCCCAATGGAAATAACTTTATAAAACAAACGTTACCACAAGAGAGCTGAGGTTCACTCGCTGAAGCTTTAGCATGGTCTATACCGGAGCACATACACCATGCACTATGACCACACTGTTAAACACTCCAAGTGTAGCATGGCACACAATCCATCCAGAAGAACCACCACAAAAGGAAGGCCAGTCTGCAAGGAAACCTCAGCTTCTGTAATAAACCACAAAACAATACACAATAGTTAAATGAGACAACATTTCTTTGGGCTGTAACTCTTAACCTCAAGAGCAGGTAAGAAAAGGTAGCAGATAGATTCAACCTAGTAGGTAAAATCACCACTGGAAATAATCCAAGGAAGCATAAATTCAGCACATTATTTGATTGAAAGAAGTTATATCGGTCAACCAGAATGAAGAAATCAATAAATAAATCCGGTTAGTATGAAATCAACCAAGAAAATAAAGGAAAAACTAAACCGAACAAAACATACAACCACACATGCACTTGAAGCAGGGCACTACAATGTCACAGTACAGAATAAGCAGTCCCCAGATCAGTGGAGAAACGTAAGCTTCTTTAACGCCATTCAACGCAGCAGCACTAATGTTGGTCAAGTTCAACGGCAGCGTCTTCAAAAACATACGGCAGCAGCATAAACAGCGCCCAAACTAACGCACATCAATTGGACTATGGAACGAAAGGGATTTTCCTATAGCAAATAAATAACTATTAACTTACCTAGATGTTACAAATCAAACCCAACAGATAAATTAACGTACCTGAAAGGCGAACATCCAACACAATGCAAAAAGCTAGGGCATCGGAACGCACGCTATATAACACACACATAACTGCTTGAAGTTACGAACAGAAACGTACTCTTCACTACAGCTGTAACAAACATTGCAACAAAAGGTAGGGGGAAGACAGGATGTGACGAGTCCCAGGTAGCAACCAATCGTCCATTAAATAGGGAGGTACCGCATTCTTAGTTGCTACTGTCATTCTGACCTCACTACACCACCCTATAGACACCTGGGGATTTATACACAGGTCAGTGGGTGGAGACTTGCAATGAACAACTATGGCAACAAACAAGGGGCGTAGACAAGAGTTCATTGAGTCCATGAATGAAAACAGGTGGCCTTATATACATGCCTGGGATGGGTAAGAGCTTGTGACAATGAGTTGCCACAGCCATCGCAAGAAATAACTGCCGCTCCTGAGTCTGAGTACAAAAGGTCTGCCTCTCATGGATCCTCGCACGAGATTTTCACTGTCCCCGAATCTGCTCACAAGATGGCCCCCGATCCTGAGCCCGTGCACAAGATGTCTGCCGGACCCAAGGTCGCACACAAAGAGACTATCACATCTGAGAAATCAGGAAACTACCATCAGATGCCCGTTTCAGACTCATATACCTCACTTATTAAACCGGCACAGTATGGAGGTCATTCAGTGTCAACACCCGAAACTTTCCGCAAAAAGGCCCGCTGTACCCAAGTCTCAGTCAACGAGGCCTCTGAGGCCCAAGTCCTCCTTCACCCTAGATACCACGCCCGTTGTACCCGGTGTAGAGGGTGACCAAATTAATGGACCCTCCATTGGCTTCATCCAGAAGCTTCAAACCTCCATTTCCCCGGCCAGTTACAGAACCCAACCAGGTGAAGCACAGTCGAGACCAGTCCCCAACTCACGATCAGGAGAGCTGTTGCCCAGTTCTGAGTCCGAATCACGGCCCAAGGAGCCGTGTTATACCCTGTGTTATACCCAGGGTAATCCAGAAATACCCTGACATGTGTGGACTGGAAACTGCAAGGATTTCTGTCGGCCCACAGAAATCCTTGCAGTTTCCAGTCCACACATGTCAGGTCCTAGCCCCGAATCACGGTTCGAGGAAAAGTCTGAAATGTTGGTCTCGACCCCTAAGGTTTCGCCAGTGGCTGCACACCCTGTGGTGAGGTCAGTTAACTCTCCAGAGGTTCCGCTGTTGGCTGCACAAACCTCAGATCCAGTTGCCCACGCCCTAGTGCTTTTGGTCTGCCTGGTCTCGACCACTGAGGTTCTGCTAGTGGCTACACGTACCTCTGCTGGTGGCTGCATATCCTACTGGCCTCCCTCCGAACCGGCTCAGAGACGCTCGGACTGTCATATCAGAGTCGGTCTGATCAGACCAATAATGTGTCTCTGTTCTTCTGTGCAGTCTGGTCCTCCGATCGGCCCAGATGGACCTCTCCACTGTCTGGTCAGCCCAGGAGGGCTTTGCTGCCGCCTGCTACACCCTGGAGGGCGTATCCTCCGGCTGCACCGCCCAGGTGGGTTTCGCCACTGTCTGCCCCGCCCTGGAGGGATTCTCTTTCATGAGTAAGGCGTAAATATGAGTAAATGGTGTGGGTGTGTATGTATATAATCAACATGATAAATAAAATAAACAGACATTTTTATTTTGGGTGAATTACTCCTTTAATGTTATTTAAAAAAAGTTGCATTAAAAAGCACAGTTGCATTAATAGGAATAAATATGTAGAGCAAGGTTTCTCAAATCTTACCCTGGAGGCCCGACGCACTGCAGAGTTTAACCCTGATAAAACTCACCTACCTGTATTTTCTAATGATTCTTAAGACACTGATTAGAATGCACCAAACTCTGCAGTGCATCGGACCTCCAGGGTAAGATTTGAGTTTTATTTTGATTTTGTTCATTCATTTTCTTATTAATATTTACTTCTTTTGTGTTTTATAGCTTTTAAGAGTATGGTCATTTATAACACACAATCAACATGATTACAATGGATTATATAGTAAAAAAATGTATCTAATATATAATTCATAGTTATAATGCATTATAAGTCTCATATCTTGTCTTTTTTTTCATCTTTTCATCTTGTTACTTTACTTAAAGCAAACAAACACCACTTATAAGTCATAATAATAACAATTCTATTTTTTTTTTCTTCACAAAAGATCAGATATCAGATCAGATGAATGTGTAATGACACATTCTATTCTGTTGATTAGCAACTATGCAACTCCAGTAGATGTCATTTTTCAACTGAAACTATTAGCCCGCTCACATTAGCCTCAATATTATCCTCACAGGAAACAGTCAAATAACACTCAGCACTTAACCACTCACAAGATGCTGTAAGGTACTGTGCAGATCTTAAATAAACAATGTCAAGATATGATATAGTCCATTATAAATGAAGTAGATTTAATATGGTGTTCATTGTGTGTTAGAAATAATCATACTCTTAAGTTATTATCACAAACACATTAATATAATAATGTATTATAATTGTTTTCATGATTATTCATGATATGTTAACACATTATAATGTTTTTTTCATTAAAATGCCTTAAGAATACCCTTATAATGTATTATAAATACAGGCTTCATAGAAAGTGTTATATTTACCCCATTCAGCAATACTCCTGTATCTGAGGATAGTTACTTGTGTACTCTTTTGTGTTGTCTGCTTACCTACTGGCCTGTATTCATCAGTTTATCATCAATAAACCTGCATCATTCTCTAACTACATCTTCAGTGTGTCATTACTGCTAGTGCTCATAAATCTTGGCCCCACACCTGCCTTTAAAAAATTCTAGCTCTGCCACTGCCTTGTGGGCTCTAACCCTCTAGTTGAGAACCACTCTCAAGTCCAAATGACCAAAAGCAGACTGAATTCCACACTTCCAAGTTGTAAAGCTCCACATAGTTGTTTAAATAAAATATAAGGCAGACACACACCCAGACAATAATAATCGAACAATACAAAACGGAACAAAAATGAAACAAATAATATATGCCATTAAAATTCACTTTAATCTGATCATGAAATGAAGATTTGTATGCTAATACAAAGGGCAGGTTCAGTAAATCACATGAAATGTAGACAGCAGTAATTGCATAATTATAATTTATAAGGTCAAATGTCACAAGACAAGAGAACTGTCAAAGACGGCAATGAAAAGCTGATTGTCTGCTGAAGGAGTTTTTCTTAAAATCCCGGTGGTATTTGGTGACAGACTCCAAAACAGAGCATTGTCTATTGGTTGGATGCTCGCCTGAGGAAAGAGCTAATTAATGATCACTGATTTCAAACAAGGTTCGATTTCGGTGTGAGAGAAAGAGCTTCTTTCCTCTAGTCACATCACAAACCTGAGCTCTAACTTTTGTCTTTCTGTGAAAAATAACAGCTGACCGCCTGAGGGATCTGGCCTAACATATAACTCTCCCTATAACAATAACTCTTTGTCGTATCTAAAGCAAGGGTGTCAGAAATGACCACAATACAAGCCATTTAAACCAGAATGCACAACTAGTGTCAACACTGTGTCCATCTCCGTCACGTCTCTCACTATCGAAGAAGCCTGCAGAATGGCACTGGCTAGAGAGCACTACAGATGGCAAAGGCAACTCTGAAGATTTGTTCCTTTTAAAGCGCTGACTACAGCAGAGGCTGTAAATAAGCCTGAATAGATTTATGACCACTCCTGTATGTCTCTGCAAGGTATCAGGGTGGACCATTAGATACAGTTCTGTGGACAGAGATAGGGGATTATGCTGAAGATAGAGATACAGATACACATAGGGCGAGGGCATGAAAGCATTGGCTGACATGTCTATTCATTATTTAGTCAGAGATTTATGCTACAATTTACTTGGATGGCGATAGAGAGTGAGCGTGTGGGTTTGATGGAAGTTGAAATTAATTTAGAGTAGTCAATATGCTTTAAATGACACCTGTGTGATCAGAAGAGAACAGCGAGGAGATGTAATGGGATTGATTTCACCTGTACATTAGCATTAGATAAGATACATTTCAGTGCTCACTTTTCTGCATGACCTCACAAAACGTTCCAAAAGCATAATTGTTTCTAGCATTCATTTATTATTTACATTACAAGTCTTACTGTATTACACACATCCAAAAGGCATACTTAAATGTATAAAAGCACAACTTTTTAATGAATTATAAGTAAATATTATATACTTTTTACTGTAAGTAATGCTACCACTCTAGCTTTTTTGTTGAAGATACACATTACATACACATACACAAAACAGTCTCTGTTTATGGATATAATTAATGCACATTGACACATTGAATATGTGGATTGAATCTATGAAGCTGAAGTATCAAGGACTGAACTGATGCAAAAAACATATCAGGTAAAAACTCATTAAGAAATCACAAAAGTAAATACAAATTATAAAACCATACATTTTAAAATGACTCAAATTACGTAGAAATTAAATAAAATGTCTGTTTTATATATATCTGATATCTGATACCATATTCAGATAGAATGGAATGATGTTAATGGAAGAAATAATTTTGATTAAAGTTTCAACAAACATGACAAATATTCTAACAACAAATTAAAACACTAAATAAATTAAAATATAATAAATTTGATTAAAGGCAGCTTGTTTCCAAATGGTATAATGGTTTGGAAAACAAGCAGTTCATATTTGTTAATGACTAAGACAGATTTGAGGTGTAAATTAAAACTTGTCCTTAAAGAAATAATTACAAGGCATGTGTAAAGGAAACAGCTTGGAATATGCGGACTATGAATTCCTGTGCAGATTTAGACTGTGTTTTTTAGTAATTTAAATCAATGACAAGAACTATATTTCTAAACGTTGTTATTATTTTAGATTGATTTACTGAAATAACATCCCAGTTTAATTGAAAAGAATAAAAAAATACTGTTGTTTGCATCTACAGTGTCTTATGAAAGCTAGAAATACCATGATTTTTTTTAATGATAGCAGAAGAAGTAAACAGTGTCCTCACGAAGAGATTGTACTCCGGTGCCAGCAGATATGTGGTAACACACAAGTCTAAAATAAGCCAGAGCAGTAACATTATGAAAGATCTGCCTGTCCCTGCACTCTCATATTGCCCCCCACTCTGTTTCTCTTCTGTCTTCACCTTTTTTATTTATAGCACCATTTTGTAACTACACCTCTTTGGTCTATATGTTTGTTTAAGCGAGCGTTGAGAAGTGAGAGGTCACACAACTGAAGCATGCAATATTTATGTCTTGAGTGGATGAACCAGAGAAATAAGTTGCGCACTACAGGCCCCATATAACACTATAATTAGCTCTGCGTGGATGGTTTTAATGAGTGTGAGGTTTGACAGTGAAGCTTTCTAACTCAAATGATTTTGTTGGGCTTGTGTTTATTCCAGTGTGGGTTTTAATGTGTGTCCCTAAGGATGGCTGGTCAGCACTGATTATAGTAACAACCCCCTTGCCCTGTCCAAATAACAGTCATCTGCGCCACACTGTTTGTTATTTTGCTCAAGTGCTATATATATATATATATATATATATATATATATTGAAGCTGCAAATGACAGCCAAAGATTCTTGAGCTGTCACAGACTAGCATCATGAAGCGAAGGAACTCAGCTGGATGATTTGAATAAATGGAAGACTTATTCACTCATGAATCTGACTGTACAGCCGAGATTAAGAATATTACCGTTGCATTTGAGAATTTATTTGCATACTGTATCTCACAGTAAATTGAAGTAGGGTTGTTGTCATTAGCACATAAATTAGCAAATCCTACTTGTGCGAACATGATCGCACATGTCTGCTTAGGTTAGACTGGTATGATATATCTTACCTTCAGCTTATCATACTGTTATAGAGTCATATGTATTAGTCAATGCAATTATTTGATGATTTGATCACAGAGCTTCCTGTCTGAATGTGGCTGCAGCGTGTGGGCCACTCACCTTTTTATCTGCCACCACCTGCTATTTTAACCTTGTGATGAGTCAGTAATCACCAATGGTCGGAAGGTTGCTCCCTTGAGTCTACAGCCAGCACTTTCTGAGAATAGGGTTCAAAACAGGGCCTGAAACTGAAGGGAAAAAATGAAGTAATTACAGTAACGGGGTTACAGATTTATAGCCTTAATTAAACTGTCACTCAGGTAATTGCTAGTTTGGGACCAAACGTTGGTTTGCAGTTATGAATAAACGTAGAATATTTGTATGATTATTTGGTCTATTTTTACATTTACTTTTTTGATCACAAAATGCAAGACACAGATAAATATGTTTTTATTTTTTTTAAAAAAAATGAAAGATAAATGTTAAAATCAAAACAAAAACATTGGTCACATTTTATTTTAAGGTGCAATTCACTCTATTTACAAACCATTAACTACAACTTTTGCCTCAATAAACCTCCAAAATGCTGCTTATTAATAGTTAGTAAAATAGTTGTTAAGTTTAGATATTGGGTACAATATGGTCATGCAGAATATGTGCTTTACAATTACTAATAAACAGACAATATAATAGGCATGCTAATAAGCAATGGTGAGAATTGTTCTCTATACCAACAGATTTGTTTTACTATAGTTATCTGATCTATCAAATTTTTATACATAACTGTTAGAAATAGTTGAGAATGTCATAAAATTCATTTTGTCTTTGTGAAATAAAATATGTTTAAGACAACTGAATTTTAAATGAAGTGAAAATGAAGTTAAATAAAAAAATAGAATATTCCTCCTTTAAGATCCTCTCCAGTTCTGTCAAGTTGAATGGTAAACGTTGGTGGACAGCCATTTTTAGGTCTCTCCAGAGATGCTCAATTGGGTTTATGTCAGGGTTCTGGCTGGGCCAACAGTCACAGAGTTGTTGTGAACCACTTACATTAGTTTAGCTGTTTTTCTTACGGTCATTGTCTTGCTGGAAGGTAAACCTTTGGTCCAGTCTGAGGTCCTGAGCACTCTGGAGAAGGTTTTCTTCCAGGATATCCCTGTACTTGGCTGCATTCATGTTTCCCTTGATTGCAAACAGTCATCCTGTCCTTGCAGCTGAAAAACACCCCCACAGCATGATGCTGCTCATTGGTCAGGTGATGAGCAGTGCCTTGTTTTCTCCACACATACCATTTAGAATTAAGACCAAAATGTTAAATCTTGGTCTCATCAGATCAGAGAATCTTGTTTATAACCATCCTGGAGTCCTTTTTTTTTAGGCTTTCATGTGTCTTGCACTGAGGAGAGGCTTCCGTCGGGCCACTCAGCCATAAATCCCTGACTGGTAGAGGGCTGCAGTGATGGTTGACTACAACTTTCTCCCATCTCCCGACTGCATCTCTGGAGCTCAGCCACAGTGATGTTTGGGTTCTTCTTTACCTCTCTCACCAAGGCTCTTCTTGCCTAATAGCTTAGTTTGGCCCGGCGACCAGCTCTAGGAAGGGTTCTGGTCATCCCAAATGTCTTCCATTTAACGATTATGGAGGCCACTGCGCTCTTAGGAACCTTAAGTGCAGCAGACATTTTTTTGTAACCTTGGCCAGATCTGTGCCTTGCCACAACTCAGAGTTCTTCAGGCAGTTCCTTTGACCTCATGATTCTCATTTTCTCTGACATGCATTGTAAGCTGTAAGGTCTAATATAGACTGGTTTGTGGCTTTCCTAATCAAGGACTCAAATGAAGGTGTAGAACCATCTCAAAGATGATCAGAAGTATGTGGACATCACCTTAAATATATGAGTTAAATATATGAGTGTCACAGCTATTTTTTTTAATATGCAAAAATGTTTTTCTGTCAATATGGGGGGCTGTATGTACATAAGGAGGACAAAAATGACCTTAAATGATTTTAGCAAATGGCTGCAATATAACAAAGAGTGAAAAATTTAAGGGGGTCTGAATACTGAACCCTTAATACTTAATACTGAATACTAAATATACCCACTGTAAATAACACAAGCACATAGCAAAATTACAATACCTTATATTACCTATCTAAAATTAATTTATATTAAATAAATGCTGATTTAAAACATTAATACTACCCTTATATATAAATAAATAACACAAAACCATATTATGAATTCATGTCAGTCTCTCTTTTCTTCTGTCATCTCCTCACTCCTAGAAGTCAAAGCTATTGAGAATTTATTTATTTATAATGCGTGGTGTATAATATTCATCACAACAATTTCATATTTGACTTCCCTCATAATTATTTAGGTAGGATTTGAATGTACATTTGTATTGATGTATAGTGTATAATTCTAATTAGCTGTATGAACTCAAAGTTTTTCCCAAACTTTTCAAAAGGCAAACTTTCTCTCTGCTGTCTTGACTGTGTCCGTCTCTCCACAATTGTACCACTCACAGCTCCCCTACATGGCAATTATGTGTGTGCTGACTCTGCAGGTTATCTTCTAGCAGTTATAAGTTAGTAGACACTTGGCTGTGGCAGGTAACAGTGCTTGCTAAGACCTTTATTACCAGGGCTGTCTCCCTGCAAAATGTCACCATGGTGTATTGTTAAGAGGCAAGATTCAAACACCTGCATAAACATGAGGTTACAGAGAATTGGCAGAGTCGTTCTGCCAGAGCTAGGCCAAGAAAGCTGTCAGGTCATGGCGACTTAACTCATAGTTCAGCTATTTAGTACATCGCTACATGAAGTACATCCCTGTGTGGCAGACACAGAAACGGTGAAATACTCACTACCTCAGCGAGCAGCTGCCGTATGCTAAAACGGCTGTGCTCGGCAGATCTTGATTACCTTTTCCCTTGCTTTAAGCATTATTTTTAGCATATTTCACAGCACATGCTTCCTTGTTTCATAAAAAGAGTTTGCTAAATGATAGCTGTGTATTTATTTAGCTCTCTCTATATACAGCGAGTCTGTTATTAGCATTGTTTAAATGGGTGTGAAATGTATTGCTTGAGAGAAGCTAGGCGTTTTGAAGTTCTAAACGGGATCCTAATAGTCTGACACGTATTTAAGTGGTTTTGTGCGGTTGCCAATTACCAGCTTAAAAATAGTTTCTTGTAGAGGTCTGAAGACAAAAATGCTAATTCTGGCACTGTGAGGGCTGGAAGGCTAGCACGAGTGCCATATTTGTTATCAGTCTAACAAAGAGACAGTGTGCGAAGGGCCTAAAAATCACAGCATGTTGAAAGCACAATGAAAGTAGTATGTAAATGCGTGCATGTAATAGGCAGGTCTTGCCTGTGATGACATAGAGGACAGAGATGGATTTGGTAAAGGTTGAGCTTTCCTTCAGTGTAACGTAGACTGACCTCTCTGATGTAGTGTGGGGACTTTCCCTGAGGATAAACAGGAGCATTGCTAGTCTCCAACAGAACAAAAGCTTTATTGAAGAGTGATTGTGATTCTGTGTCCTCATGTTGCCTTACCAAGTGTAACAAGAAACCTAATGTCACGTTGTGTCCTTTTGCTTTTTCACTGCTTTAAAAGGCATTTGTATTAGAAGAAAGTTCTGTATTTTAAATATTAAGTATAACATTAAATAAATACCAAATGCACTATTTTGATGAAAAAAACCTTTGTAAACGCCTTTAGGATATAGACAGTGATAAAAATATAAAGATTTGTGTGTAAGTACTACTGAAGCAAAGATTTATGGCTCAGTGTATGAGAAATCTTAAATTTGACAGGTGCATGAAAAACAGTTTTTGCCTACAGTTTCTACCCTTAAGCATTAATTTTTGTAAACACTTGTTAACACAGAGGGTATTAACTCATTTATTTAGCTAAGCTGAAAGCCTTCATATTTAATTCATCATCTGAAACACCTTGACCTTTAGTTCTGAATTCTTTGAATACTCCAGTGATGTTTTTTAAATATAACAAAAAACTCAGACTGATGCACATGTACTTTGCGTAAAGGGATAGTTCACCGAAAACAGAAAATTCTGTCTTTCCAAATCTGTAAAACCTTCGTTCATCTTCCAAGGGCTCTTGATAGAAAGCAAGGGTACTGACGCCTTTGGAACGGCATGAGGGTGAATAATTATATTCAGTACTTTAGCAGAGACATTAGCTTTTATCCAAACAAACTTACAAATGAGGACAATGGTAGCAATCCAAATCGAAAATAGTGAATTGATACTGATTGAAATTAGTGAGTTTTTAAGTACATATATATATATAAGAATTAAAGAGGAGAGTGATAGATTTAGTGTCAAAAGCTACACCTCCGTGGCTCTCTCCAGCCAGCAGTAGCGGGAACCTTCGCTAGAGTATTAGTGTTTCCACCCAGACTTTTTTTAGCTCATGTATCTTGGCTGATGCAGTGTTGGACATTATCACCACTATTTGAATGCTAACTGCATTGGCTGAGAAGTATGACGGGAGACCAGGAAAGTGCAAAGGCTTTCTTCTTCAATGTGACATCTATACTGGCTCTCAGACGGGAGAATTTGTTACCGATGACTCAAAGGTTTCGCTTGTGTGTTCACTGCTCACCGGAAAAGCACTAGAGTGGGTCACTGCGCTGTGGGAGGGCAGCAGGGTGGCATTTCCTTCCTATCAAAGCTTCTTGAGACAGTTTAGAGTTGCCATGCTGTTGTTGGAAAGAATGCCAAAGATGAAATTCTAGCATTGAGACAAGGCACGGCTTCAGCCACGGAGTACACCTTGAACTTCCGCACCCTGGTGGCACAAATAGGTTGGGACGCTGATCCACTTAAATCACTGTATCGCAGAGGTTTACGCGACGAACTGAAGGCTGAGTTAGGCAGCTGTGACGAGGACCGCAGCTTGAGTGAATTAATGGACTTGGCTATTTGCACAGACCACCTCATGCGCTCACCGGCGGTGGCGGTGGCAGCCCTCAATGGCCGACCAATAGGGAAGGGATGTATCACTTCAAAAATACAACCCTTGACTTTGCTCACTGGCTCACTACACAAAGAGGACATCCAGCTACATGTCATCAAGTGACCTGAACACACGTCAATCCTCGGCCTGCCCTGGTTAGAGATGCACGACACCACTATTTCCTGGAGCACTCATCAGGTCATCCAATGGTCACCCGCCTGCCAGGCTCACTGCATCACCAAATCCAAATGCACTAATCACCATGTTCAACTCACCACCGCAGAGGATCCTGAACTCCAACTCCTACCTGCATCCTACAAAGATCTCAAAATGGCTTTCAGCAAAGTCCGAGCTACTCAGCTGCCACCACATTGGCCTACGGACTGCGCCATTGATCTCATACCTGGAACCATACCTACTCGGGGCTGTGTCTTCCCACTCTCTCAGCCCGAAACTGCCAGCATGGATCAATACATCAAGCAGAAGTTGGATAAGGGCTTCATCTGGCCATCCACATCCCCAGCTTCGGCAGGTTTCTTCTTTGTGAAGAAGAAGGACGGAACCCTACAACCCTGTATTGACTATCGATCTATCGGAATAACCATCAAGTACCGCTATCCCCTGCCACTCGTCCCGTCCGCCCTGGAACAGTTACGCTCCGCAAAACTCTTCACCAAACTCGACCTACGTTCCGACTTACAACTTTATCTGTATCAGGGAGGGTGACGAATGGAAGACAGCTTTCTCCACCACAAATGGGCACTACGAATATCTGGTGATGCCCTTTGGGCTATCGAATAGTCCGTCAGTCTTCCAGTCTTTCAGTCATTCTACTTCAGAATGAAGTATTCAGAGAGATGCTCAACCACTTTGCCATCATCTATATTGGTGACATCTTAATTTACTCAGACGATCTTGAAAGCCACTATATGCGAAGTGTGAGTTTCATCAGACTTCAGTGACCTTACTTGGTTATATTATCAGTCCAGACGGTGTCGCCATGGATGACAAAAAGGTGGATGCAGTTCTAAACTGGCCAAAGCCGCAGACCCTGAAATAGCTTCAACGTTTTCTCGGTTTCGCCAACTTCTATCGGCGCGTTAGAAACTTTAGTCAAACCTCGGCCCCCTTAACAAACATGACTCGCAAAGAAACGAAAACCCCTGCCCTGGAACCCTGAGAGTGAGGCCGCCTTTCAGCAGCTCAAAAGAATGTTTACCACAGCTCCCGTCTTACACCATCCCAATCCAGAACTACAATTCATTGTGGAAGCTGAATACCGGCATTGGGGCAATCCTTTCCCAACGTCAGGGGAATCCAGCTAAGATGTACCCATGTGCTTATTATTCCAGGAAACTCACCTCTGCTGAGAAAAACTATGATGTTGGTGACAGAGAGGACACTTAGCAATGAAGGCAGTACTACAAGAATGGCGGCACTGGCTAGAGGGCGAGGACGAGGTTGCGGAACCCGAAATCCCTCCCCTGATCATCGACGGAGAAGAAATCTACCAGGTTTAGGAAATCCTGGATTCTTGGCTTTGGGGTCGTCTGCTTCAATGCTTAATTCACTGGGAGGGCTACGGACCTGAAGAGAGATCGTGGGTTAGCTCCCGAGACATTCTCCCACTCTCATTCAGCCGCTTGGATTGAGTTGGGCAGGTCATCCCACCAGGAGAGAACATTTAATGTAAAAGTCAGTGAAAGTGATTTTGTGCTACTTTGGAATAACTTTGCCGTTCATTTGCAGACCACAAACTTTTAGGGGGCATATAAGTCTATTTTGATAAAGGGGTGCAAAGCCAGAGGTGGTTTTGTAGGCGAACATCAAAGCCCTGAATTTTATGTGAACAGCTGGTACCCAGTACAAATAAACAGAGATGTGACATGTATTCTTATGGGCTCATTAAAAATCTTGCTCCTGCGTTCTGGATTAACTGTAAAAGTTTGATAGAACTGGCTGGAAGACCTAGAGGGCATTGTAATAATCCAGCCTGGACAGAACAAGAGCTTGAACAAGAAGTTGTAAAGCATGTTCTGAAAGAAAGGGCCTGGGCTGCGTTCTCCGAAACCACCTTAACCTTAAGACGTACCTTATCGTTAACGTGTGTTTTCCGAAACCTTCTTAGTTAAGTATACCTTCTGTAAGTCATACGTTCGTCAGGTTGGTCTGGAGTGCTGTACCGTTCTTTATATATATACTGTAGCTGCAGTATACCTTATCGCTGCTGACGGTTCATACCACTAGTGGCCACCAATACGCAAAAAGTTTCAATAAAAAGTTTAACTACACATAGAAAATTTTGATGAACATATAATTTAAAATCTGAATTAGTATTCAATTTAAATTTTTACTTTTCTTTTCTTTAAAATTGTACACATAAAATATTTATGTGGTTATAGTCTACACCCAGTGCATGGAAGTGTTTTGACCATTTGACAGAAATAATACACCTTTTGCTGTCTTTTTTTTCCCAACGTAGTGAATGTCGGTATGTCTCTCATGTTTGCGTTTTTATTGAGGAAATCATCCAATTACACAAATGAGCGATTCACGCTAATAATGTGATACGGCTGGTGGGTAATCGGCATACGTTGTGGAGAACATTACACTAATGGCCATGAGAGTGTGGGATTGCCCACTTGCTAAATTATAAGCACATACATGTATTTATTTTTGCATGTACATATTTCAATGAGCCCTGATAAATGCAGTTCTAAAACGTTTTGTTATAAAGAACATTATTTTCGCAATACTTAACCTATACAGCTGTGAAGGAAAGAGTGCACAATCGATCATCGAGGCATCCATATCAACCTATTAAGCACCACCAGCTTGGACAGCACCTGCTAAGGTTACACTTAAGAAGGTTTACCTTATGCAACATTCTAAGGTATTGTTCGGAGAACACACGTAGGAAAGGTATAACTGTAATTAAGGTGTACCTTTTAAATCTTCGTAGCACGCTAAGAGACAACGTTGTCGGAGAACGCAGCCCTGATCTTCTTAATTTTGTATAAATGAAAATCTGGTTTATTATCTATATAAAAGTTAAATGAACAAATAATTCATATAAAGTAATTGTAATTTTATACAATAAATTTAAATTGTAAATTTAACAATAGTGCTGGATAAAATGCAAATTGTTTCAAATGAAGCCAAATCAATGTCACTGTTCATCTATAAAGGTGATGATACAGGGGGTGACTTTTTGAGCATTTTTGCTGGCCATAAATATTCAGATGCCAGGTATCATCACCTTAAGCAACAGTGATTCACTCCAGAATGATTCTTAACAAATCGGGGGAATGATTAAATGATTCAAAAGATATAACCTGCAGAAAGTCACTGAAAAAATACATTAACTCTGCCTGCTGCAATAAATAAATTAATAAATCTGCCTGCATTTTTGAACCAATGAAATTTGATGTTTGAAATGAAGTGTATATTATAATAATTTACTTTAATAGGACTGTCTTATTTAGTTCTGTTTGTACAAAAGCAGTAGTCTGCCTAAGCAGCAAACATGAAAAACAAAAACACAATGCCCTCCATTCTTTATTTCAACTCATAGCCTACATCTAATATTCTCTAGCTTCTGTAGAGCACATGGAACAAAGGAAAGGAGCAATTTACCTCATGCCTGTGTATGTGAATTAAGCCCCTTGTCTTGTCAATGAAAGGACAATGCAAATTGTTAAGAGCAAAAAGGTCACACTGTCTGCAGCTGCAATCTGAGAGCGGAACTTTTCAGGAGAAATCCAATTAGAACATTACCTCATGTGGCAGCCAGAAAAAAACGGTCCTACATCTCCACCTTTGTTCAACAAGACCTTTAACTTCAGTCTAGCATGTTGCTGCAGCACCTCCTGTGCTCTTCACCTGCAGAGGTGTGCTTTGTCAGGGGGTCAGGGTATATCAAACATCCAATTAGAGCGTTGTAACAGATACCCACACACACATACACGCATTGCTCTCTTCTCATTACACGTAGGAGCTGAACCTCTGTCTGTTAGTTCTGGCCCTGCAGGCTCACTTTCCCCTTACAATATTAGATCAACCATCAGAGAATACAGCATGGTTCCTTCAATGCGTTCGCAGGCAAATGCCATGGAGCTCATTTCAGAGAAATATGTAAGATGAAAACACAGAATAGTGGCTTCCAGCATACATTTTCGTTTTCCACACCTCCATAAAATGCATTTTATGTGAATGTTGGTGTGCATTTTAGGGCTAGTCTTGAGTAACGACATCATTATAGGTTTCCACTACTAATAAACTACTAAAATTAGCCACAAAATATCCATTAAAATAGTGTCCGATGGATTTTATATACATGTTTGTTTTATAAAAATCACATTAAAATTGACTTTTTGCTACTGTTTACTGCCTTTTATGCATAGATTGTTTTGGTTTAGTCTTAAAATATGAAGAACTAAAATCATTGAAAAATATATAATTAATTTGTTTTGTTTAAATTAAGTTGTTAAATTGGTTTAAATTCAATTGTTTAAATTATAAATCTTATTAATTAATCTTATAAATCTTAATCTGTATATTAGAAGTGAATTAAACATACCATTTAAATATGTTTTTGTGTCAAAATGCTTTTATGATTTTTCCTTAATTGTGGCATTATTTTCACCCTTTTGCTTTATAAAGCTTTTTTTAAATATTGATTTATCAGCGACACGGCAGTGTCAGTAAAGAGCTTAAAATGAACCATAAAGCCAGCATCTCATGTAAAATATAAAAAGAAAAATCACTTTTGAACAAAATATTTTACTTAAAATATTTGTCAAAAATTCAAATAAATAAATGTAAAAAACAAACATTTCATTATATATTTAAGATCAATAAATTGCGAATTTAGCCTAGAAAAAGGACATTGGCCATATATTCATTTATTTATTTATCAAAAAAAAAGGCATTTTCACTCAACATTACTTTGAAGGGGATTTGTATTACCTAAAGGAATAAAAATTCCATCAAAAAAAATACTAAGAGTAAGAACATTTTTTTAGAGAGTTTGAACACATGAAAAATGCACAGAGCCAAAAACGTCCACAACTGAAGAAAGGCCCAAGCATTATTTAAACACACTTTGCCATTCCTGTTAAAAACATGACTGTGTACTGTTACACATAATTGCAAAGGATGTGTATAGGCCTTGGAGATATCTCTGTTGTGCATCCATCAGATATTACATACATTATTTATCTTTCCCCTCCTGGTCCCAGGTTGCTTTGAGTCAGATAGATGCTCCCCAGTCCTTCTTCACCTGACCCAGTGTGGCTTCCAAACAGTAATTGTCTACATCAATAAAGCTTTCATATTGCATCCAATTCTCCCCTTTACACTGTATCACTGGGTGGAGGACATCATAATTTCATTGAAAGGAAAATGGGGCAGAGGCTGAAATAATATCTATATTACTCTCAGACGAGGGGGGAAGGGACAGAGCTGTCCGGTTTGCGAAAGCCAATGATTTTTCTTTCTTTCTTTCTTTCTTTATGATCTGGCCTCCCAATTACCTGCCAGTGATTTTGTGTAGAGAGAGGAAATGGATCTATAACTCATTTACACTACTGTCAATGAGGCCACAACGGGACTTGGTTTCTTAGTAGCCAAGGAAAAGGGGATAGATTACTGTCAAAGATGATGCACTCGTAATAGGAAATTTCCCTTGTTTGTTTTGATATCATCTTTTGGGTCCCTAGATGACTAATGAAGTCATTTCTATGCTTAGTTTAGTCATAAAGGACCCATGATTGAGATGAGATAGACACAACGTGAAACCATTAATAACAAGTAATCCACAAGTTCTTGATCAAGAAAGGAGAGACAAATCACAAAACAACCAATTATTGCAACCAAAATATCCATCACGTACACTGGGAGATTATTTAAAATCACTGTCAGCTTAATATTAAATAACAGGTTGCTTTTATGAGATTTTAAAGTGTTATTTTGCCTGACCTTTGAAGGGATCAGAAGAGACTTGAGCATTAACTGCCGACCACCGATTCCTGCTCTCTCAAACCACTGATGTGTCTTATAAAGCACAGCTTTTGATTAAGACTGCAAGATTTAGACATGAAATTCAAATTGAGACGAGCTTCAAAAGGAGCCACATCAGCAAATGAATTTCAATCTAACAGACTGAGCAGAGGACAGAAAGTTGAGTGGGAAGCTCATCATGATAAGACATCTCATTTGAAGGATGTCCAACATGGCTGATAGGTGCTAAATAAACTTATCTGACATATTTCACAATGAATCCTTTCAAACTCCAAGATCTGTGACATGGTTGTAATGTTGTACTGGGAGTTTCTTAATGTGTCAGCCAACATGAATCACTGTTAATAGGCTTCAGTTTATTATAGGGTAGGATAACACTTTATTTTGATTGTTTTCTACTATTCTACTAACTTTACGTTATTGTGCAAAAGATATAAACATGTTCTACTAACTCTAACCTAATAGTCTTATATCTAATGAGAGTTTTTTTGTTTTGTTTTTTTACATTAGTTATAGTTAGGAAAGTCTAAAGTGGAAATAAAATAAAGTAATAAAGTGTCACTTTTAGTCTAAATCAGTTGGCAGCATTTTCGAAAACCAAGGTTTTTAACTGTAGTATCTTTTGACTAAATTGTATTGAAAAAAACAGTAAACTACCATATTACCTGACAAGATTTTTAGCCAGATCTTACATTCTGTAATCACACTTGAAGTTAAGTAATTCTGACATGCAAAATTGTGAAGAATTCCTGGTGAAATATTACCAAGGAGGTCTATAATATCTGGAGAAAACGTAATCGTATCTGTAAGCATTGTCATTCATCTCAATGTAAGTCAGTTGGCACAGGGTCCTCTTGAGCTATGGAGGCTGCCATCTTTCCTTATGGGCACTGCATTACAGGAATATTTGTCATGTGACTGATCACATGACAAATGGCTGTAGACAGGGAAATATATAAGTCCTTTTTGCGCTTATACAAGCCCTCCAAAAGTGTAAAACTTAAAGCTAACATGAAATACTTGCAATTTGTATGTTAAATTTATATGTTACTTGAAATTGTATAAAATGTAAAAATGCAACAATTCATCAGTACACCAGCTTTCATGTGGCTCAAACATAGAGCTGTGCTCAATAAAACCCATCCACTTTCCTGCAAAGTTCAGCTCCATCGCTGATTTGAGAACTAAACACAACAGGAAAGGATCTTAGGGACAGAGTTGTCTCTTAAGATCTCTCAATGACCACAGTTGCCCAGTCCAGGACATACTGTTGATATATTGTTCACAAATTGTAGTTTGTAAACTGATACATGCATGAGATATGAGTTGCTTTGGATAAATAGGCAATTTAATGCATTAATTAATTTAATTTCTAAGCAAAACAAGCCTGTTTTGATGCATAACACAATAACAATACTGAAAACAGGCAAATGCTACAAAAATGGAGAAAACAGGACCAATTCTTATCCTATACAGTATATAAAGTCTTTTAAAACAATACTTTTAATTTTTCAAGAAACTCAATGCTTGCCTGACAATTTGGGGAATGCTCATATAATAATAAAATCTTTTTTTTTTTTCTTCTTTTCATAGATTGTACTTATTGTACACTGATGACAATAGTTTATATTGTATTGTCATAGCTGATTATCACATCACCTTGGCATTCCAACTGGCCCAAGTGAGGCACAAGCCATCAGGAATTGTCTTGACTTTCCCGATCAGCCATTCTGGTCTTGTGCTGTGAATAGTTGTGAATTGTGCTGTGGTAATGGTATAGAGCTACACAGCCAAATAAAATGAGTTAAGAAGCAGTATAGATATTTGTGTTTAAAAAGCAAAAACTCATTTGATATAGTACAGCCATATGGTTGAAGCAGATGGTGGAGAGCTTCTCAAGACCTTTGAGAGAATTGTGTTATTGTTCCCCAGCATTACTTTTCACATCCCAGAGTAATCATATCTGCTCTCAGTGAACCGCACATTCGATTCAGGTAAACACTTTTTGTTCTGAACATACTGCAGGGATAAAGAGATCTCCTAAAAATGGAAATAAATGGAAGAGACGTGTTTTTTATAATTATTTTATTTATTCATTTATTTATTTATTTTTTTTAAATGAATGTTTATGTGTTTATTGAGATTAAAAAATACATATATTTAGATTACTGTTAAAAACTCTTGGGGTTGTTTAGATTTTGTTTACCTGGTCTCATGGCATAAACGTACATGGGTGCACTTTTTAGCAAGACATGAAATTTGTACATATCAGTACATAATAAGTACATAATAAGTACATATCACTGCAGTTTTTAAAAGAAATGAACACTAGAGGCAGTACAACTCTGACATCTTTTATTCCTTTTCACACAAATTTATAAGTTTTGATTAATAAAGTCCAATTTTTGCACTTAAATTTGATGAGATTTGAAAACTGATGCTTTTGAATGTTAGCGTCACACATAAACCTTTAGCAGCAGTGCATGGATATTTCAATTCTGAAATGCCGCAATACATACCTATAT
>JAUYWG010000046.1:6885491-6959578 GCA_034779775.1 Enteromius afrohamiltoni | reverse complement strand
AAATTTAAAAAAAAATATATATATATATATGATATTTTTTTTTTATATATATATTTTGATGTTATATATATATATATATATATATTTTTTTTTTTTTTTATATATTTTTCCCTGAGAACAGCAGATAACCAAGATCAAAAAAAGAAAGCACAACACACTGTAAACACTCACACACAGAGCTTTCCGAGTAAGACTGTTTGCACATTTGCTGTATTTCTGCACTCATAAATTGAGTGTGAAAGTGCTCATTGAAAAGCAGAAACGCTCCACCTGAGGACGAGTGCTTACAGTCACTGTGGGGAGAGGAGGAGTGTGCCCTTGAGAGGAATAAACAAACACCAGAACAAGTCCCAACAGATACCACAGTCCAAGTCTGTCATCAGTCTGAGAGGAGATCCGGAGAGAATCATTCTAATGAACAGACAGAGATGATTCTTTCTCTGAAGGGTACGTTTGCTTTGGTCGTAAAGATAATATTTACTGTGATATTTGTTCACTGAGCTGGAGTTAACGGGAACTAATTGAGGATTTGATAGAAATGATAATTTAGCAATTCAGGTTCTGAACTTGAAGTAACGAATCTTCTTTATTCCAATCATGATTATTAGAAATGTATATATATAGGATATGTAATTTAAAGCAGATATATTTTATACACTAAAATATAAAGCACTTTCATATTAATTTTTAAACATTTTATTATTAACTGCTTCACACCAGTCTTTAAAGAAATTGTTTGACTCTCGATTCATTTGAATCATAAGAATCATTTGCTCACACTAGTTTGCGCTTTATGTTCATTCTTGCTTGAGCACTGAAGACACTGGACTATGTAGAAATGTTGTCAGTTATTTCTATATTGCTTCATGGTTTTGCCTCTCACGTTTAATTCAGACAAATCAGTGTCAAAACTATGACGAGTTATATAAACTGCAGTCTCTACCTTTTCAAAATGCACATGTTGGAACCTAAAGGACCCACTTTGGTATCTTAAAAAGTACACATTAGTACTCAATATGTACATTTTTGAACCTTATAAAAAAGGCAGCACCACAGTGACAGCTTTTGTACCTTTATTTATGATACTAATATCTAATATTATTGCATATTTAAATATGTAAACTTGAATTTTAAATAGTAGAATACTTATTTATTCTATTTTTTTTTTTTTTCAGTTCATAGAATTGATTTATTCACTCATTTAACATGTTTGTAATTATATACGTACTTTATGAGTCTTATTTATTTTATATATTATATTAATAATGTCATCCCAAAGTCAGGTCAAGTTCCTCCTCAGATGTTCTGGAAGAAAGTTTCATCCTTTAGATGTCAGGGCGTAAATGTTGAGGTGCCCTTGAATCAGTGCTGCAGATGTCTCCTCCGGTGCGTTTACAGTGAAGCGAGTGATCTGTGCCATAGGGCGGATTCCTGAAGAAACCCCTATCAGGAACACGAAAGTCATCCTGCAGCATTATTACGCCGTTCGCACAGCATGTCCGCACCGGCCGCAGAAATCCAATTCCAAACTTGGCAGTGGTAGGAAGGTGTTTTAGTACACAGTGTGAGGAAAGTACATAATCATGTTGAGTGGGACGCCTGCAGGAAACATTAAGGGAAGTCTGTGTGTCTGCCGCTCTGGGTGGTGAGCGCTGAATTATTCACTCCATGTCTGGCCAATAAATGCACTGCTGTGTGATCGGGGTGTGTGTGAGAGAGAGAGAAACACACATACTGTAATTGTAGTCATCCTGTAGGTGTGTGTTCTGCATATTAACAGCTGTTGGAATTAGTAGCTTCCTTCAGGCCACCCAAAGACAACTTTTATGTTTAAATACAATTTGAATCGTTTCGTGTAGTTGAGGAAATATTGTAATGTGTCTGTGGTTGGGCCTTGTCCCAAATCAAAACTACTACTTAAACTCTACAAATATCTTGCACGTGCTGGTATTTATTTAAATCTCACATAACAATTTAGTATCAGGGCTCCTTTAATAAATGATTTTTACATTTTTATTTTGTATTTATATATATTTATACAGTGGGGTCAATCGGCATTTGATCGCCCTGTGATTTTGCAAGTTCTCTTACTTATAAATCATGGAGGGGTCTACAATTTTCAGATGCATTTCCACTGTGAGAGACAGAATCTAAAAAGAAAAATCCGGAAATCACATTTTTTAACAATTTATTTGGGAATTACTGTCGCTCAAATAAGTATTTGATCACTTGCTCATCAGCCAGATCTCTGACCCTCAAAGACCTGTTATTTAGCTTTTAAATAGTCCAGCTGCACTCTGCTCATGATTCTACATTAGTAGCACCTGTTTGAGGTGGTCAGCTGTCATAAAGACACCTGTGCACCCCACAATCAGCCAGAGTCTAAGCAGCAACATCAAAACCAAAGAGCTGTCAAAAGACACAAGAGACCTTCACAAAGCTATGGGGCAATTACCAAGCAGCTTGGTGAACTGTTGGAGCAATTGTCAGAAACTTTTTTTTCTAAAAAAAATATTTGTGTGAGGGACAGAGAGAGGGATAGATGATGGATATAACTACTGAATATAGCTGCTGAATTAACTCAATGTTAACAAACCAACCATGCTTTGTTGTAACAGTTTAACTTGAAAAAGTGTCTGGTTATCTTTGCTACATTTATTCAGAAGTAAAGCAGTGAGTGTCTTCAGCATCATTTTGATGGCACTATGTTTCTGACCAGTGGCTTTATATTTATGTGGCAGAGACATGGCAGAAAGGCTGCAGAGTCTGTTAGAGGCTGAGGGACGTTTACAGCACAGTCTCTGCCTCCATCTTTCTCTCTCAGGGCTGACAGCTCGAGCGTGTTTGCCTTCAAACACGGCCAGAGAAATCAGTCCATGAGACACACTGCCTTCAGGAGCAAACTGGCATTCAAACACTTGATCCGTGAGGGAAAAGTCACGAAATCAACAGAGCTCGGCCTCATCTCAGAGGGCTTTTACATCCTATGCTGCAGAGGAACATAACACTCTACAACAGACAGAAATCACTAGACATTCAATTACTGTGTTTACAATTATGCTTACTGATTAAAGCTTTTATAACAATTTTTTTTTTTATTTCACATGGTTTATGTTATGTCATATTTTTATTTTATTATTATTATTTACAAACACAATTTTTTATATTTTTATATATATTTTAAATATATCATGTTTTTTATTTTATTTTTATATTATTGTATATTTTTATTTTCCTTCTGTGTTTTCTTTTCTTTTTTATTTTATGGATGGAGAACACAATTTAAACATTTCCTGAAGCTCAATTTAAACTGAAATATGATGAAAGTTTATTTCAAGCATTTCTATCATTTCACAGGCCCAACCACACACCCTACCGAAATGCAACTTCTAAAAATATCTCGGCATGTTTTGCTGTTGCCTTCCAAAAAATAAATAATAATAAAAAAAATATAATAAGCAAAAAGCTTTTGAAGTGCATCAGCGAGTTCATTTATAATTTCATATCACAAATCAAAGAGCAAGTCTCTGCAGAAACTTCAAACGTTTACATTAGCAGCAGGGACGCCTGCGTGGATCCAAACAGACATGTGAATGAAAGCTGTGAGTTTGTGTCTCTGTCCGTCAGATGACCCACACGTACCTTGACCACCTCGCCTCCCTCCACTTTCATCAGGTGCCTGAGGTTCTGCTGGAGCAAACTTGTGTTGGATCTCCACTTCAGCAGCCCCAGGAGATCAACTACAGGAGAACAGAGAGAAACACAAACACATTCACCTCCGCACATGAAAGATCCCTCATACAGAGACATCTCGTCTGACTGCTCAAGCCACGCGATACGATTCATTTTCCCACTCCCCAAGAGTTAAACAGTTGAGTTCTACCGTTTCTGACTCCCTTCAGCCAATCTCTGGGTCTGGCGGTATCATTTTTAGAATAGATTATTTAATCTGATTACACCGATAGTATATAGTCACATCGTCCCATAAAAACACAACTTTTAATTTTCAGCCAGTCTTAGTACACAATGTTACAATGGAAAAATATCCAAGCTCCTTGGTCATCTTTGAGTGTGATGCTAATGGTCTGATCAGACTCAATGATCTATGCTAAGCTAATAAAAGTAACAGTCAGATGCGAAGATCGTCTGATTGGAGTCAAATATGGTGAAACTCAACTGTTTAACTTTGGAGGACTTGGAAAATGAGCATATTTTCAAAAATGGGGCTTCCTTTGAGTGGTTTATCAATCAACATTCATATATATAAGACAACGGGAATCCCCCATAATGATTCACAAATGTTCTTTATACAATTCTTACTGGATGAATCAGACCGTTACGGTGGGGAACTCTGGGAAACACTCATGAGAGTTTTACAGTTCAGCCGGTTCTCTTGAGGACTCTTAACACTGCCTGAGAGGCGCCCATAGAAATCGTCATGGTAACAGGAGAGAGAGACTTTTTCACCTCAAACCAGGCATTCCAGCAATCACTTGAAAACAAGCCACAGTGAAATGATGTAATCTGGTGTGAAGAGGTTTTTACAGGACTGTGTTTTAAACGGCCGTCGTAGAGAGAATTTGACAGAAACCTAAAAAGTCTAAATAGACGTTATTTTTCAAATGAAAACAAATTTAGAACTTTTTTATATTGTAGGGATATAAATGTAAAAGAACTAATAATTTCGTTAGGTAATAAAATTTTTTTTAATGAATAATGTATATGTATTCTGTAAATATACATAAATGCACTATAGCATATGATGTTAATAGAATAGAAAAATAGAGAAACAGTAAGTAAAATAAAGTGTGTGTGTGTGTGTGTGTTAGTCTCACCGTGTCATTTAATAATAATTATTATTATTAGTATATGCATTTCTGCTTATCACAATAATAATAATAATAATAAATATATACAGTCACAGAATATTTGTGTTTACAAATAAATAAATTATATCCTTTTTTTACAATACTTTATTAGTTTAAGAAAAATTAAATAAATATACAAAAAATCATTGTATCATTTAATATTTAACCACTTGTTAAAAAAATGTATATAAATAATGAAAAAAAAAAAGTGAGATTTAATCCATCAATTTTTGTAATTATTTAAATGAATCGAAAAGAAAACATACATCCTACATTGAACTGACTCTGATCGGTCATTGTTCTGACTTAATGTTATGTAGTCAAGACAAAAAGTAAAATAAACCCCAACAGCCACAGCAACAACACTTGATCAATAACACGGTTAATCATAAACTAAAGAAAACCTGAATGCCCAGACGGACCAATCACAATCAAGGATTCCAGAGCCCTGCATATTAAATAACTAAGGCGGCAGAAGTCGAGCAGACATCATCATATCACATCAGCAGGAACGATAGCTGTGTGGGAGAGACGATTCAGAGAGTTAAAGATCCCAGCATTTACAAGCCCAGCCTGTGGGTTTAATAAAAACCACATCAGAGAGATAGAAAGAGCTGTCAGGCCACGAGAGAGGAGAGCGGTGCTGTCATTATTAAAAATGCCTCTTCCTTCACTCCTATTGGTACAGAGACACGTGATCGTCTGGGGAGTGTGCTTCACAAAACTAAAATATCTAAACAAAACAACACTCCTGCAGGCCGCATTGATTTCCACCTGCATTTATGACACAGAAACCACAAATGGTTGCCATAGAGGAACAGCGGGGATCCACGGCTCAATATGCTAATATGTGTGCCTTAAAGAGCCTCTTTCACTTTTGCGACAGAAAACAGAACGTCATTGACGGACAAGGCCTCGCAGGGGGAAAAGAAGCCTTGACAAAAGTAAAAACCTGAGTTTATATGCTAATGCCTCGGCCTGAGGGATCCTCAGCGACCTCATTACCGCGTCTGCTACCTGCCAAACGCTGGTTTTGGAGAGATTTCTGACAAAGGTCTTCATTAACGTGGCGTCTGAATTGCCCTCGTGGCTCAAGGGTCGCGTAAAACCGTCGTTAGCACCTCTGTAATCAATTCACAAGCACGGCCGGCCTCATAACACGCTATGTGAGAGGAATTACGCCGGTGTCCGGCGGGGATAAGTATGGCCTTTAAAGCGCTCGGATCGCAGACGCTCGAAGCTCGATCTCGCTTGCATCCGACTCTGGCAGGGGAGCTTTGAAATTAGCGCAGAAAACATCTTGGCCTTCTGACGGCTGTGAAGTGTTTGCGAGCTCTGGTTTGGAGTGTCTCGGAGAGTCTCTGAAGCACAAGCTGATTTACATCAAACATCAGCAACTGTTGCGAAGTTTAAAGATATCGCAGTTATTTTTCACCACTTATTAGAGAGAGGGATTAGGACACAAAGTCAGCTTTGAATGTGAGAATGTGACCAGGCTGCTGGAAACGGGGGCAGTCGTGGCCTAATGGATATGGAGTTGGACTTGTAACCCAAAGGTCACGTGTTCGAGTCCCAGGTTGTGGGTCGGGGAGTAAATAACCAGCGCTCTCTTCACCTTCGATACCACGACTGAGGTGAGACCCTTGAGCAAGGCACCGTTCCCCCAACTGCTCCCCAGGCGCCACAGCAATGGCTGCCCACTGCTCCGGGTGTGTGTGTGTGTGTGTGTGTGGTTGTTCTCACTGCTGTGTGCGCGCACTTGGATGGGTTAAATGCAGAGCACAAATTCCTAGTAAGGGAAACCATACACTTCCTTCTGCCCTGAAAACAGGCACGTTTAAATAATTGAAATCTCAATTGTAATTATCTGTAAGGGGATAATTGTTGTTTGTGATATTTGTATTTTTTCTCTCACCCAATTGTGGTTTTTAGATAGAGATTGTGGATTTTAGCACATCAAGTACGTCATTTAAAAAAAAGCTGCAAATGTTCAAGTGTTTTTATATTTTATTTCAGTTGTTTGTATCAAGTTTTTTTTTTTTTTTTTACCATTTTTATTTAATTTAACTATAATAACCCTGATGAGAACATATGATAAATACACTTTTTAGTCATTTTTATTTGTATGCAATATTTAATTTTTCGCAAACTGGAAATATATTGTAAACAATAACTGTTTTAACCATTTAATTGTTAAAAAGGCATATTAATCAGACAATTGTAGGCTTATTTATTTATTTATTTTTTACACATTATAAGTTTGTATCCCTGTATTGCAGTGTCATTATAATGAACTAACTGTATTTAAAAATGACTTAAGTAAAAATATAAGTAGATTTCTTTATTAAACATTTATTTCAGCTAGTTTACAAAGAATTAAACGATTTCATTTAGTTTAATCCGTACTAAAATAACATCAAACATAATAAAACTAAACTATAGCAACATTAAAACTACATACACGTGTAAAAACTAAATCAAAATATTAACAGAAACTACTGCAGTAATATCTGAACGATAGCTGGATGTTTGGAAGGAGCTGTAAAATGGGGACAGGTCTGGTCAAACACAGAATGTCTCTGGAAAACAGGGATGTCAGGTTATTAAGTTCACTCCGCGACCGTCTTGGATTGAAATGTTACTCAAGCGTTCGATCGTAATGGATGCTGGGCGTTCTCTCAGTCATTTTTCAGTCAGTGGTCCGTCTACTTTTTATACCAGCTCTGGTCTACAGCACAAATGCTAAAAGCCAAGCAAGGCTACTCTGTCTTCATGGCTGCGCGCTCTCTGATGGGACTTCATGCATCGCTGGCAACATTCAGACGCTCTGCATTCTGGTCATGCGACCCTGACCGAGTCACAAAGACAGACACATGAATCTCACTCAAGTGACGTTTACAACATGTCTGTATCAGCAGACTGTCACGCTTGTGTTTATACAAAGATGCTTGGAAAATTAATCTGATAACTATACAGCAGCCCCTCCAGTATATGAGGAATTTAGTGCTGTCGAATGATTAATTGCATCAAAAATAAGTTTTTGTTTGCATTATGCGTGTGTGTGAACTGTGTATATTTATTAAGTATATAAATACACTGATATTTACATTATTCATTAGTATTTACTTTTATTAATTTTCATATCATTTGTATTATAAATAAATATATTTAAATAACCTATTTTAGCCTCTCAAACATGATGTGTTACTGAACGATCTTTGAAGGATCATGTCACACTGAAGATTGAAGTTATGATGCTTAAAATTCAGCTTTTACGCTTTACCATATATTTAAATAGAAAATAATTATTTTAAACTATAATAATATTACACAGTATAACTGTTTTTACTGTGTTTTTGATCAAATACAGCCTTGAATAATTATAAAAAAATACTTTTGAACAGTAGGGTATAACTTAAGACTCCCCGCTGGAGTTGTTTGACAATAGAAGACAGAGTTAAATCAGTAATCATTCGTCAGACCAATTCAAAACCAGTGAGCGTTTCTGAAAGATTCATTAAAAACGGCTCAAAAGAATCACTTGATGCTAGAAGACAAATTCAGGAGACATTCATCAGACTGATTCCAAAGTTTTTCTAAAAGATTCAAATGAATCACTAGAAGTAAATAAAAAAAGTGTAACCAGCTTGGTTTATCACAATCAATTTAGTCTGCAAGCTCATTCCTGTCTTTTATTTGCTATCATATATTTTCACCGTCTCACGCTGGGATGGATGCGCACTTTACATTCCCGCAGTGTTTCAACCCCTCTCCTCAGATTTATGAGCGTCCGCCGTACACGCATACACCTGCCGCTACGGATGATGGGTAAGCAGTTTCTGTTAGAATCATAGAGCGACACACAGGCTTAAGAGGAGAGGAGGGAGTCAAGCAGAGATTGCGTCAGGACTGTATGTGATCTGACTCTAATGATCATCCTGCATCTGCACTTCCTTCAGCTGCCATCGCACACGAAACATACAGACCAGAGCAATCCTGATGCTTGTTGTTCCGGTTGAAAATACGGTTTTCGCTATCTTTACCAAAATGTACTTTACTGCTTTGTTTAGCAAAAATAAAACTACTACAAACCATTTTTGTTTTTAAACAATAATTTGTCACTTGAAATATTAACTGAAGAATTTATAAAAAGAAAAAATATGCCAGTGCAGCATTTCTCATTTTTATGTAGTCCAAGCTGTTTAAATAAAATTCCATTTTAAAAATTAATGAATGATATTAACAAGCTCTTATTAAAAAAAGTTCACTTTCAAATGCAGACTCTAAAATACTGTCTAAAATGTGTCACAATATTGCAGTAAACCGGTTGCAGTCTCGGACTTAGAAGCTCTATATATTCCATTTGGGGTCTTTTCGATATAGGAACAGAGAAAGGAGAGGAAGTGAAGGAGAGGGTAATGATGCGGGTCTCACCGTTCTGCGTGAGTTTGGTGGAGCACACAAGTGTGGAGATCTGAAACGAGTCTTTGCTGATGGAGAAGCTGCCGAGATTCTGTGTGTTCTTCCCTGACGAAGGGTTTCTTTCCTCCATCTCTGGTTTGGTGGAGGCCAGGCTCAGGTACATGGTGGAGTCCTCCAGTTTCTTGGCTTCGGCCTACATATACAGAAACACACCCCCGTGATTGACAGCTGTCAGTCAACCAACATATTCTTCATGCTCGTCTAAACTAAATTTAAATCTTCTTTAACGCTGCATTGCTTTAATGTAGCCGGTTTTGCACAAACCGTAAAACCAATATCAGATGAGTTAGCACAAGGGTTAATTTGCATAGCTCAAAAAGGATTTGACCAGGCGATGTTCCGCATTAATGAAGCTCTTTAATATGCAGATATGAAGAGACTGAATACAAGAACAAAGCTTAATTGCATAATGATTACATTGTGATGAGGGGTCAAAGGTTAAACGAGACAAACGAGGACAAGCAGAATCAGTATACGGCTCACATATCAGAGAGTTTGTGTGTTTTGAGATGACTAGCGATTGCATTTTCACCTTATAGACGATGAGATCGTGTTCTCCGTCCCTCAGCGTTGTGCCGTCGTACCTCATCAGCTTCACAAACGACAGAGCAAAGTTCTTCTCTGACTTATCCTTGCCTGTAGAGAAATTGCATATTTAACATTATTACCAGTTTACCATCTGAACATTCAAAGGGATCATGCCAATGAAATAAAAGAACCGTTTTGAATCTGAACTAAACTAAAACTGAATGGAGTAGAAGAGCATCATGGACAGCAACTAAAGTCACAAACAACGATACTGTATAAAATAAGTCGTTTTATGTATCTAAATGTATGAACATATATATATTTATATCTAACGTATCATTATTTCTAAAGTAAACAAATGTGTGTGTGTGTGTATATATATATATATATATATATATATATATAAATAAAATAATAATTGGTATCTTAATTTAATTATAGATGATTATACAATTCTATATAGATTTCTTTATTCACATGAATGATTGCCAGACATCAATCATCCCTGAGGAACAAACACCTGAACCTCTGAACTAAGAGAGGTGAGAAGATGACCATCTCCATCACTACCCATGAACCTTTAGAAACCATGATAACATGCTGATTTGCTGCACAAGTAACATTTTTTGGTATCAGGACAAAGAGAAGATGAGGGAAGGAGGTCTGTATCCGGCAGCAGACTCACACAGTAAAGGAGGAGATGATGTTCACTGGTCTGTTTTTTCTTACATTCAGAGTTCAATTCGTAAGAGAAAAACAGACAGGCAGACACGTGCTGTTAGACGGGGATGAAGATCTCTACAACTGACTCTCCCTTCGACTACATTCGACTGCCTGTCAGCATCAATCAGAACAAGAAAACAGATTCTAATACCAGTGTTTTAAAGCACAGAAATCCCTACAAACTGAACACAACTTAATGAACTTGACTAATTATCAACAGAATATGAACCGAACTTGAATTATTTTTATTTTATTTATATATATATATATATATATATATCTTAGTGACCAGATCTGCCACAAAAATAAACTTCAGAATGACAGTATCTTTAAAAATGTTATATTTCAGCACTGTGTGAAACTCCGATACTGTCAGTGTTTATTCTCTGTAGATCAGCTGACGAGTCGTTTATTTGCTCCAGATTGTCGGCTCGCGCTAAATGATTTGTTTTACATCCTCCGCCCAGCGCCTGGCAACCCGCACCCGACAGCGAGGCCCCGCCTCTCTCATCCTGGCGCTGGGACGGCAGCATGTGGTAGGCAGATGGCTGCCAGGATAAGGTTGAACACACGCGGATAAGTGTGATGACCGCAGCCCAACGCCAGACGCCGCTTGGCCCATAAACAAGCTCTCAGGCTTTGCAAACACTCACTGCCAGTATGATTCAGAAACTCCCTCTCAGCAAAACACACAAACAAACAACTTCAGACCTGCGGGAAAAACTGAGTTATAGATTTTCTGGAAGGATTACGAGTGGCTTTTTCTCGTGTTGCAGTGCTTGGGAGTTCTGTGTGTTTGCGATGGCATTTCATGTGGTTGCTTAGGTATTCAAAATATTACAGCGTGCTGCTGTGTGGTTGCTAGGGTGTCCTGGGTGGTTGTTCGGGTGCTGGCATGTTGCACAATAATAAGTCTTGGAGGAATGTATACTGGCAGTATACGGAGTAAAATAAAATAATTTATGCATATTAGTTTTCAGATAATTAGTATGGTTTATAAAATACTAAATAAAAATAGAATAAAATATAAACTAAGACTGAACAAAAATAAAAACAAAATTAAATTAAATTACAATTAAAATGACATTACATTGCATGTGTATTACTTGTGTTCAGATACCTAAAAAATAAAAAAATAAAAACATATATGTTGGTTTTCAGATACTTAACTGGTGTTGTTTATAAAATACTAAATAAAAATATTAAAATATATAAACAAAAATAAATAAACTTAAATAATGAAATGAACTTGAATCAAATGACATTACATTTGTGTTTTCCTTGTGTAAATAAATTAAATATAAATAAATAAATTAAATGAAAGTATATTGTTTTCAGATACATTGATACAAAAATCATGTTAATATAATACTAGTTAATGTTTATGCAATCATTTTTTGTGTCACTAAAGTCAACAAAAAAAAAAATGTTGTTGTCAGGGTGTTGCTATGGAAGTGTGAGTGGTTGCTAGGCTGATTTAAGGTATAATGTCTGCTGAAGTGTAAAAATTCTGCTGTCTGTTCAAACAGCTAACCCTAGGTGTGAGCAACAGCACAGCCAAGCCCCACTAATGCACACTTAACAGTCTATTCAATAACTGCAAATGCATTCAGATGCAAATGACTCTGTCAAAGTCGAAAGTTATTTTGATAACCCACTGAGATATTATTTAAAGAGGTGTAAAGTGAAATGTGCTTCTGTCTTACACATGCTGTCACCTCAAAGGCACTTAAAGTTTACTAGAGTGAGTTTCCTGACCACCGCTGGGTTGAGCAGCTCTGAAAGCGCTCTCCTGTGTGAACGTGTGCAAGACTCACAGTCCTGAGATGATCTGTGTTTGAACGTGAACCGCAGGTGACTCCTGTTGACATCTTCAATCGGGATCGCGACCTGCAACACAAAAGATCAGGAAAAAGATGAAGCTAACACAGATGAGATGGCCTTAGAATTAAACTAGGACTGGAAAACACCTTAAAGGTCTTGAATATTAATAAAAGCCATAAATATGGATCCAAATAGACACTTGGGCAGGGTGTAGTCCCTGTGACCTTTACGCTGAACTTTATTCTTCATTTAAACAGTTTCAACCCGTAATGCTCTTTAAGGTTATTAAATATTTAAAAGGGTCAAATCATGGATTCTCCTCCTTTTTTAAATGTTAATTTATGGTATTTTAATGCATTAAAACCTACAAAAATGTCCAATAGTAGCATACAATTTAATAAAATATAAAAAAAAATTGATTTCGGGTTTCAGTTAGCTCAAAATAAGTGGCATCCATCATCCAATAAAATATGATTAAATAACACAAAATAAAACATGGACTCTGGAAGAAACAGCACATTCCCAGAATACAATTGTTCTGACCTTGGATACGATAGTATGAGAGATACTCACCTTGATGGTTTCAAACCAGCGAGGTTGTTTGACCTGGTAGTAAATGACTGATTTGTATTCCAGAATGCCTTCATCTCCAGCTCCAGGAAATATCACGTTCTAGATGGGAAAGATTATAATAAAAAAAACATTAGACACTTAAATCTTCTGAAGAGGAACCGGCGGCCATTATATTGATCATTTTGTCATTGAGCATTCATGCCGACTGGTACAACAGAATTTCTTGTACAGAATAATTTAATCGAACTCCCTGCCAAGTTCACAAGCTGATTGAGATCAGAAATTACAGATACGAGTTCTGAAATATTAAACAACAAAATCTATTCTACCTGCTGGAAACCATAAGGTGTCCATATACTGTGAGAAGAGAGAAAGCTGCATGTTTTCACAGTAAGAGTCATGCATTCAACTCACAGCTGGCCTGTCAAACCCTGACAAACACACAGACATGCTACAGCTGACAGCCACCAATTATGAGCAATAAGTGACCGGCCGCCCTACAGCTGCAGGACTGAGTGCGTGTGGGACACAAACATTATGTAAAAATGATCACAAAGCAGGAAATAAACAAGACAACAAACATACTAATAAGTAAGAGGGACAAATACAGACTATTAAAAATTATTGTGTTTAAAGGGAACTTACTGGTGTAATACAAAAGCTCTAAAGACAGCATTTCTGTCCATTTACTGATCTGATAAACATTAGTATTCATTTTACATTATATTATTTATTGCTTAAAAATTGGCTACATCAAAACAGTTTCGTTGCATTTATTTATTTTTTATTAAATGATGTATTTATTATTTTAGTTTTTTAGTAAAAGTATATTAAAGTACAGCAGCGGTTCACTAATGGTTTTTAGACATAAAATATGAACTTAATGAACCCCTGAGTTTTAAAGACACAATATCGATAACAAAATACATAAAAGTCACAATTAAGAGCAAAATCAATAATAAATAAACATTTATCGTGTGTGTGTGTGTGTGTGTGCGCTGCCAATGTAAAGAACAAAAATATAAAAATCAATAACTAAACAGGAGTTTATCATTGTAATAATTAAATGTGCTGTATGACACTACATGTACTTAAAACTGCAGCCGATTTTATTTCTTGATTTATATACTGTAGCGACAGAACGAAAAGACAACTGATTCCAGCCAAAAATGCTGAGAAATATCCATTACACAGAGAGCATAAGAAGCATACGAAGACTTTTCTTTAAAATGCATCAATAAATAAAAATTATAACATCCCTAATATTATATTAATATTAACAACATAACCATATTTATTTAAATGTAAAAAAAAACCCAAACATTTTTCTTAACATGCTTCTCTATATTCGTTATAACGCGTCTCACACACGGACTGTAGATTACCTCGAGTTTCTTTCCATCTTCATCATGTACAGACATGGTGACCTCCACGTTTTTAGGCGTCGTCTTACTGCCTTTATCAAAATCCCCCTGAGCCAGCGTCACGTAAATATCGTTCCGAACATCACCTACAACACACACAAGGTCTCAGTGTCACTTTTTAACACGATCGATGTGTGACCTGCAGCCAAAAAAGCGGACCTTTTTATTAAGAAAATGCACAAAAGTAGCCGGACAAAGTGCTCTTTGCAGAGTGCCGTTTATACTGAAGTCAATACCTGGCATGATAATTTCTGGGAAGCCCATTTTGCGAGCGACGGCGGTGGAGCGGTCCACCAGGTGAGGGAAATCTTTACGGATCTGATGAATATCACCTGGAAGCAACTTCAGCGTAACCCACAAACCTGAGGAAGGAGGAGGAAGAGACTGCAGTTACACACACACTTTCTATTCATACTTAACAGCTCACGGGAACTTAACTCATTTTAATATCTCATTATTAGTGATCTACAAAAACAATTAAGAGCACCGGATTAGTTGAACTGCTGAGAAAATACCCGCAGGAGAAAGAGCCACTGTGGTATTTAACGTGTAGGGATAAACTGTGCTGTGAATATTTTATACGGAGACATTAAGGATTAAATTGAGCAATCTGAGCAAATAACCTGAGCTGTTCAAAATAAATGATGAAAAACCACTAGCAAAACACTCGAGAAAAATGTCCAAATCAAATCCACGGAACAAAAACAAATCATTTTCTTCTTTAATTGACATAATATATATATTCCTTTAGTTTAATCTCCAAGTTTGAACATTTGAAGCAAATTACATTAAGAATCCATGATAGTACTTAATTTTAATAATAATAATAAGAATACTACATTTATTCAAATGAATACTTTTATTAAGTGTATATTACAGCATTTGTATGATGCTAATTATAATAATAATAATAATAATAATATTAAATAAGGTCAAATAAATAAAAGTTCACATCATGACAGTAACAGAATTCGCTGCACTTAAGCTTTAATCACTTTAATGGCATAAAAATCTATATTTTGTGCATATCACAGTATTTGCATAATAATACCACCAACAACCACTGCCAAAAAAATATTAGGAAATGATAAATGTACATTATGACCGTATTAAAACATATAATGTGTTCAAGTATTTTAGTTTTTAAGATCCTTTACACCCACAATGCTTTGCATGTCACCTGAATGCCTCCATCATAAATCGTAAGTTAATTTGCCTTAATGACTCCACCCCTATTACCCTCACCGCTGTTGCTGATTAACCTAGGTCATGAATGAGAAGAGATCAAGTTCATGCACATTCATCTCAACAATCTGCTTGTGATTATATTTGTGACCTGACAGCACTGCATCCAGACACATTCAGTTCCCATTCTTCTCAGCATGAACACATTCTCATGCTAATTAAACACAATTCAGCCTCAGCTAATTCTGCTCAATATCTTTGTCATTTGTAAGATTTAGGGCCCTTTAGATTGTGAAAGTCTCTTGGCAGGAGCTCTGCCACTCGTTTGATCGTATCTGGGACAGAGTCACTCTCCATCTCCACACTTCAGTCTTATCTTCCCTTATTTTTAACTTTCCAAACTTTAACTAGGCTACAAAATGAAGCTGCAGCTTATTAACATCAGCCAAACAACCATTTTAGCTTCCTTCTGAATCAGGAATATTTACTTGTACAGAGATACTGTAGGCTAAAACACAGTACAAGAGACACCTTCTGGTCATGTAAAAAAAAAAAAAAAAAAAAAAAAAGTATTTTATTTTTGACAAGCGCATAACAAAAAGCTTTACTTTTTAAATAAAAGCATGAAAGGAAAAAAAAAACAATATTAATGAACTTTTAAAGGTGGTTTTAGATGATCAAACGAGATTAAATCACATTTTTAGTTTTTGTTATATTTATTTCTATATAAATACACTCATCTAGCAGATATTTTAAAATATTTACATGTATATACAGTAATATATATATTTTTTATATTATAGAAAAATGTATTTAATTTTAAATTGTTTAATATTTCTTTAATAAACATAAAAAAATATGTGTATATATACATACACACACATGCATAATATACACAGTATAAAGACATTATGCAAACAAAAACGGAGCTGATTAATCATGATGAATTGTTTGAGATACACACGTCGCAATTTCTTCCAAGTTAAACTTTCATTTTGACAGGGCTGCCATGAAGACCTTTGCGTTTCTGCATGTTTATTGTTTTTTTTTTTTTTTGATTAAATGTTGAAATGACTCTAGGGTGAACACCTTTCATCTCCAAAGCTTCTCAGAGACCTTTACCTTGACCTTTGTGATTGACCTCTTTGGCGGCGATGACCTTGTTGATGACTGTCTGGAGGAAGTCGTTCTCGCCCGCCACCCTGGGTGAAAAACGGGAGATGTTCAGCTGCCTGTGGCGAATGGCATCATCCAACGCTAGCCTGGAGTTCAACACGCGACAGGCAACACGCCAACGGGGAGAAGAGAGAGAGAGAGAGAAAAGGAAGAGGAAGAGAGAAGCCACAGAGAGCCAGATAAGAGTGGACATGAGCAGAAGGAAAAGAGAAAAAAAAAAAAAAGAGATGGATGAAGAAAACGAGAGGGAGAGAGAGGGAAGACACCAAACAGTGATACAGATACCATGACAGGGACAAAAGCCATTTTGTTAGCAAACAGTAATGCGGGATGGGTGACAGGAGAGACACAGAGAGATGCTGTAATTTCAGAAATGACCCTCATCTCAGCCAAACACAGATGAAGCCACAAAACCTACTGAGCTGCCTTAATAACAAGAATAAGAACAATAAAACCCCACAATCACTACAGACACATGACAACAAATTACAACAGTAATTATAACTATTGCTATAGGAAATAGCATTAAATGTTATATGAAAACATGTATTTATAATATAACAAATGTAAAAAAAAATCTATGTTATTACAAATAATAAAGTATTATAATTGTCTGCCCATTTATTATTATATAAAACATTTTTTGCATTTAGTTTAATAATAAAAAGTCATTTTTAAGATATATTTTATATATAGCATAACATATAGCTTTATTATTCATTGTTTATTATTACTTAAACATTAAATAAATTGTATTATTTAAAAAATTCTGTTTAATTCCAAATGTGCATATTTTATATATATATAAAAAATGTACAAATTGCAATTACAATTGTAATACAAATCTTAATATATTAGATTGAATAGCTTATATAACCATTTCTAAGTATTATTATTATTTATTTTATCTATTTTAACTATTATCATTATTATTTATTTTCTGGCTATTAGAAGCATTCAAATCAGTCACGTTTGTTCCAGCTTTAGGATGCTGCCTTAAAAGCTTTCTGCCTATGCAAGCAACAGTAGACAGCAAGACAGTTCACTAGGCTTTGGACGAGAGCTAACGTAATCTTACGTCACACATAAGCTGCTACAAAGCAAAAACCTCCCTAAAATGAGCACAATACCCAGCAAACCCCTGGACTCATCTCTGAGTGACCCAGCTGGGCTGTGAGGGGGGCAAAGCAGAGAAAGACTGAAGTATAGTCTTACTGAGTGACAGAATGAGAGTGAGTTTGTGTACTGTTGCCTTTAATGAGTATTGAGATGATACAGCAGCTATCAGAAAAACAGACAAACACCAACTTGCATGCAAATTAGCATTCATGTGCATGACTACACAATAACTCACAAACCATATTTTTATCTGCCTGACTAGCAAGTGTTTCACACACTTAACTGAAGGTCAAAACTGTTTCACGACATTTTCATTTTCCTGATGTTATGTTATTGCTTTCACACAAGATGTTGGGTTGATGTCATGGAGTTATACTCACGGCTGGAAGGGAATGAAGTGCTGCTTGTCCTCGTCGTCCATCTTTCCTGTGATGATGTCTGTGACGTCCATTACTGCGGAGAGAAGAATGAGACCAGAATGACCAGACATCATGCGCCAACAACTACGGATGCATCTCATGAACCACCTCATATTTAGGACTATAAAGACTAATTGTACTTTGACAGTTTTTGTCATTTTCTTTACAGACAGTCTCAGCAAATTCCCTCATTTTGAAAACATGACGCCTTTACAAATAACTCCACACCAGTTACATTCATTATAAAAACATACAGTATTGATTATGAAATTATGAATGTAACTTAAAATGTTATTCATCCAAGCAATAAAAAACAATATTGATATAAACAAAATAAATGATTTCTTTTGGCATAATAGAATAAATCTTTACATGACATCAAAATTAGAGTAATTACAATATTATTTGAATATCATTTATTTATTTAAAATATAACAATTTTATTGAATCAAAATTATTCATCATTTGGCCAAAGATTAAATTATTATGAAAAATTCCCATCACTATAATGGTGATACACAACTAGAATTGCGTTTGTGTGTTATGCATACAGTATAAAGAAAATAAATAAATGCAAAACATAAAACAAACAAGTTTGTTTGTGTATTTTGAGGTGTAATTTTGGGACTCAGCACACCACTGTAAAACATTAAGCATAGCAAAAAGCACAAGAGAAAGACTCAATGAAAGTTTAAATTTGTGGTTTATAAGGTGAGAGCAGGCAAAACTTTGTAGATAAGCTGTCAAGTGGCAGCTATTACTGACTGAACACATAAACATCGCCTCTAAATGGCCATTTGGCCTGGTGTGCAGCAGTGGCCGTGCTGAGATTGGGTTTACAGCAGGCAACGGGAAACTGATGAGCCATAATGGAAGCGTTGGCTTGTCTCTGAAAGTGACACATTAAAGGTGACATTGCACATACAGGTTCTGCCTCTACCTGCCTGACCCACATACAGACACACTGCTAACGTCCGTACAGAGAGAGAGAGATGCTTTCCCACTTCAAAACCCGTTTGATGTTCAAACCAAAGACTGCATGTCTGCCGTCATTCTCCTGTTCAGCCTTATTTATTTATATCCAACAGAAGAACAGATCTTGCTTTTACCATCAAACTAAAACTGTGAGAAAAGCATTGCACAATAATGGCAACACAGTAATAGTGACAATAGTAGAAACAAACGTTAGGGTCACTTCACTTCAGCCAGATCAAGACTACTAATGCATTCTGTGATTGTAGATGTAATGCAACAATATTTAACTCCAGGCAGACAAAATCGGTGCAAAGGCCGTGTTTGTTTTGAATGCATTATAAATGTATGAATGCAGGGAGATTGCGGTGTCAACCTCTGTAACACATACAGCACAGCTTATATGCAATACATTATTCCAGCTGATTTCACACAAGGCTTGAAGAATTGTATTTTGAAGGTGTATGTGTGTGTGTGTGTGTGTGATTATTATTGATTTGTGTTATTAAATACAAAAAGAAAAAATATATAACAATAAAACAATATAAAATGATAAAAAATAACCAAAATAAAAATTACAAAAACTCTATTACATTTGTTACATTAAATTGCTACAAAATGTTACACTTAATTGTTTTGAAAACAATTAATTAATAAAATCTTACTTCTATAGGTTTTTAGAACAAATAAACATAAGAAAAAAATAATACATATGAAATACAATACAAAAAAAGTCCAAAAGTCAAGATAATTAACAACAAAATAAGCCTAATCTTAGTGTATTTGTTTAATAATATCTATATATAAATATATAATATATAAAAAAATGTAAAGAATAAAATTGAAAATGTAATATACATATAAATCTAAAATAAAAAAGACAATTCTGAATTAAGTGAATGTTGTTGAATTTTATCTAATAAACATATCCCAGTATATTTACTGTAGTAGCAATGGCTGTGTGGTTGGTGTCCCTTTCAATCAATGCATATAAACATCTACATATAATACATTCCTTGAGGTATTTTAATGGACGCTACAGTGACCATGCTAAGTGTTATGTGTGAGGCTCTACCTGCCACCCCGAAGGGTCTGCGGAGGCCAGACGTTAATTTCTTAGTGTTGTTATCTCTGAGCTCCATCCGGCCCACTCGAACGATCTGACAAACAAAGCTGATCTTCTCCCTCTTCAGGTCTTCGCTCCCCAGATCCTGGAAAGAAACACACAAACACACACGAGCATTAAAAACATGCACAATCATGTACTCAAACAGCCCGTATTTATTTTGAGCCCCCAAGCACTGTTGGTCATGCACCAGGTGTTCCTGCCTGCAACCATCTAGTTAAAGTCAAACTCGTTAGTTGACTACTATTAGTACTCAGTCAAGGGGAAGGCTAAACTACTGGAGTGGTGTTTGATTGGGGGCAGCAACTCATTCCCCGCTGGGGGTTTGTGCAGAGAGCAGAGGATTCTGGGAAAAACTACCCTCACACCCGGCATCTATTAAAAAAAAAATGACCTCTAGCAAATGAGAGCGTGTGGGTGCAAACAAGCACCTTCACACCAACAAACCGACGTGCTCTATAATTACAGATTATGAACAATGCATGCTACTAAATGGGCTTTATAATAGTGTGTGAGAAACACAAGAACTTCAGTGTGAATGCATGTTTAGAATACACGTTTCCCTGCACAGATAATTGTTTTTTCTGTGTTAAATTACACACAGATGCCAACGCACGTACATGGATGCGCACAATATGTGCAACAATGCAAAGCAGGCGGCGTCTCCGGAGAGCTTCCTCCTCTAACGACCGTGAGCTCGTTACCCTTTACAGCTTTAATGATGATGCTGCTTTCTCCAACACTTTAATTACCAATTCTGCAACACGACTGATGAACACGAATTAAAGTGTCACCCAATAATGCCATGATTACTCATTAAGGAACAATGCGAGAGACGGGAACAGACGAAAGGAATCGAGCCCTAAATGACGGTGTTTCCAAGAACAAGCAGAAATATTGAAGTGTTGGACTCAAACAACTAGGTCGTGCTTGTGAAGGGTTTGGTGAGGCGTAGAGGTTTGTGCAGGTGGCACAAATTAGCACAATTCGAAACCTAGTTTGCTGACCACCTAGATACCATTTTAAAACATCTCATTATCATGCAAGCGAGTTTTAACACCGCATGCAATGCATCTTTAGCAGAGAAACACTGGTGATCATTAAAATGAAGCTGAAATAATTAGAATCTAAAATATTGCCTTTACAACTAACTGAAATAAAAGCACTAAAATAACTAACTGGAAAAATACCATGCCAATAATTTAATAAATAAAATAAATTACATTCAATTAAAAATAAATGTATACATATAAAATAAATTCAATTAAAAAGTAAACAAAATTAATTTGTCTAAATTTCAATTCTTTTTAATGTAATTAAATTCAAAATAAATATAAAATGGAACTGGTAGAGATAAGTACTGCCACAAATAGTTTAATATAAGTCAATATCTGTATGTTACATTGACAAGCATTAAGTTACCAGTAGTCACTTCTCACAAACGCTTCTGCTCATATCGTGTGATAAACATCTTGTTGGTATTAATACCTATGCAGAGTTTCAAAATCAATCATTTATAATTGGATTTCAGTTTATTATCAATGATAATAAAGTGCTTGTCATTTCCCCATCTCTCCATGACAATCCAGAATCCAGAAAGCCCAAAATAATACGTACGGTGAATACGGCACGCAGGTTATGAAGCTGATCGATGTCTTTCACCAAGCCTGAGCTGGACCAGCGCACAAGATAGTTTTCACTGCAGGAAACGAAAAAAGTATAGAGATAAAAGACAATTTTAAAAAAATTATAGGATTGATTCCCAGTCAGCACAAGTGCTGGCGTTGATTTACTACTGAGGATGTGAGACTGCTAATGTGGGTTAAACTACTGTCAAATTATTTTTGACATTTACAATTATTTCTGGTTGAGCCAAATAATCTAAAAATATTTGTTAAATATTAAGAATACAAGTTACAAGTTAATAACCATATTTTTATATATATAAATTTGTATTTACACATTTATAATACTTATTAATATATATATATATATATATATATATATATATAATTTCAGAAAAAATAAATAAAAAGAAAAATATTTTTAAATATTAAAAATGCAAGAAAGTAATAAATATTTATAACAATTAATAACAATAATAATAAAAAAAAAATATATATATATATATAAATAAAAAATAATAATAAAAGAAATGTAACAGCACTGACCTGATGAACTTGGACTCAATTGGGTCATACAGTGACATCAGCACTTCTGCATCTTCTCCGATTTTGCACACAACATTCTTGAGCGTGACGAAAAGGGCAAACGAGGGTGTGGAAGCAAACTTGGCCTGTCTGCTCAAATCCAAGTTTTGCTTCTGAGACTGAAAAACAAACACAAATCAAAAACGATGGCATCTTTTTTTAAGGCAAATCTGAAAATCAGCAAGACTAATCACACAGGCGTCAGTGACAAGGTCTCAAAGTCTCATCTCTCAATATAAAGAATCTATATCTCATTATAAATGATCTGCATGATGGTGAACATCTGGGCAGGGTCATCTGGGAAAGACAGGGCAGCTGGCTTTTCAGCTGACTTTCACCTTGTCATCCAAGTTTGCAACAACATGAGACACAACTTCATCTTTATGAGAACGGCTTCTTTGACCTATTAGGATGTTAAATGAAAACTCCTGTTCTCGTAGCATCAAGGGAAGCATCAGCTCGGTTTTTAACACGCTGAATCAAACTCACAGTGACTCATCTAAAAGCACTACAGGTTCACCAGCTGAAGTTCAGCAGTCAACAGAGAGATACTGAGGACCTTTACCTCCTGGATAAGTATGTTTGAGGGCTTATTGACATATCACATATCGATATATACACATCACAAATTAATATACCTCATGTTTAATTAGTAAAAACTTAATAGAAAACACTCTGAGCTTTACAGCAAAGATAGGAAGTGAAACGGTTTGCTCTCATGCTCTGTTTCCATGCAACCTCTCACACGCCTGCGATGGTGTTTCAGAGCTGCGGTCAGGGACTATTTCATGTGGTTTAGTGGTTGTGCTTCACAAAATGATCATGTCCAAATATAAATATGCAGTAACAGTAAACATTTAGGGTGTTTATTAAATATCAGCAGGTGCTTATGAGAAAAAAAAAAAAAACACAGCAAAGCGAAGATCCAATGTGAGTGTGCCGTCAGCTCTCAGGCCCTGCACATTCACAATCTAATAACACCAAACACATTCAAATGAATCGCAGGCATCAGAAGAAAAAAAAAAGTAAGTGGTATAATGCATTAAAACTAATATCGTTTACCTTTTCCTCTTGGATGCGAGCTTCAATCTGCTTGGATGCGGCTTCATGTGCTCGGAACAGATTGATAGTGCTGGTCAGGTCAGGATCCAGAATATTCCCGTCTTTATCTCTCACCACCAGATCCAGGTCTAAATACCTGCCAAACACACACAAAAACCAGTGTAAGGAGACAAACACAGTTGGCGGAAAGAAACCAAGATTTGTCTTCTACTAATCCAAATGGATACATTTATTTGGACATTATCTACTACAATGAATTTGAAAATGAGCATAACAGAAAAAAAGACATGATTTTCAATAAATATACGAGTAGTACTCATAGGTAGGTAAAAGTCACAACCGTTATCCGTAGGAGGTGGTCAATGCTTTGCTATGGGGTTACTAAGGAAGTTCTGGATTTATATCGAAACAAAATAAAACCCTTTCACTTAATAAAGCTGACAAAAACAGAGACTTGTACTGAGAACTGAGTGTGAGTCACTAGTGACTTTTTTTTTACCTGAACGGTCCTCTCGTCTCATTTGTATACTCACTTCCCCATTCAGCTAAAGTGAACAGGAACACTGAAACACTCCAATAATAAAGTTGCTTGTGAGTCTCGAAATGTCTCAGAGAAACAAGCTGCCATGCATAGAAAGTGAGCTGCTGCGTGACTATTACTGCAAGTATATTTTTTGCTTTAAATAATAGATTGTAATGTGTTTTGCCTAGCTCTGTTTTACAGGTAATATGTTCTAAATAATTTCTTGCACGTACCAATTGTTCTACCTCATAAGACCTCAATATGTCACCAGAAGCCACAGGTATTCATTTTGCGTTCTTGATGGGTTTTTTTTTTTTACTCTTAAAGTGTTGACTTTCATTATAATAATATTTGCCAAGAACCATGGTTTCAGCTAAAAATATTCCTTACTGCTCTCCTGAAGAAAAAATAAGTCGCCTACATCTTAAATGGCCTGAGGGTGAGTTAATTAACAGCTAGTCTCAGCCTCAGACGTCATACTTAACTAGAAACACTTCAGCAGTATCGAAGTCGTCAAATGATTGGTTGAATTTAATCGGATTTCAGCATGGACTCTTTAAGAGATGTCCTAGGAGTTGTTTAAGGCACTTACTGAAGACAAAAAGAGATATTTTAGCCTGTTTGCCGACGGGATTTGGGAAGAGTATTATTTTCCAAGCCTAGCCGACCCTTTGTCAGCATTCAGAAGGATTCCCAGCAGATCCAATTTTACTATTTGAGCGTCCCCTCCTATCTATTATGGAAGATCAATTGAAGTACCTAACTGAGAAGGGGATATCAGCCGCGTTTGCTGGCAAACATGAAACAACAGACGCTGACATCGTAGCTGGCCGATTCAGTATTGTGTTTGGTTCTGCAGAATTGCTTGTGGGTGTTAAAAAGTGGTATGATATGCTTCAAGATATGCTTCAAACGGAGTGTCTCATCAGGATTTTTATGCTGACTGACTTGTTGCACGGCATTCTGTTGATGTGGGGACATTTCCACGCCCGAAATGTGACGCTGAACGAAACGAACTGTGATTGGTTGTTTGACATGTCCGTCAAACAGCCTTAAGGGCGGGCCTTGGCCAAAGAAAGCCGCTATGAATTTCAGACTTTCGGCCGTCAGTCTGAAGATCAGGCTACACAAGACTAATTAACAGCTAACTTTTATTTTAGGGTTGACTATCCCTTTAAATTACTATTATTATTATTATTATTTTTACATTTCCTTAAGAGTTGAAAATCCCGAGACATGCAAAAATGCACCACCACATGCTTTGAAGTGTTCTGGGCATATAACAACTACTGGTACTTCAATGCAAGTCTACTTTTTCTTTTCTTGGTTTGCCAGGTGACAATTCATTAATAGCATCACCATTTAATACTTAAGAGTTAAGGAATTACATTTTTAACTTAAAGTACTCAAAGAGTACACATCGCTGATTAATAACACCAGTCTTTTCTTTCCCAAATGAAAGCAGATAAATTGCTCATCTTTCACAACAACAGTTTAAAGCAAAAGCAAACCCTGAAGAAAAACCAAGAGCAATAAAACGCTCTCATTATAAGTCCGATTTTATGTAACGGACTGCAGTTGCGACTTCCATCTCACGCTCTCCCTGTTCAAGCACGAGTCAGTAGCTTGTGTGTGTGTGTTAATACTTGTTTCCGTAGTCCATCTTAGAGGTGACTTTCTGTTTGAGCTCGGACAGCTCGTCCTGCGGGAGCGTGCCAGACAGGATCTGGGAGCGCCATTCGATCAAGTCGTAGATCATGTCTCGGACTGTGTTGAACATCTCGCGCTTGTCGCCCTGTTGGAAACAAAGTCTGGTTAAAACCCTGCAATGCGTGTGAATTAATTTGTCAATGCACATGCTGCTGCCTAAAGGCCCAGCGCTCTTAATCACTGTACACAAACAGCCCCGGAGTGTCATACTGCTTGCTTATGCAATTAAAAGAGTTTATAAACCATCAAGGAGACGCTTTTCAAAACCAACTTTCATTTTAAATTTCTAGATCACGTCAGAGCTTTCAACATCTCACCCCCAGGCGAAAAGGATCAGAGATATTAGAGAAAATTGCAGCGTGTCTCAGCAGATGTCTCTGCAACATGTTGTCATCAAAACACTGTATCGTTAAGCTCATGATGTCTATTTCCTAATACATCAGTGTGCATTTGTTATATTTATAAAACGGCGCCAAAAAATACCTGGATGACCTTTATAAGGGAAAGATTTTTAAATGAGCGTCTGATTGACATTAGTATCAGTGATGGGAGAAGGTTTATAAATAGTCCAGACGTGATGCATCTGACAGGTCACATGACAAAACCAGCATGGCGGATTGCATTTATACTACACATGCATATTTTATGCAGCAAAATCTTTCTTTATCATGTGTGTGTGTGTGTATTAGCACCAGTATCCAAGAATAAACAATAAATATTAATAAATGAAAATACAAAAGAAATATAAGATAAATTAAAATTTAGTAAATACAATGACAAAGTCATTCAGTTCAGAAATGTAGAAAATAGGAAAATTATCATTAAAAGAAAATAAGAACATATTTTGATAAAAAAAATACATTATTCGATAAAAGAAAATGCTAATACAATATATATATATATATATATATATATATATATATATATATATATATATATGTTCTTTTATTAATAGTTATTTTCAAAGTTTCAATGTATTGTGAAAAAAAAAACATTATTGTTTGTTTAATTTTAATAAATAATTTTTTGTTAAAAACTAACCAGAATTTAAAATAATTTGCTCATGATTTCTGCACAGGAGACACTTGGTGTTGTTTTTAAGCTTACGAAATATATCGGTATCCAAAAATGAGTTGAAAAATATCGGCATATCGGAAATCCGCAAAAATCCAGTAGTATCGGCCATATTTATTTTTCATGTAACGTTGCAATATTTACTATACTTATTCATGCTTTTTTAAAATTCTTGTACTTATGATAAAAATTTACTTCCCTCCCCCCTCATATCCTTTCACTGATGACGCGCACAGACATGTAGCAATTAACAAGCAAAAATTATCAAATAAAAAAAAAAATGTCCTTATAGGTCGAACTAAAACACAGAAAGCTCTATGAGATGCTTTAGATCTGGGTCAGGTGACCCCAAAACCACAGTAATTAGTTATACTTTTGAAAGATTAGATGACTAGTCATTCAAGAAACCTAATGACTAATTGATTTTAAAATGATGCAGTCATGCCAAAGTTGACTCACCTGCATGCACTCATTCTTGCCCATTACTCCAGCCAACTGCAGGTAGCATTTAACCTGTTGACGGATCTTCTGGAAGCAGTCTACAATTGGCACGGTGGGGATGGTGTGGATGCGACTCAGGATGTCCAAAGCTACGTTAACCAGACCTTGCTTCCGGCCGATCTTCCCATACTGTATAATGGCTGATGCTGAGGCATGCACTCCAAGCATGGCATTGTTAGTGTTTGGATCATGTTGCGTGTTGGTTTCATAAGCGGTCACAATGGCTGCAAGAAAAAATAAATATAAGTGCTGAAATAATCATTATTCCGTCACTAGAATTTATCTTCATATCCTGGCATACCCTGATAGTGGTGCTGCCGCCACATAAAGATGCTGCTCCAATGGGAGAGGTCATCGGAGACAATCGGGAGCCTGTTTCTCCAGGTCTTCACCACGGTCTTCATGTCGTGGAGGCTGGTGTTGCGGCCCAGGTTGGCGGGCTGGAGGCCTGCATTAATCTGAGCAGCTTCTTGTAGCTCAATAATCTGTTGTGCTGCCTGAATAAGAATAATCCAGGAATAAACAGATGAGAATCTCAATGTAGTTAGTAAACATCTAACAGGAAGAAGCAACATCCACAAGCTCCGTTTAAAGTGCTTGCTCGGTTTAATTCTGAGGGCTACAGTCATTCAAGAATCCACATATCAGACACAGAGCGCTCTGAAATCCATTACTGAGACTGTATTACAGGCTTATGATTCCTATTGAGAAAGAAAAAGAAATAGAGAAACGAGGTGTCTCGAGGTGGCTGAACGAATGGATGGATCAAAGTATCTTAAAAGTCAGAGAACGGGCAGAGTCAGGGAAGCGCACAGGCGAAGTATCTATTCCCTTAATGCCTAATCACACTCTCAGACAACACTTAGACCACACCAGCAAAGGACACTGGCCACAGTGACCCAAAAAAAATGCGGCCCATTCCTCACAAACTACCGATGCATGACCTTAACATATCAGCCAGTAAACACACACCGCAGTCTTACCGAAATGCCACACAGATCTTTAATCTCCTGTGCGAATTGGAAACGAAAGATGTGAGGGAGGGAGTCTGGCACTTACAAGTTGATTTACAACATGAGGGTTTACCATGAGTAGCTTGAGCCGTGATAATGAATTATGCCCGTGAACACACATACACGCATCCAAAAACAATCCGCTCAATAGTAATGCCTGCTTTACAAGATAAATGTCTCAAATCAGTCTATGGACTTGCCAAATCAAATGCCCCCACCCAAAACAAAATAAATTAAGCAATACAATATTTTTCACAATTATCTGTTAATATCAGCTGATGGCACATTATAACCTTCATTCTGACTGCCCATTCATCATGTAAATTTAATTTTCTTGCAGGTATTTAATCAAACACTATCTGATGGGGAAAAGTAATTACGAGCCATTTTAAACTTGGTGGCGTTCTCACTCTCTCTGTCTCACAGCTCCCTCTCATGTCCCTTCCAATCACTCTTATTGAACTTGGTTTTACGGAATGGTTGCATTAAGGAGTGCAGGTGTAAACGGATTTAACCATCAGCAAATTCAATTATGAAGTCTATGGCTCTGGGGCAAAGGCTCACTTTCTAAAGGAGAGATATTAATATGCATCTATATATCTTCATTAACATGTAGAAAATTAACAAAATTTACAAGTTTGATTTCTGACTATTTGTCGTAAACAGTCTTCACACTTCTCATTTGGAGCTTTTTTTGCATTTTAGAAAGCAGTCCAGAGAGAAAAAAGACAAATTTGTGAATCAATACATTTTTTTTTATTAAGAATAGTAATATTTAGTCATTTAAATAAAATGCTAAGAATAAGATAAACTGACATTTTCTATTTGCTAAAAGGATAAAGCTTTAAAAATGTTCGGATTACATCCAATACATACAACTCTCCAATCATGCAGGCCACAGAACCATCAGCCATTCCCCATAACAACACCGTGATGTGTAATCCCAATCTCCAGCAACAACGCCTTCTTTCCTCAATTTGGATGTCATATTTGCCATCACACCACAGCCGAGCTCAAGAGACTCTCTAACAGTCCCTAGAGGACGTGGTGCGTGGACAGCTCTCTCACATTACCCTAATCTACAGGCACATATCACCTCTGCTCCGTCCCATTGTGTGCTCTGCCTGATTATGCGTGTGGCAGTCAGGAGGCTGTTCTTTCCGCTGAATATTAATACAAGCTGCCTATTGAGCACTACAATGGTGCAGTCAACACTATCTCAGCCATTTCAGAAAGGGCTAAAGGGCCAAAAAGAGGGAGAGAGAAAGAAGGGACTAGGTCTGATAAAGAAAGAAGTGATATTGTGCAAAAACCCACAGCGAAAAAAGGCAATTATAAGCAAAGTGTCAGCTTTAACCACTCTCTCTGCTAGAAGGGCTTGTATAAAAGTCACACACTCGCAAACGAAAATGGGATTGCCAGAGTCTCATGCTTGTCAGCTCAGGTATCGGACCAGATGTTCTGCTTTTGAGATATCATTATTTAAAATTGACAATCAATGTAGTGATGCTCAAATTACTTGCCCTGCATGAAAAATTAAAAAACATTATCAAAAACATAAAATTACAGCTGGAGAACACCTGGTTTGTCAGCTCACATGCTGATGGTGCTTACCTGCAGCAGAGGTGTGTGCACGTGAGAGACGATGTGTGGCAGCCTCCTCCATTCTCTAATAGCCAGACTGCTGGCCATCTCCACTAGCCGCTCAATGAAGTTGAGCTGCTGCTCCTCTGGGTGACAGATGGCCAGGTAACCGCGATGCATATTCACTTTCCAGGCCATCTCCTTTGGACAGCTCAGCTCCACCTGATGCACACAGAAACACAGCTGTATCAGCACACACTACACTTACTGGATTACTTTCTTTTTTTTTTTTTTTTAAGTAAGTATTTTATGGTCACCAAAGCTGCATTTATATATAATGCATTAAATATAATAGTGATATAGATTGTTACCATTAAATAAAATTACTCATGTATTGATATAACACACACTGACCCCAACCTGTACAGGACACAAATCACACTGTAGTTTCATTGCTAAAAATAATGAATTTAAACTAAAACCCCTATGATTTTAGCAACATGTGCGCCCCAGTTTTTTCTCATGATCCTCTGGTCATCTTATTCCACAGTGGATGCTGCACACTGCTATTCGAGCTAAATAGGTGGTCGTAGGGAGAATAAAAAGTCATACAGGTTGCTGGCACTGTGCAGTATGATGATGTGAAGGGATTTACTCTCTTTGGTCAGTGCACGCTTATCACGACCGACATTTGATAAATAACCCTGCGTCAGGGCAGGCCTTATCCCCCCGCCTTTAATTGAAAGAGGGGACATTTAAAACTTCCTGAGAGCAACTGCTTCTGCCAAGCAGCCTGCCCTGGAACGGAGAAAACAAATCACTTCCCAGCAGATGTTTGAGCAATTATTCAAGCACGTATCCGTAAATATTAGATGCAAAGCGAACGGAGGGGGAAGAGGAGGAGGAGGAGTGGGAGGGCTGCTGGGCTGGACAATTTAATTAGGTGTCACCTTAGGACAGAAACCTGAATGGATTCGTTCCAAGTCTCCTTGAACAAGAGCCAAGAGTATTTATAATGTGTCCAGCCCCTATCACACACTTTTTCTACTTTGTTTTAGAAGTGAAGCCCATAAATTACCCGACGACGGCAAGGCTACAATTCTGAACAGTCATAAACAATTCGGCAAGCACAGTAAGAGTGTGACTTTCTGCATAATAAAAGTGTGTGCTTTCACGTTCTGCAATATGGTGAAACTAATAATAATTTGAGGTGTTACAGTGTCATAACTATAGTTTTAGTTCATCTGAATAGGCTGGAAATATGCATAAAATTTTACTAAAATAAAAAATTAAATAAATCTGGCTAAAACAAAAATCACGGTTCGGTTCGCTACGATACAGTGGTGTCAAATAAAAAAGATTTTTATTTATGAGAACTAACATAAAAGTGTGATCTTGTTTTTTTCCTTTTCTTTTACTTTGAACAACAACATACTTCACATATCTTCTGGGGTTTCTTAGCAGCAAATAAAACAAAACCTCCTTTATAACCAAAACGAAATGCTTCTTATTAAAAAATGAAATGCAATATTGTAGTAGTTATAAACTAATAGAAAGAAAAGAATTTTTTTTTTTAATGGAACTCTATTTCAATCATTTTTTACGTTCAGAAAGATGAGTGTGCACATTTTCTTCAACAGCACAGATTGTGTCTTTAACACACTGTTGTGCTTCAGCTGAAGGAGGTCACAATCTTTCTGTTCTTTGCTAGGAGTGCTAGGAGAACTTAACATAGTATTTTCATAAATCCCGCATTAAAATGTAAAATGCTACAAATGTACCGTCAGTTCATCTGTTTGGGGGTGGGAGGGGCAGACAGCACATCGTTTGCGCTGCCTTGTTGAGCGTAGCACTGAAAACTATTTTATATTAACTACTTATATTTTACACACTTTATTCTCTCTTTTTTTTTTTTCCTGAATCGTTCAGCTTATAATGTGTACCAAACCGAAAGCCTCGTACCAAACGGTTCTATGAAAATATATACAGTGCAAATATACATAGGCTGATTGAGAACTTCACAAGTATATTAGATTAAATTGCGTTAAACTGTGTTGACGTGAGTGTAGTTTACCTGAACTAGAGCCTCTTTCATTGCGGCCCAGTTGGACACTCTCCAGGCACACTCCAGCACCAGGTATGGGTTGTTATGGCCTTTAGATTGCCCATACTCTGTCAGAGGCTCCCACTGGTTCAGCTCTTTAGAACAACTGGAAAGCAGAAGAACATTTTATTAAATGTGTGTGGGGGTGGGGACAGCTGACCTCTTCAATACGTGACAATTACTTAACTTGCACTACAGTTTTTGTCTTAAGCAACACAAAACAAATCTTTAAGAGTGTAGTTTTGGTCAACCTCTATTAGTTATTTAGTTTTATTTGAACAATAAAGTCTTGGTAATTTCACACAATAGCATCTTAAAAATAATGTTTTGTTTTGTTTTTTTGGGGGGGGGAGATGACTAGTACTGCTGGTCAAACTCACTTATAATCAGAGCTGTGCTCATATAATTTACCGTATCCAGTGATCCTCCCACAGCTGGTACTCTGGAAAGATGGCAGGCGAGACATTGTGCTCTTTGCGAGCTTTTTCCATTGCCTTCTCGTAGGTTTCTTGAGCCTAAGGATGATGGACTCAGCATTATTATAATACACAGGGCCCTGAGAAACCTTTGATTTCTTCCCAAATTCTATTCTTTCTAAATTAACTCTACAATTTCTATATTAATTCTGCATTCTGTTTTATTGGTTTAACTAAATTTTGCTAATGCGTAATGCTTAAAAAATAATCAGAATTGAGTAAATCAAGTGAATTTGTAACACTAAATATAAAAATGTACTACAATTTGAGAGAGCCTTATGAACTGTTTGGGTTTTTTTTTTTGTTGTACTTTAATTTCCTTAGATTTCAGTTATATTTCTTTAAATTAGATCAAAAGGAATATCTAAATTAAATAATTTATATAAATTTAAACAAAATACTGATCTATGAATTGCTATATTTTGTGTTTTCTGAATCTGTGTTTCAGGACTTGCACATGCATATTTATTTATTTGTATATATATATATATATATATATATAGCTTTTTTACAGTTTAATATTTACAGATACTAGTCCAATATCATGATTTGATTAAGTGTGAATCCCTTCTTTTTGATTTATTCATTAAAATTTAGCCAAATACATGCAAGGCGATAAAATCAGAGATTTTAGACTCTCACTTGTTCAAAGAAGCCATGCTGCTCATATGCGATGGCAGTGCTGGTCTCAGGGAACTTGCATCTCTTCTGCCAAAGCCCCGCCCACATGTCCTCTTCCTGGAGCAGGGAATAGAGCTCCGCCAGCGAGTCGAGGATCTCCTAAGGGAATACAAGAACACATCTTCAAAGAATATAGGGGACAAACACATCCATATTCAGAGGTGTCCCGATGAGATGACTGCTTAGCATAAGCAGCTTGAATGCTGGGATACTTCAAACTGAACTCACTGACAGGTCAAAACAAAGCCAATTGGAAATTCAGCACACAAGTTCATTTTGAGTGACACCGGGGAACCTTCAGAACACAAAACTTCCTCTGCCAAGAATATCAATAGCAACAAAGACAAAAGAAGGGCTCATGCATCACTGTACCTGCTGTGGAGGAGTGATGCTTTCCTGCTCATAGAACTCTGTGCTCTGTTTGGGTTTGATGTGCAAGCTAAGGCCTTTCTCGAAAGCTTGCTGCTCCAGCATCAGGGTGGAGCGTAACCATAGATTGTGGGTCTTTCCTAAGTACTTCAGCACACAGGGCCTGATGGGTATGGGCGGCACGCACTGAGACATGGCCTCCACAAAGCAGTTTAGAGCACTGGGCTGGCAATCCCTCTGAGCTTGATGACTACCACTACACAGGAACGGACCCATCTCGCCTGAGAGTGCCTGCAAAATGGATACACATGACCAATATAAGATACGCATAATATATTGGTAAATTATAAGTCATTGGCTGCTTAGAGAATTTATTTATTTATTTTTTATTTTTTTATTAATAGCCAGTTTCAGATTTGGTAACACTTAATTTTGAAAGTCCACATTAGACATTCTACTACCAGTAAGTGATTTTGCATCTACATGTCAACTAGCAGCCATTAGAGTATTAATAGACTGTCTGCTTAATCTCTTCTAACATTTCATTTTGATGGATCCACAACATAAAACGTACTGACTATAAGAAACTTTGCAAGTATTTGTCAAGTTAACCCTAAACCTACCCAACAGTCTACTCTAAAAGGTAGTAGAAGTAGTTGCAAATTAAGAATTAGTTGAGATGTGGTTAGAGTTAGTAGAATGTCTAAAGTGGACTATCAAAATAAAGTGTAACCCCAGATTTTTAATAATTCATGCTGATTTTCATTACTTTTATATTTAGTTTACCTTTGCCATCACCTAAAAAAGCAATAATTGCATATCATGTAATGATCAGAAAATTTCTAAACTAATATTCACGCTATAAATTTGCTCAAATAAAAATAATCAGCAAATATAGCAGGGCGAAAAATAAGATTTAAATTAATATTATTATTTTTTACAATGATTTATTTATTTATTGACTGACAGCCAAAACAGTTTAATGGTATCAGCCTGAATATTGGTCACATACAATTAAAAATAAATAAACAATTAATAAAATAATAAAAACAGGATGCCTCTGATGAGAACTTTACAATAATGTAAAAAAAAAAAAAAAAGTACAAAACTAGCTTCTCACCAAACAGCAAACATCAATGAGAATTCGCTAAAAATATTAAATAGAAATATCAGTGCAATAAAAAAAACAGCCCTTGTTACATGATGACCTTTGCATTATTATTATTAAAAGAAAAAGACTTGATGTAGTAAATATGTCTTTGTATTTTATCGCTACTTTTGTAATCGTCTATAGCCTCAGACACTCAATTTAAAGCCCTTTAATGAGAATTCTAATACTTAAGACATCTGGTCCATTAAACTCTTGATATTTGCATAAAAGGTTTAATTTCTGCTCATTAGCAAATGCTGCCCGTTTAAGTTCATCGACAGGGGTAGAAAGACAGCACGCCAGACCCCCCCACCCATGCAAAGGTCTCCAAGATGAGCGGATAGGCACAACCTCCAACACCATTAACACACATTTTGCATGCTGATTCTGCAGTGATATGCATTATTAGTAGTAAAACAAGGCAGTCTACACTTAAACCACAACAAAGGTCAAACTGAAACGAGCAGCAGTCATAGTCATCTACATGGAACATGTTTGGAGGATATGGCCAACTGTTAGCTCAGTTCTCTGGAGAACTGAAGTACTCACATGCTGCTGGCGGTCCGACAGAATCTTCCACAGGCGGGGGAAGAGCTGGACCCAGGTCTTCTCAGCCAATGGGGTGGAGATGTGGCACAACTGAACAAGTGCATTCAGCAGCGCTCCCGTCTGATTACACACACAAGAGACTCATTTAGAGATAGGCAATATATCGTTCATTAATCAACCGACATTTAGCCACTTGAGATTATCGCATTGGCTGATAACAATGTCAGCTTAGCCGATTAACACAAATGCACCTTGCCTCAGTTCCACAGCCTACCAAGTCTATTCATTTTTGTATTTAAAGGAACCGTATGCAAGAAATGTATTGTAATAATCATTAAACGTCTCTGTTATGTTTAACAGAAATCATGTTAATTTCAAGTACTCATATCGCTGACAGTAGTAGTACAGCCTGGATATTCTTGTTTAAAAAGCGCAGCTGCAGCCCTCAACTGATGTTTCTGTTGTCATGTTTTGTTTTGGTCTGAAGCGCCACCCCTCATCTATCTCCCAATCACAAAGTCAGTAGTGTTTCATCATCCAGGTTGCCTGCTCTGCATAAACACAGGCGCATTCTATCGTCATTACCCTCGTACTAGTTGCTGTCTTCAATTTGGGAACTTGTGTGTGCGTCAAGTCTGAGTAGGAGGGGCCGGGTGAAAAAAAACAAAACATCTCCAATATTTTGAATCTGAACTGCAATACCTAGTTCAACCACTCAGTGTCAATCCTACATACAGTGCCTTTAAATATGTATATAAACTTCAAGTTTTAGTTTGTTATTTTAGTACATAAATCCAACCTAAAAGGAAAGAAACATGATGTAACAAAATATGTTTTGTATATATAAAATTTTTTTTTTAATTTCAAATAACAAAAATGTTAAAGTTTTGCTTTCAGTTATCTATAAAACTTATTATACGTGCTTCCTACATGTCAGGTTTGCAGACTAAAAAAAATAAAAAAGACTTAATCTTCACAGTCATTAAAGGACAAAAGAGACTATTCCCTTTCAAAAATGGTCACTGTACGTTCATGCGCATGACTGGCCATGACCTCTTGCCACTGAATAATTCTTTGGTTAAAGGTTTGGACCTCTGACCACAAGAGGAATGGAGATGTTAGCATAAGCCAGAACTCAAATGTGTGCTGTGGTTCCTGACAGCAGCTCCAGTGGGCAACGCAGGCAGGTCAGGGCTTTGAACTCCTCACTTCATCATTTATCTAAAGCCAGCTTGAGAGGTGCATATAAAGCAGCACCGTGTCTAGGATTAAATAGAAATCAATGATGCTGTGACCTCAAAGTGCTTGGAGACAGAATCCCATGTTGCTCAGATCAAACTCTCTTTAACAGAGACGCTTATGAGGAAGTGGCCAAACGAGGGAAGAGCAGGTTAGGGATGAAAGAAGCCAGAACCAAAAGCGCATGTTAACTACACCGTTCAAAAGCCTGTATGACTTCTACATATGACTCATCCCTACTATGTCCTTTATGTAACGTGTCTTTTTTTTTTTTTTTAAAGTTAAGTTTTGCTTTACTTTTCCTAATGCTTGAGATTGCGCTCGTGAGCGCGGCATGTGTTGAGTTGATGGCTCACCTTGACCTCTCTCAGGGAGTCCAGGAACTTGTCATGGCGATTGGTGAGCATGTGCAGCTGGTTGCCTGCGTCTCGCTCTGCCTGCTCCTTGGTCTTAGGGAGGCTGGTCTGGTCTCCAGGTGCTAGTTCAATATCTATTTCCACATCCTACAGATGAAAAAGGTCACAAAAACATGAAATATAGTGAAATTTTTTTTATCTTGCTACACTTGCAACAGGCCTCTATGAACACATTTGAATGCACCTTTGAATTCCAAAATCAAAATTTAATTCATTCCAAAATTCAATTAAGGGTGGATGAAACTGATTTGAAAAGTAAATATTAATTTAAGCAAGTAGAGTTTTAATAGAAATTAAACTACTGTATGTGCATAATTGCTTTTAATAATACATTTTATTAAGACTTACTGACATGTTGACATGAGATTATAATCATGTTACACAACTACATTTTTTTTTAAATGACATTTAATTACCTTATTATATGCATTTCAATGAATTTCATATTAGATGATTACTAGGACTAAATATTTAATGCATTATAGATTTAATTTTTTATGTTACATCATACTATACATTTAACACATTTTAAATATAATATGTAGTGTAAGATATTTAAGATATACACACACACACACAATATATATATATATATATATATATATATATATATAGTACGGTAATACCTCGGTATGAATAGTACAGTACGGTATTTATTGAATCATTTACAGGAAAAACAAAACTAATGAAGAGACTCTAAAATAAATACTGTTCATTAAAGTTTAAATGAACACTGAACATATCAATGGCATACAAATTAGCCATCTATCTGTAAACTTTGAAACTTCCACACCGATTTAACCTATCGCTAGATTACATCATATGTCAATTTGCATATTCATCACGTCATTGCCTCATATTATCTTGCTTCTCTGTGGTCACATAATGTTATTAAATTCACCCTAATTCTCAATATTACTGTTTTCACTGATATTTTTAATGCTTTCTGTTGTCAGAAAAACGGAATGAATATGAAATAGTGACTGAAATGCACGCTATTATAAAGCCTACTGAACTAGCTCTACCTTACAAGATGTTAATCTAGATTAAAATCCTTATTTGTAGCGACAACAGACAGCAAAGAATGATGGCCGCGCCTGGGCTGATGGGAATTGTAGTTCCTGCTACCTCCCGTTAGCTCCATTCGCCTGAGCAAACTTTTTCCAGAAGACCTATCGTTTTATCGAGTCATGCCACCAAGGTAGTATCGAAAAAATTGTATTGTGCCATTATTATTATTATTGACAGGATTTACAATACGTTACATCCCTAATATATATACACATACATACATATATAAATATATACATATGTTTTTTTATATATATATATATATATATATATATATATATCTTAATGCTCTACTTTAGCCAAAATATATTTAAACAATATACTTTTTGCATTAAGCTTTTTGTACAGATGTTTCTATACACTGAATGGCATAGCTGACCTCCTCCTTGGTCTCGCTGTTTTCTCTTTCACGAGGTTCCTGTTTGATATGCGTTGCCATGGCAAAGGCTGCACGATCATGGCTGTCAGCCAGGTTGATGACGTTGGTGATGGAGGGAAGCATGGATCCCTGGCAGCTGGTGCCAATGGTGGTGTTCCTCTCACAGACCGCCAGCAGCAGCTGTGAAGCAGAGATGACAGAATCATCAAAAACTCTGAACTGCCACGATTCCTAAAACACGCAAGCAAACAGCTGCTCCTTCTGTGAAAATCACAACACTTGGAAGAAACTATCTAACATTCACACATAAGTGACACCTGCATGAGCCAGCATTGTTTAACAGCTGCCATTTTTATCCTTGCGCATATAATCTCTCTAAATGCTTGACACTGGCTGGAAAGCTCCAACAGTGAATATTCTTCTACTCTATCACAGCAGGCTGATTCGCGCACACAGCAGTGCCATGTGTAGGACAGCGTTAATAATTCAAGAGTCAGAGTAGCATTGATTGTGGCTGAGATGGATGGATTGTGAGCTGAGGAGCAGCCAAATACCAGAGCTGTTACATCATGGTGAACGCATTAACACCAAAAGAAAAATTATCTAAAATCCAGCTGAAAGGAGAAAAACAAAGATGGTTAAATGATACAGTATGCATAAAACTGCTATACAAGGTGAAATTAGCTTCTATGTAATTTAAACATGTGCATAATTATGAAGTATTATCCACTCTGCACAGAGCTTATAACATTGTTGAAGATGTACAATACATTTAATTATTTGAAAAAAATAAATCTGTAGACATACAGTATGCAATCTACACACACAAACACGTATTTGAACATACATATTTAAATATAATTCATAAATGTGTATTTTAAATGTAAATTAGTAATTTAAAACTATTTTAATATTATTCACATATTATTTATTGTTACATACATTCCAATTTCAATTCCATACAATTCCAACTTTTTTGTTTACTTCAATGTTTTACATTTTATTTATTTTATTTAATATTACATCATATATTTTATGTGTGTGTGTGTGTGCTTTTAAGTCTATTAACATATTGTGTTTCTCAAAAAATGCCCATGTGTCTGTACCTCAATGCACTGTTTGATCCAGAAGTGGCTGCCCATGGCCTCCCAGTTCTGTGAGCAGCAAATATACAGAAGCCTCTCATAGACTCGTCGCTTCATAGATGCATCAAACACCTCAAAAAACTTTGCTCTGATCAGCGGCTGGGAGCAGCGTAGCCCTGACAGGAACGCTGGCTCCAGCTTGGATGTGATGTCACTTCCTGAGAGGTTCTCATCTCTAGAAAAAAAAAAACAAAGTACCAAAGTGCTTTACACAAACGCTGCAAGAACGCTGTAGTGTTTACCTTTTGATACAGCGTGAAATGCAGCGTGACAATAAACATGGTGGGTCTTTAGCAAACAACAGCTATTAAGCACTACGTGTGTTCCGGCATAGATACAGCTGTTGATTTAAGCCTATAGGTTCTCACCAGGTTGAATTGCTCCTGACACTGGAAAAATGCTCTCTTGCCCAGAATGACACAATACCTCCTGCCTCTCAGCCACCAAACGCCACCAGCCCCAATCAAAATGGGGCCTACCACCCACAGTATTGTTGCTAATGGCAATAGATGGAAGGCCAGTGCGGACAGCGGACCCTGTGATTAATCCACGTAATTACCTGTAGACATAATTAACAATGTCCAGGAACTGGGCATTCAATTCAAGGTCATCAGGAAAGCGCTTCTCAATGTAGGTCATCATTTTCACCAGCAGAATGGACTTTTCTCTTGGATTAGGCACCTAGGAAGAGAGCATAAGAAAGGAAGGATAGCTGAGGTGGAGAAGGGGGTAACGGATTGATACAGTCCATTTATCTTTTATCTACCAGGAGAGCTGTGCAGCACCTTTGCTCGCCTCCTTTTTCTCCCTGTCTGCTCTCTCGCCTTCGGCTAACAGAACAGACACCTGGGTTCAGCTGTCCGGGCCACAGCGCACTGAATACACAATGCCTCATTTACAGCAGGATAGGCTTTGAGATCAAATGTTTAACACTGCTGTATTCTGAGTCTACAAAAGGCTGGTTTACTATTGTGCGGTTTAGCAAGGCTACAGATACGGAAAGCAGACAATTACATCTTGTTCAAATATAAACACATGAAATATGAATTAGGTTAAGCCATTTATTTGTCGATTTACAAAAGAACTCTAAGCACTACAGTGCTATCAAATCATAGTCCTGCTTGTTTCAGGAAACTGAGTTTGGGGTGGGAATGATGAGAAAAAAAAAGAAAACCTGTTAAAAACAACTCAAAACTCTGTTTGACCGTGCAGCATTAACACACTTCAGGTTTACACTTTATTTTCTTCGTAAATTTTGTTTTGATTAAGATTACATTCTTTTAAAATTGACAGCTGATTTTAAAAGTTTATTTAAAAAAAAAAATGAATAAATGTTCTTTTTAAGATGTCTTGTCATACATTTTTTATTATTGAACGCTGTTCCCTGAGGTCAAGTTATAATGACCACTTTCCTCTCTCTCCCTGATCTTGCTGTCGACTGTAATTTTTAACTGATCCATCATTCAATAGTTTCGTTACAAAGTCTGCATTTCATCGTAAAAGGATCACAAAATGATCTATCCCAAAATATACTGAATTTAATTGCATTTAAATTTAATTATCTTAATTAACTTAAGTCAAAAAAAAAAAAACACTAAAAATAAAGATGTACATTAAACTGAACTTGTTTAATCACCCATGAGCCAGAGATGAGTAAATGTCATCTTTGCTGCTTAATGTTAATCTTTCTGGAACACTGTTAAGTAGGGCTGGGCAATTTAATTGTAGATTAATTCATGTGCATTTCGTCAGTAAAGCCAGTTCTTTGATTAGTGGTAAATCTCAACCAGTTGTTTTTAAAATATGCGCAATATTGTCTTCAGAATCAGAAGCGTAAATTCGTAGCTCGTTAGTGATCTATGGCTCTGTGTATCAACTGACGTGCATTTTAAAAAGAGCTGATTGAGATTTAATCTCTGCTTAATATTGAACTGGAAATTAGGTGCTGGGTGTCCGGACAGATGAAAACTGGCCCCAACTAAGCCTACTGTTACGTATGTTAAGACCAAAGAAATATTCCTCATATTATGACACCAGGTGTTAACAGAATATTTATTTTTAAGGCAGCGGCTTGTGAGATTTTACCTGGTTGGTAGCCATGGTGTTGCCAGAGTTCTTGACCCATTCCTCCACGATCTTCACCACAGCTCGGAGAATCTTTGGGTCAGGAGATTTCTCGATGAGAGAAGTGAGGATGACCTGGATGAAGTTCTTCCTCATTTCCATGTTCATGACTGAAAGCCTCTCCTTTACCAGATCCAAACTAAGCATGACCAACTCGCTCGTCACTACAATCAAACATAGAAGAGGATTACACGACAGAAATACCATTTTCCCTTTCATTGAGTTTCACAGGCCTGATTGTGATTTTCGAAGAGGAAAAACTACACACAGGCTCACACAAACGGCAAAATGTTACAAAAATCTCAAAGGCTACCATTGAACATACATCACAAATTGTAAAAGACAGCTAAAGATATGAACCATAAAATACCAAATTCTGCTGAAAACGGAGGGCGTGATTGAGTTTTAGCATGGAGACCCATAGCAGAAAGGAGACGGGTTATGAGTTTAGCCTGGCCTCTGAATGTATTTTCTGCTTGATTTGCTCAAGGTAAAATGTGATTGTTCTGATGAGTCAAACCCTTGGGGGAGAATATGTTAGAGGCTGATTTCCAGTCCGCCGCTGACTCACGCTGTGCAAGGGTCTTGGGCGACACTGTCAGGGTGACATTGAGGCCCTCAGACAGCACAGGATAGGCAGGGCCGAAAGTGTGCAAATGTGTATGCGTGTGTCTGTTCAATCCCATCTCCATGTACCATTTAAAAGCCATAATAGCATCTAGAAGGCACTGAGCAGATGGGATTGTCTGGATTTTATATTCCAGTGGACACAGTGGGAGCTTTTTGACTTCAATCACAGAAGATGTTTCTCAGTATGGATGGATTTGTGGGCCAGTCTCCGAACATTTGATTGGCCCTCCTGCAACACCCAGTGGTCAAATATGGGCAGCACACGCTGAAGTCGAACGGCTCTCTCTCACTCTCTGCTCCAACGTGACAACGTGTCTTTTTGTCTTTCTGCCCGCTTTTTAAACTCCTCCATATGACTGCAGACAACAGGATTAAAGCTGTCCCAGTAAGAGCGTATACTTTTCCATCATACTGTCAAAAGCCTAAATTTAAGACAGACTGTCAGTTCTGGGCCAAGAGGAAGCAGCAGCAATAGATTTTAACCTACCTCAGCTGGCTTCCATATACCATACAAAATAAGCACAAGCTTGAAATCTTTAAAGGCTTAAAAACGGCCTCCTCAAAAGGAAGGAAGTGATGTTAACCAAGTGCAGATGGGATAATGACAGAAAGAGGCCAATGCTAAAGCACAAGACTGTTTAAATTGAGCAGTGCATACTGTATTGAATTAACCTAACATGGTTGCTTCTATAGAGCAACCAATTAGGATCGATTCAGATGATTTAGTGATCCATCGAGTGACATCAACAGAAGAACTGATCTGACCTGCGCTCTGCCTGTTCTGTTTAAATATTCCACAGGGTCTGCAGGCGTCATCTCTTATTCAATGATACAATATCCTGTTTTTCTTTCCTGCATGTTGGTATTATTATTACTTTAATTCATATTATAATTAACATTTGAAACATTTAAAATGTATAAAAAAACAATAGATTTAGCAGATCCAAGGGGCAGTCAAGGGGCTACACAACGTTGGAACAAAATAAGAGGCTAAAAGCAAGACAGCGAACATCACACTAACTAAAAAAAATGAGTAAAAACATCTGGAGACTATTTAAAGTCAAACGATTGAAAACCCATGAATACAATCACTTGTAATGTGACAATTGATTATTACTCTTGATCAATGGGTTTTGTTTGGCGTCACCACAAATCTGTTATAGTCAATGTTGGGTGACAACACAGAATCAATATTTTTAAGCTTTGCTGAGATAAAGTCTCAGATGCAGTCTGGCATCATGCCATTAAATCCGTTGATGTGGAAAACGAAAATCATTTTGTCGACAAGAAATCCATAAATTCTAATAGTTACCGTTGACAAAAAACACACTAGTTCTCAATGTACTAAAGTGATATTGCCTTACATCCATTTTAGCATGATCATCATATTTGTTTGCACATTATTTGAGAAGTTTATTAAATTCCTTACAATTTTCATTAAATTTTAGCAAAGTTTCAAAAAAGTACATTTTTATAGAAAATACAAGATTCTCAGAGGATTTAATCGAATTATAGAGGTAGAGAATCCAAATTTGTTATGTACTACTATTCTTATATTTTTGTGCCTAATTTCATAACTTTCCTGCAAAGAGCAAAAAAATTATAATAAGATTAATGATGCTTAGACCCCAATAATAATAATTATTCACCATTTCAATTACTTAAGATGAAATACATTTTTAATGCATCTTTAGAGGGAAAATGTCCTTGACCCAAAAGTCTAAAGAATGGTCACCTGTGCTGGTTTCAGCAGCTCCGGGGTTGGGTTGCGGGCTCAGGTGCTCTCTCACCATCTTCTGCAGGGAGCGCATAAAGACGGAAATGAGGCGGTCGATGTAGCTGGAGTTGTTGCTGCAGGCCGACTTCAGGATCATCAGCGTTCCTGGAAGCAAAGAGGAGAGAGAAGCTGGTAACATGACGCCCCACTGCCCTCACGACACTGTCAGGGACAGCAAGCGACATGCGCCTGCTAATGACTTTGGGTGCAGCTCCTTTGTCCCTGTAGTTGTATTACAAGGACGTTTCTGGAGAAATCTAACAGAGTTACTGGGTAAGGATGTGGACCAAAAAAAAAAAAAAAAAAGCATGAGTAATGCATTTCTTATATCACAGCTCTGGGGAGGAAAGATAAATGTAAAAAGTCACCCTCGATGGAGACACATGCAGTACATCAGTGGTAAATGTAACTCTAGAGCACTGCCAGAGCGGAATCAGGAGGCATTTATTGACCAATGGTGCCATTTTGGGCTGAAATGAAACACTGGTAACTTTAGAATGTTATCCAAGAGTTTCATCACTTTTGGTTTTCAATTATGAAATATAATTATAAAAATTGTGAAACAACTAAGTGTCCTTATACGAGATTGATCCACACTACCATTCAAAAAGTTTAGGGTTAATAATAAATTTTTTTAGAACTAAAAGCCCTTTTTGAAATCCTTAACATCCATTCTGTGTTGGGGAACATTTTCCAGAGAAATTTCCTTAGGTCATGTAGTAGAGCTATTACATCTTCTCACCAAACAATTGAGTTGGGTTAGCGCTGCTGGCTTTCTCGTAGTTTGTGAGGCCTTCATAAATGACCTTCCCTACGGCAGCATACAAAGACTCCAGCTCCTCGTACTTGGAAGCCACCGAGGATGAGCCTAAGGAGAAACCAAAATATTAGAAAAAAAAAAAAAAAAGTAAGTTTTTAATGTACATAATTCCCACAGTTTAATTGAAACAATCTTATAAAGGAGGTTAGCAATTACAGAACTAGGTTTTTAACATATACTGTCGTCGATAATCACTAGAGAATCTAAAGTTACATATACACAGCTTAGCCCAAATAAGGTCTGCAGGTGAAGATATCATCAATCACAGCTTGATCTACTCACTAGGTTCTGTGGGGAAGGTGCTCATAAGTCTAGATAGGAGGGAATGGACTGCCCTCAACACTTTGGTGTTTCCACAGGACATGCAAGCTGCAATGCCACGCTGCAGAGGCTTGAAGTGCGCGAGGATGGCTGGAGGTTGCAGCACTGACAGAAGGAAGCTGAGAATCTCCAGCCCTGTGCAGATGTTGGAGAAGTTCGCCTGGTTTGGCTGCTCCTGAAAAAAAAGAGAGGGATATGCTGAATGATGAGGAACAGAAGAACCGTGTTTGAAAGTTCAAAGGTTTGAGGTTGGCAAGATGTATTTCTGTTTTGGAGAGAAGTCTCTTATGCTTGCCAAGAAAAACACACTGTCACAAGTTTGCATCCAATCTTAAGGACCGATCCTGCCCCTGATCTCTGTCCCACTTTGCTTCCTGTCAGTTCTGATCTGTCCTATCCTAACAAAGGCAAAAATGTAAAAAAAAAAAAAGTCTTGTTATAGATTCTTATCAGGGCCAAAGAAGCATTAGAAGAGTTTTCTGTTTCAGGATGCACAAATGAACATAGGATTCTCCACTGACTCCCTCCATCTGAGCTGCTAAGGATACTGTGGTTTAGTTTCATTTTCGAAAGAAATGCCAGAGTAAAAATTAATAAAATGCTTCTATTATTGTGCCAATTATTTTATGTGGGACTGCCTCACAAACAAGGGTTTCCTCGCTGGATTTTCCCAAAAGTTTATTCTTAAAGAGGGATCAAAACCAAAGTATGCGTGTCATATTTTGTTTTCCAAATTCTCTGTCTGAAAGAGCTTTTCGGCATTCTGTAAACCTAATGTTACTTAAGTTACCATCATCTCTGCTTGTTTTCAATGATGCCATCTTCACATGCTATCAGAATGATCATAAATAGGAATGCAGTAATTAAAACTGTATATAAAAGCAATGTGACCTCAACTATTTGAGAGTTTCAGAGCATTAGATTTGTTTGTTAAGCATTTGTTTTTGCCAGTATGATAAGAGCATGATCTCTTGAAGCTTCGCCCTCTTTTGAAAAAAGCTCATTTGCATTTAAAGCGCCAATACAAAAAAGGAGCATTTTGGCTCAATCTAAAAGTGGCTAAAGCTTAACAACCTATAAAAAAAATGATCTGTGGGGTATTTTGAGCTAAAACTTCACATACACCCTGGGACCAAAAAATACTTATAAAAAGGGACATAACAGGTCACCTTAAAAAAATAAAATAATAAAATAAAAATGGTTACTGTCACTTTTGATCAATTCGATGCATTCATGCTAATTAAAAATATTCCTAAAAGTAGTGTGTTTGAACACTTCTAGCACTGTGTACTTCATTTGTATGTTTTGAGTTTTGTTTTTTATTTTTTTACTGTTTTTATTGATTTATGAGCAAAGCTTGCACAATTTTACTAAACACGTTTAAAAGAAGCAGATTATCCAATGGCTTACTGGCACACTTATGCTGTGGTATCAAGAATCTTGACATTTTAAACTTTCTGTGCTACACAAAGTGCTCAAATTAAGTGAAAAAAAGCGTCTCTTATTTCAGTCAAGTAACACACAGGCTTGGCAGAATGAGTAAAAACCAGTGCTGATTAGGTTTCAGGGGCCACTGAATATTGACAACTCAAGTCTGGCCCCTGAGGACTGAGACACATTTGCACAAAGCTAAGCTTGTCCCTGCAGCATGTCCTTTAATCACTGACAAGCCGACACAATGAGATGATAAAAGCCCCTTGGATTTGCAGCACTGGCCATTAGTTTGTATAAGAGAGCTGAAAAGAGCACCTCACTTCTTCAACAGGGCTCTGGGGCACAGACGATGAGTGACCCGCGTGTCTGAAAATATAGACGGAAGTTCCAGTATAGCGGTAATCGTCAGCTTTTCTGTCATTTTAAAATGAGGGTACAAAAGGGTCCTCAAGTGTCATGTGGGAGTCATCAGGAGGACAAAAAAAGCACAATCTAATCTTTGGTTGAGCAAAGACAAATTAAAAGCCTGTACAAGGTACAGACAGTCTCCTCTCTGCCATATCAAAGCATTTCAATCACCGGGCTACATGAGCAGAGGGAGCTGCATAACTGTCAGGCCCTGAAAAGAATCGATAGAATGGTGTAGCCCATTGCCTGATAACAGGTGGAATGAGAGAGGAAGTAAGAGAGGGATGGGAGGTTGCAGTGATAATAGTGCAGGTGGTGGACGCTCACTAACTGAGAGCCGTTCTCTCAGATGACAGCTGAGTTAGTCACACCAGTGAACTCCAAAGAAAGAAAAATCATTCATAAGCGTCAGGATATCGATTCGGCTGGAATAAAAACTGCTTGGAAAGGCATTGGAAATAATAAAGAGGGAAGTGAGATGAACAGGATACGGCGATCTTCTCCAAGATCTTCAAGGTTGATGAATGGTTGTTAATGTGCCTGATTCACACAAACATTTGCATGCTGTTAATTTATTCAATTGTGCTGCGGAAAAACTGGCTAACCAATTCTTGCTGTTGGTCACATGGCCAAAGCCACTGCTGTTACATAAAATAACAACTTGGTAGCGCTCACAAAATAGTTTATTTAGACTGAGTAAATAGCAGAGGAAGAATCTCAATACATACACCACCATCCCGCACATAAAAATCTTAACAGCTGTTTGAAAACATGCAAACTGTTTGATTTTTTTTCTTCTCTGGGACAAATGGGTGATTTTTTTTTAAATTTAACACTGTGTCAGTCACCAGGGTATTTCTGCTTTTCTAAAAGCGCCACCTACTGTCAGAGAGTGAATTTGTATTTCCATGCATCCCATCTGCTTTATTTTTACACATTAGTCCAGATATTTCTTCATTTCCTTTTTTGACAATGAGCCTAGAACTCACAAACCTCATCCCCAGCTTCAAATTTATTGAATTACTTAATTATATGAAAATATCAGAAAACAGACCAAAACCCACAAACGTTCAGACTTACCACAGTCATAAGGAGCTTGTCAAACCACTGCAGTTTAAGTTCAGCACGGGGCCACATGTCTGGTCTGAGGGCAGTCTTCATGAGGTTCACACAGCGACGGGACAGCAGTTCACCAGGGGAGCCTGCCACATTAGTGCTATCATTCACCTGCAGACACAGACCGGATTTAGCTTATTTATTTAGTGTAAGTATTAGTGGACCCTCCAGTAAGATTCACTAAGCAGGTATGAGGTATGTTTATTTGTTTAACACCATGCCAGCTTCTGTGGCTATTTTCATGGATGACTACCTGGCAAGCAATACGGATGAGGAAGTTGACCACAGTATCTGTGTGCTGTTTCTCCACAGGTTTGGTAAGTAGAGCCTCTGTGCCTGGCATCGACTGACTGCGGCCGAAGACCTGCGCATACAAACACAATACAGCCAATGTACTCAAACATGGCACAGTCCATCAGGGTACAGAGCGTAAGAGACTGATTACAGTGGTCACACTCAGGCTGCGGCGAGCGGTTTAAGGTTTCCTCACCGTGCCAACAGCACCAGCTGCAGTGCGAAATCTCTTTACATCTTGTGCCGAGTCAACGGACATTCCTCTTTTCATAGCAGCAGAGGCTCCACTTGTACCCTCACCCACACTCCCTGGATCAGCTTCAGACTCAGGCTGAAAAAAATTAAAAATTCATACACACTCAATTGCCTGGAATGTACAATAAATTTTAACTGCATGAAATTAATCACAGAAGAACAGATTTTCCTGCCATCAGACCTGTTGGTCTTTGATTCTCTGGAGCTCCCATTTGATGACCACCTCGGCTAAGTCAACTGCCAACTTCCTCTGCTCGATAGTCACACTTGGAGTGAATCCCAATCGCTGCATAGCACTGATCATGTGTTGAACCAGGTGATGTCTCACTGGGTAATAAACCTGTAGGCAGAGAAACATGGACTCAAGCAAACCAACCTACCAAACAAACTAAAATTTAAGGCTGTGCAATAAAAAAATGGATAATGTGAATATTGGACAATAAATTATATGTAGTATAACTAGTGAGAGTTAGGTGACATACTCTGAAGTGCTGTACAATGAGGTGAAGTATGTGGACGAGCTGAGGAACTGTGTGGCCCTCCTCTACAATAATCTTGCGAGTCCAGTGTGTGAGCATCTGATGACCATCCTCCATCCGAGCAGGAACTGCAGGTGTGAGAATTGCCATCGCTTGCCGAACAATAGCACGCGCTTCCATAGTATGAGCCTTTAGCAGACTGTGGAAAACCTGCAGAGAACCGATACAGAAACTTTTAACAGCATTTTACAAAGGGAAAAAGTTGACTACTGAAGACCAAACTTTGAACAGCAAAAGCTCAGAGGTTGCTATATGTTCTTTAAAATGCTGCAGTAAGTGAAGGTAAGTGAAGTGGGTTTGAGAAATTGCATCTGCCAATGGCTAGAAATCGTATTTATTATAAACGTGTCACTTTATTTCTTCAATTTATTCAAAATTAATTAACCCCTAAGGATTCGGTCTGTTGAATACATTTTAATTTAATCATGGGCCAATACAAAAAATTCTAGACAAACTGGTAGAAAATGAATCCCTAATTCTTGTCTTTAATCTTTTTATTTATTTATTTATTTATTTTTTAATTACAGCTATATATAGTCTCTAATGATTTTTAAATGACTTAAATATGACTTAATAGAAAAAAAAGTGATTACCAGTGATTAGATTTTTTTTAAGGAAATTAATACTTTTGGTCTGCAAAGAAGCATTCACTTGATCAAACTGATATATGCAGAGATATAATTTCTAGATTAGAGAAATATATAAAGATTTATATTAGAAACAAATTCTGTACTTTTGAACACATTCAGAAAAAATATTATTAATAAGTTTTCCATTAAAATATTATGCAGTAAAATTGTTTTCAACATTAGTAATAATAAGAACCATTTTTTTAACTGAGCACCAAAAATAATTACCAATAGCTGAAAACTACAATGATTCTTTCTGTAATAACGTGTCACAGAAGACTGAAGTAATGGCTGCTGAAATTTTGCCATTAAAGAAATCAGAATGTAAAATAATTAAATTGTTCAAACAAAATCTGAATAAATAAATAAATTGTATATATAAAATGTATATATATATATATATATATATATTTTTTTTTTTAATATTTACTAGCTGATATTCTGGTGCCTACCTGCAACACAATCTTTTTGTGAATGGCGAACTTGGCGATAATGTGAGCCAGCAAGAGGTGGCCGCTGTACTTGCAGGCTGGATCCACGCAGGTTTTGGGGAGCAGACAAGGCCAAGCGAAGGTCATGAGACGCCTCAGCTTGCTGTTCCTGCTCTTGTTATTGTCATGGATGTGATGAGGCGCATGCTCTACCAGCAGCGTTGAGAACTGAAGCAAGTAGATCCTCAACGAGTCGGCCAGATCTGCTTGCTTCTCAGGGTCAAGAACCTACAATAACAGGAAAAACGTGTTACAAGACACTTAAGCGATGCATTGTTTTAAGGTCTGTGAGGCATATAGCAGACTTCATATAGCACTCCTTTTACACTTGAACAGCCTCCTTTCATACTGGAGGTAAACAAACGGGCTGTTTGGTTTGCTCTTTGCTGTGATGATCACCAGCAAGGGAGAGACAATCAATTTAAGCGTGAAATAAATGAAGGCTATTAACCTTCATTGCCTGGAAAACAAACACTATGGCCTTTACTGTGGCCTTGACATTTCTGGCAGTGAAATAACTGCCAGAGGTCATCCTAGATGCACTGGTGACTCAATAAATAACTGCTTCTGGTGCTACTGGAGAGGGTTACCTTGGTGATGAAGACACTAGTGATGCTTTCAGGGTTGTCTCCCTCTGGATTGGGCGGCCCCAACAGTTGCTCGCCTTCCCCTTTCTCAAAGCTGTATAGGAAGGCTGGGTTCAGGATGTGCTGCAATACCTGGAAAGTGGACACAAATAACAAGTTGAATTTATGTACATACATTGAGGATAATACAGAACTGGGAAGGTGTCTGTTTATCAAATGAGCAGTATTCCGATTGTTTGAGAAAAAAAATTTTCATCCCATAGGTCTTGGACTTTTGAATAATTTTTTTTAAAATTTAAATTATATAAATAAAAATAAAAAAACAATTGTGTATTATCACATTTAAATATTAAATAATCTAAAATTACCATTATATTACCATCACTGGCAAGTTGTGGCCATGTTTTTAGATGCTTGAAACCCCTAGTTCCTTCCATCCCTGACAACCCATAAATTATTATGTTACAGAATTAGCATTTTTCTGCTCTACATTATTAATTTTAAAGAAAAATTAATAAGCATGTCAACCATGTCCAACATGGTAATTTAAGTTATGGGACAATACTAGCTTGGTAAAGACAATAGTCTGACACAATGGTTGTGTTGTTTGCTAGCTAAAGTGTGCATCAGCATGTGGATTTATTCAAACATGGGGGCCGTGGGGCTGCAGGTGTTCCTTCATTATCCCTCGTCCTAATGAGCCCCTCTACCGTTTGCATGAGTGATGGATCACAACAAATTCTTTTCTACACAATCCATCACAGCCCAAACCGCTGCAGCTCCAGCTGCCTGAAAACATCACCTTAAACGTGTATTCTGTATTAAAGAATGCGCAGCTGCTGAGCTCTCCTGGGGAATGTTTGGGATGCAACGTCTGTTTGGCTGTGAGGGGTGATTTAGCAGAGCAAGAGCAGCCTCAGTCATCAAAGCAGTGAAGACTATCTGCCGATACACGACTACCATTTCTCAATGTCATCGTAGCGGGTGGCAATTTGAGGAGAACCTCTAGTTCATTTTAATAAACTGCCATTTGATCTCTTACTCAAACTTGATGGAATTCTTTTACATGAATGAAAATGAAGAGGGGATTAGAAACTAGTGCTGTACGTCATATCGCAATCGCGATGTCAACCAATGCAATTACGTTACAGCAAATGTTTCGATTATATTAAATAAACAAATGCATTCGTGGGCGTAACAAGACATTCATTCTTACATTCACACCAGACGTGACTAAAACGTTAAGAGCGAGTGATTTAATTGTTAAGTCAACGCAAAGACGTGATTAGACACCCTGCAGCGCGGATGACGGGGTGTCAAATTTAGCCTTTTGCTCGTGTGACACACATAACGTGTGATTTGCACCGGGCAATCAGGAGCTTGCTCTAGTAGTGACGTGATTACTAGCAAGCAGAAGCAGAATCCCGAAACTATGGAGGACAAAATCATTGTCACTGTATGTGGAGGAGCTAGAACTCTATGATACATATTCGTACTTTAAAAGAAACAGGAATAAAATGGAAATAAATACTATTTTGTTAAACCAAAGTTTGCCTTTTAGATATACAAAACCATTTTTTTTACCTTTATGTTTAACCACTACAGAGACTGGAACCGCCTGGCAGAAGACCCTGCCATGACGCAAATTCATGTTTGTTGTGAAGTAAATTTCAAGAGCGAATGAAGCCAGTAAACTCGAAATGTTCAAGCGTCCAACTATGCGTAAACAGCACAAGTCGCGTCTGGTGTGAACACACTATTAGCAAAGAGAGATACCAAAAGAAATATATGAAATATATGTTACTTCCTGCTTAAATGTAAAAATATATATTAAAAAATGGGTATTTGTTTCATTTATTTGTACTTTTGACTTTGTAATTTTATTTTAAAGTTACTTTAATGTAACTTAATTCAGTTACGTAAAGATGTTCCTGTTATTTAATTTTGTAAAATTTTGTTTTAATTTGAAAACATTGTTAAATTTATAGTTGTTGCTAGATTGCGCTCTATACTGTATCTTAGTTGAAAAATACAAATTTCAGCATTATTAGTAATCTGTGTGTGCATTTTCCTTCATAACAAGCAAGTTGAGTCATAGCACTTGTTTTTGACGAGTTCCGTTTCTTCATAATCCTAAAAAATAAAGCAAATTTGGCGTGGCGGACAAATCCAGTCATATTAAAACAGATTTAGGCTGCTTTTAGCCTGTTGGTTCACTTTCCAACAATGAAAAGAGGTAAATAATTAAACAACCTCACAGGCTGAAGATGGGACGATATGAAAATTATATCTTCCAACACTACTAGGCAATATTTTGTCATTTAAAACAACTGTACAATTTTTGCCCTCATTTTGTATACAGTGAAAATGTCACCCAAAGGGAAAAAAAAAAAATAATCTAAACTACTGACATATCTAACCTAGCAGAAAACTTCTTTGTGTTGAGCCCTACTCCAACATCTACATTACCCATCTTTTCCCGTGGCTGATTAAAGGCAAACCCTCAGCGTATGAGCAATGGCTATTAGAGTAATCTGCAGATAAATATTCATTAGTGTTCTTCAAAGACTTCGGTTGACTGTGAAGACGTGCCTTTGAGAATTGAGTGTGTTATGCACGACCAGTCCCTGTCGTCCTCCCCTCCTGAACATACATATTCAGCAGGGGCTGGTTGTTAATCGCATTAGATGGTCAGCGTTAAGAGATCGTGATGCTGTGCCACTCTCAACAGAAATGTACCGCAAAGGTGGAATTTATTATGCTGACCATGGAGGTCCATGTCATGGCATCCGTCACACTCGTGGTAGCTCTTAATCAAAAATGAGAGGTCACCACAAAGGCAAAAACCATGGGAGTTTCTCCTTAATGTGTTTTGACTGATACACAGGTGTACAAATGGCATAACCTCACCTTTGCCTTGAGCTCATCGTTGAAGTGTGGGTCATTGAACTCCACGAAGCGGAAGAAGAGTGCTCGTTTGTGTGTGATGCTGTAGTTCTTGGGGATCTCCTCCTCCATGTACTCCTTCAGGAAGGTCATGTTGCACAGGAATCGACCAGTGAAGGCTCTCAGTAACTGAAAGAGTAGCTCGATCTCTGAGTAGTTGCGTCTAAAACAAAAATGAAAAGTATAAAAAGTTTGAGTAACAAAACTTTTCCAAGTGATAAATAACTTTTAAACTTGATGTGTGTAATTTCTGCACTACCAAATAGACCAACACTTACTTGCAGTAGCTAAGCAGACAGAACGCTAGTAATTTGGGCTCTTTCCAGTTGGTTGCAGCCATGTTGTCTTTGCGATGGCGTTCCTGGAAGGCCTCACTGACCCACACACGCCTGAGCTGACTGACTAAAGAATGCTGACCTGCCAACCAGCCTTCATCATTTTTCACAATGATGCTTATGATCTGAGGGAGTATATTAATGCTTATTAATATTCAGCTCTACAAACAAGCACATTAAGATAAATATAACAGTATACGGTTCAGTTAAGATAGTAGTGTTTGGCCAACCTTGATGGCCTGGAACTGTAGGTCAAGGCGGGCAGTGCTGGTGGAGGGAGACCCAGGTCTCACAGTTGTTGCAGGCCCAGCTGGAACCAGCAGAGGCACAAACCGATTTGGGTTGGAGGCCAAGACATCTCGAAGTGGCTTGGCATCTTTGTGCTTAAGGAAACTCTGCAAATGAGAAAAACGATAAAAGGATGAAGAAAAAAAGCAACATTTACAAAATATGATGACAAGGAATTTTTAGACATAGACACAATACTGTATAACCTATGGAACAAAAAAGAAAAACAAACAAACCATGAACATGCGGCTCCACTGTGGGTCATTAAGAGTGGCCTCCATCATAAAAAGCTCTACTGTTTGAGATGGATGACGTGTCAGGAACTTAATCAGTGGCTCTCTAAAGGGACTGCCAGCCTGTGGAGAAACATATATAAAACCACAATATTGGTACTGTATAAAATATCCTTAAATTAGTTAAAAAACTTTTAATACATTTTTAATACAAATGTAACTGATTCCTATGCAAAACCAACTTTTTTAGCAGCCATTACTCAAGTCTTCATTATCACATGATCTTTTAGAAAACCTTACACACTGTTCACAAAAGATGTGTTTTTTACACGCACAAAAAAACACAAAAAAACACACTGATCCCAAACTTCTGAACAATGGTTTATGTACGTGTATTACATATATACATACACTCTTATAAATGCCACATTAGTCTAATTATCTTGATTTCAATTTCTATGCCAATCTTGTACCTCTATGAGCATCGCCCTCTCCGTTTTCATGACCACTTCCAGCAGAGGTTTCACCAGTGTCTGAGGAGCAGCTGGTATCAGGTGGAAGAGGTTTATAATGGCTGAACAGATCCTCATTTCCTGCAGAAGTGAGTAAAGCAATGCATCACAGTGACTGTTAGTGATAACCAGCAATGGAAAACCAAGTGTACCTCCTGTAATATATAATAAACAATGGCAAGTTGAGGAGCATCTGCAGGAAAATCGGGTTGGTTCCTGAAAACATCATAGATTCTCAGGACATCATACAGTAGCAGGTTTGAGAGGGACCACCTCATATGTGAAACGTAGAGGTCAAACACAACACCACAGAAACAGAGATACGGTTACAAAGACTCCACTAGCACATAGTAACCACGAGAACAATGAGAGCGGAGCCAGTGAAGACCCCACAGCAGGCCGCCATCTCACCTCTACACCCTCCATGGCAGGCTGCGCCAGAACAGGAGACAACAAACAATCAGCAAAGCAGTGTGGGTAGTGAGGGATGTATGGATTGAGGAGATGGGTTCATGTGAATGGTGGTTTGTGTGACTCTGTGCAAAGCAATCCTTTTGGGTTGCACACTTTTGCAAAGGCCCAAAAAAAAGTTAAGTTAAAAAAGAAGCTTTTTCTGAATTTGAAATGGGCAGTTGGACTCCATCCACTGATTTTGAGATAAATCGCACGTGGGAGTCCTCTGTACTGATTAATTAGCATGAAGGGCATTTAAAAGTATGGGTGTTAAGATCAAAGCACTAAATGATGCATATCTGCAAAACCAATGATTGTTGCTAAACCCTTAAAATGAAGGTTTTTTATAATTATCTTGAAAAACAACAAGTAACACACACATTTAATAATGTTCAAAAGTAACCTAAATACTAGCAATAATATTTTATACAGAACATACACACAGACATGGTTTGTTTTGCATAACAAATAAAGAAAATCTAATCTACTATTAGGATCACATTTTTTGCATTGAGATTTTCAGGACTATTCTTACTTGGATTATCATTATCATCATCATCATTATCAATGCTCTCATACCAAAACACAAGTACAGTATTGTGCTCGATAATGATGTCAGTATCAATAACAGGGCATCCCTAAAAACATCAAAATTAATTTAATTTTAAATTAGCATTACAAATGTCATGCATTTTACCAATTCAACATTTATGATTTTTTCCCATGGGTAAAACACGAACGTGACTCATTTTTTGTATAAATCTGAAAAAAACATCCCTTCGTACAGAATGACACACAACAAGACAGAGTCTTAATAATCCCTGACTGCATCTTCGCACTATATTTGGGACACTGTCAAGATATTTTTACACTGAGAAAACATTGAAATACAAGCGCTGAAAAACAAACCCAGTACAGAAGCAGCACCCCAGCATGGGCTTATCGGAGTATATGCTCTCATGAAAGATAAATCTGTACGTTCTCCCTGAACTGACCTTCCTTTTCTCAATATGACTAAACTAATCTTCTGGAACTAGCATTCTGAATGCCCCCCACCCTTCCAACCCTGAACCCGACTGACCCCGCCTCATTGTCATGTATGGCTGGTCATTCTGTCATTGTTGTAAGAATATTAAGAACTGCAGGAACAGAGGGCCAATTTGCATGTAATTATAATACATTTTAGAGGAAGGCAGGGTATGAACAAGACAGAAAGAATGGCAGCTCGTTTTGAAGTGTGGAAACAGAAAGGCTTTCTCCTCTTCTCACCTTTTCCTACTCTACAAGGTTATCTGTCCAACAAGATAACGAGGATTCAGAACTCTGAGGCTCGTTACTTAGGAGGCCTGGGGGTGGATGGCGCCTAATTAATCATTGATTGTAATATGGCCACAGAGTCTGAGTGGGGTGATCCGGGCTGAAGGAGGGAGTCCAGTTCAGAGAGCTCATCTCAGCTCCCTGTATCTACAGACTGCTTCCGCTCATTGAGCTATAACGAGGCTGCCGCCCTTGTACAACAAATAATTCAACAGAGATATTAAATCAAGCTTTTACTCACACTGCCATCACTACGCTGTCCTCCTTTATGCGTGATCACCACCACCTCCATCCATTTACGCAGATGTTGCTGTAAGAGCAGAAGAAACTCTGAGTCTGTGTGTTTGAATTCTTTGAATTATATAGTGAATTTTAACTGTTATCTGCTGTAATCTTTTGAAGAATAGTTAAAATATCTAAGAAAATAACACACACACACACACATACATCTGCAGATATATTATATAATAAAATATTACTTAATACTTAAATATGTATAGTTGCAAAAGACTTCCATTTCAGATAAATGCTGTTCTTTTGAAATTTCTATTTAAAGAAACCTGGGAAAAAAAAATGGTACTGAGCTTTTTTCAGCACAATAGTAAAATGTTTTTGAAAAGCAAATCAGAATTTTTGAACGGTTTCTGAAGGATCGTGTGACTGGATTAATAATGCTTTTGAATGCACAGGACTAAATTAAATAAACTTAAAATATATACATTTTATATAGTTATCTTAAACAGTACAAATATTTCACTTGACTTGGTGAGAAGAAGAGACTTAAAAAAAACCCAACAACATTAAAAATCATACTGTTCAAAAACATTTGAACAGAAGTGTATCCACAAAATGTTTTTTTTGCTACATTTAAATATATTACACTTAAATACATAGCAGCCATTAAACCGGTCTTCAACGTTTACATAATCCTTCAGAAATCATTTTAACAATCTGATTTGGAGCTGAGGGGTTCATCATCATCAATGGTGACTTGCCCTTACCATCATTTGGTCACAGAATTTGTCATTGAAGGAGTTGGGGAAGAGACGAGTGACAGATGTTAGTCTGTTAACCACATTGAGCGTTAGACTGCGATAGTCTCCGAGCATCATCAGCAGGGGCCGCATGTGTGTATGGATCTGATCCACCTCGATAGTAGCCCCCTCTAAGAACTGAGAAACACATTTGAAGAAGAAAATACACTTAGACTACAAAGGATATACACAGCCATTAAACAGCCCATGAGAGCTTAATAGTGACAGTTGCTTTTACGTGGCCTACAAGATAACAGCATCTTAAAACCCGGTTTTTCGCTACTGTCCTGTCAATTCACAGGAGCAGAAAAACTCTAAACCCAGTGCAAAAAGAAAGGCCACGCCAGCCTTCCGCAATGAGACTATGCATCACGGCCAAATTCATTTTCCTCTCAGCCTGTTTCACTCCATCCTCTATTGATCTTTTCAGGCAGGTCTCATTAGAGGCAGCAGGGCAGAGGAGGAGTGTGCGGAAGAGACTGAGAGATAGGAGAAAGGAAATGAGGCTCAGGGAGGAAGAGGGCTGACCTTTCTCATGCAGGCCTCTCCAGCCTCCTGGAGTTCACTGTTAGTGGAGTTGAGGGCCTTGAAGAGGGCAGCAATGATCTTTTCTCGGGACTGGGGAAGGTAGTTACAGGCCGCCAGGGCATCTGCACAGACACACAATTACAGAGACGTACACTAATGCCCTAATATTCAGTAGACATTTTTTCATTTGCTTGCCAATATGTGATAGACACCAAAAACATTTACATTTATCAGTATGTGAAAGTGTCAAAAAACAGATCACTCGGCCAAAACCTAGTGAGCTGTCTACGTAGGCAGCATATTGAAGCATCTCAGGCACGCTACAAACAGGAAAGTAATCAAGGCCTACTTTACCTTAGCACCATGCTAACAACAAGCTTGCAATCAACTTTGTGTGGAGGTTTATTTGTATACAGAGTTGCTGCCTATGTAAATTCTTCCAAATCAATCGCTTATCAGGATCCATTTCAGTTAACGTGCTGCCTTAGAAAAAATGTGCCGGCCTATGTATGCAAAAATCAGCCAGACAGCTCACTAGATTTTATAAGAGAGCCTATATATAGTTTCTTATATACGTATGAATAAAAAAGTAGCACATACTGAGAGCAGCAATGCGCAGCGGCACCAGAGAAGGAAGGCTTTTATAACAGGGCAGCTTCATCAAAGCAGCATCCTCAGCTTCACACAGGTTCAGCAACTGTGTCAAATCAGAGATACTGGAGCTCAGAGAGGAAGCACACAGAGCATCAACGCATTGGTGATTTCATATTACCCACTTAAAAGCAGAAAAGTTTCAGACTGACCTCCGTGTAAAAGACTTTGTGCTCCACCACATTGAGGTCCATGGTGAAGAGGCGAGGCTGTAGTGTGGTGCAGAAGGTGTTTCCCTCCATAAGGCCGATCTGTGCGTTGGCGGGCTGATGTCGCAGAAGGTGTTTCTTCGGAGGAACCATGTCCTGCAGCACCTGGAGGAAATGAGGAGAGTTTTAAACTTTCCCTGAATAGAGGAAGGAAGCTCACTGACCTAACGTTCCTTCCATGCAAGAGTTAACAATAAGAGTTGTGTGACAGCCCTGGGCTTGTGTTGATAAAGTTGATGGAACTGTCACTTGGAGTATTAGCAAAACGTACGTTTTGTAAAGTAAACAATGTCTTTTCTGTGAAATACTGTGGCTATGAATTGTGCTGATTTAAGTCAACATAATCTCAAGCAAAAAAAATGCTTGTCAAAGAATTAAGAAAGAATACATAAATGAAACAGTCTTTTTAAATAGTGCCAGGAAAAATGTTTGGAGGGCAAGTAAAAGTCCTGCCACAGTCCTTATCCTTACATTCCTTATTTATATATATAAAAAAAACATAAGCATACTCACTTCTTTATGAGGCTCCATGATGATGGTGACGCTCTTGCCTGTGACTTGAGCCAGGACCTGCAAGGAGTGCATGGCCTGCTTGCGGACAGTGGAATTGGGGGAGGTGACCTCCCGTACCAGGTCATGAGTCACCAGATGGAAAGATTTATCCTGAGCTAACAGAAGCTCATCTGTCTTCTCCTCATCCTTAAGAGGAGTGGCACAGCGTATCAACAACTGCTCCAGTGTGGTCTTTGCCATTGCAACTGCGCCATTAGACACCTGAAAGGCATTATGGGATTCAGAAGTTCACATAAGCAGCACAAACAATGATTTCTAATGACATTAGAAAGTCTTTGTACCTCTCCTGTCAGGTCCATCATGACGAAGAGCAGAGCTTTGAGGAAGGTCAGCTGGTTCTGCAACACCCAGATCAGAGGAAGCCTCTCCATCAGGAACTTAATAGACACCACTCCACCCAGCTTCGCATACCAGGCCTGCTCATAACAGCATGCGCATAGCCGCTCCACAATGTAGGAGAACAACGGCAGCTGGCATGCCTGAAGAAAAAGAGCCAGACTGAGTTTCAAAAGAAGAACTTTCGCATGGAACCATAAAAAATTATGGGAAAACAAATTTCAAGAGAAGTCCTTACCCTTTCCTTGGAGCCCAGGATAATGCTGGCAACATCAAAGATAACAGCAAGTGCTACTTCCCCAATCTTGCACAGCTCCTTTTCTTCATAGGCCATGCAGATGGCGATGGCATCGATCAGCACGAGGGGGTCCATGCCTTTGGAGCCGTTCTCTTCACTGTGAAACATAGCTGTGCTGGGTTGGCTGCCAGACTGGTAGCATGGCAGCAAGAAGGGACCTAGGCCAGAAAACTGACAAGTTATGTGATGATCCGAGTGCACTTTGAAAGTTTTGAAAACAGACAAAAAATAAAAACACACTAAATTATTTAAATAGCATATGCTTAAAGCCAAGTAACGTTTCCTATGTCTCTATTGCAAGTAGTGTTATCCTTCAAGGGTTTGGGGATTTTTTCCCTTTCTGAAATTTTTATGGTACAATACCAATATTACTAGAGCAAAAATTATTTAAAAAAAATATATACATTTCAATTAATTTCGCATCCTTGTGCAAACTCAAATGTAGAAAGAAAGATTTTCTGAACCATAGGTCAATGAACAGACCTCACATCCTTTGATACATGGCTAAAAACAGTGTTTATTTGTATTACATTGAAAAAGATTACACTGTCACTCACTGGTTCTTTAAAGACATTTGAAGAAGTGTGGCACCCCATCTTGATATTTAAGCTGAGCATAAATATATAATATATATACATAGAATTTTTATTCATTTTTTTTATTTAATCAATTAATTTTTTCTTTCCCCTCACACTCCTTCAAAGACTACATAGGTCTTGCAGGGTAACCACAAAAGGGTTAACAATTAGTGACAGAATTTTGTTTTATGGGTGAACTATCCCTTTAACCTCAATCCTTGTGTAGGTGAAAACTTCAGGTCATGTAAAGACCTAACTTCAATATAGATGACATTAGCAAAGAGGTCGAAAAATTCCTCACCGCACTGCTGAGCCACTGCCACCATAGTGTAATGGCGGATCAAACTGGCAACGAAAGGCAGAGCGCTGGGCCTGAGATCCTTGATGACTGCAGACATGAACGCCCCCGTCAGGGCCTGCTCGAATGTCCTGCGTGCCGGGGTGTCCTGGGCTTTGTACCGGTGGGAGATGATCACGTTAGGGATCCACTTCTCTGTGAAGCTGTCGAAAACCAGCAAAGGGATTTAGCTCATAATTCGCATCACATCCATGAACTCGCTCCATTACATGCGCCTGAGGTTGAATAACCCAATCAGGCGATTTGATTTGATTACTGAGAATAAAAGGCTTTTTGTGTTTGGACAGCTGAGCCCCATGGGAGTCTGGCTTTGTGTCTGGCTGACATTTTGTCTCATGTTTGGTTATTTATCCCAGCTGATAGCAGCACATTGATGGAGTGAGTGTTTTATCCTTCCTCAAGCCTGTGTTCTATAATGCCAAAGCCGGTAGCAGTGGTGATGGATCGCTCCATTTCATTATCGCTATTTAAAAGGCTTGGCTTAGGGAGAGGACTGAGCTAAAGAGAGCGGTCAGATCTATTCAAATTCATAACGCTGCCACTTGAATAGGACTCAATTATCCAGCCTGGCATTTGCGATATTAAGAGGGCATTCCGCCTTCTGAAAAAGGCCCCTTTCATGATGACCAGCGCAGTGTGCCACACTGAAAGAGGGAGAGAGAATGTCATGAATCAAGACATCTGACAGCGGCAGAGGCTCTCCTCCCATATAACCGACACTTGCTTATTTCGGAAGGGGCCCGTTTGACTGGCTTTTGGGGTAAACAGATAAAGTACAGTCAATTAGCCTCAGCGTGGAGATCAATGACTCTGTTATGTGACCCTCCAGTCCAGCCAGTAGAAACGGCTCTGAGTAATTAGCCCTTTGAACACTGTAGACAGTGTCGGCCAGGCTGGATGAGGCCCAGAGGAGCTGCAAACATAGCAAAAACAGTAAAAAAAAAAAAAAAAAAAAAAAAAATCCAGAGGCAGGTTTAACCCTCACATAGCATGGGAATAGGGCTGCAACTAATAGCTATCAATTATCCCTCTAAATTATTAAGGTTTTTAAAAAGCCAAATGTGTTTTCTGCATTTTTCAATTTTCTTTTTTCAAAAAATATCCTTTGGATGCATCTATGTAGGCTATGCTGGAATGTATATTATGCACAAAAAAGAAAACATTCTAAAGCTGCTTTAAAATTAATAAATAAAATCACTAAATAGGAAAACTAAGCAGTTTTCAACTCAACAGCATCAAACATTCTGTTTTAGGTCACTTTCAAGCACTTTTCCTCCAATATATTTTCCATCCAATGCACACATATATATATATCATACATGTTAAAAATATATATAGTATATATATCAAATATGTAAAATAAATTATGAGATTCAGATCATAAATGAGATCATAGATTTTATAAATATTAAGCAGTTGTTGCATCCCTAATCAAGAACCTGAGCGGTCAGCGTCATGCTTTTCACACCAAATGTAAACAATTAGCCTGAGATTTTTAATAGGAAAAATATGGTTTCATATTGAGCTATTTCTTGCCAGTGCATGACACATTAAGTGGATGTCTTACTTGGGATGAGCGAGGAGCTGGTAAAGGGCATGCTTGTTGTCCTCCAGGCTGGTCATGGCAACCAGGAAGCATTTGATCACCTCCCAGGCCTGTCGTCTGTAATACGGCTCAGTATTGGCACTCTTCAGGCAATCCAGTGCAGTCTCTATAGCCTAGACGCATAACGAGAACAACGATAAATGTTACTTGACCAAATGAACACATTTAAAATTAAACCACTTAATGCCTCACATTAACAACCCAAAAATGAGTTAACGTGATAAAAACCTCATCACAAAATAGCATATGATTACATGCCTCACACATCATTTTTATACAAGTTATGTTGCACATTCATACGACACTAATCTCCCCCGCTTGAGGGAAATTTTCTGTGATGACACTTAAAGACCCATCATACATTAAAACATTCTGAAGTGATTAGATGCCTCTTAACCCTTAAATTATAAAGAGACAAGCTAAAGTGGCAAGACACGTCGAGGGAGAAGATGAGCTAATTAGTAAGATTCAAGGATAGAAAAGGCAGCTCGCCACAGACAGGGCTGTCTGAATGAATTATCGCCAAAGACAGCGTGACCACTGACAGCCATGCAGGTCATTTCAAGAGAGAAAACCCAAAACCGGCTCTTAATGAGCTCTTGGAAAAGGTGAAATAAATGGCACACAGGTTGAGAAAAAGAGGGTCATACCTTACAGTACAGCACTGTTTTACAATTCCTGAGGGTCTTGAGCTGTTCTTGCCTTGTTGAGACATTATTATAAAAGTCACATAACCTTGTACACATGTTCTATTCCCCAGGAGGTACCTCCACACAAACCATGCCATTTTTCAAACGCCCAAGGCCTCTACAGCGTAGGCCTGGCCCCTAAAAATGTTTGTGTGTTCCATAAATAAGTGTGAGTTTTCCTTTGAAACTCTTTGGGAGTTTTTCCCTCATGTTAAATTATTGCTCCTCCTCAGCTGGGTTCAGCAAATGGATCTAGGAACCCCTGGTGATGGACCAAGTCTGAATGTTTCAACTTCGTTTATTACCATGATGCATGTAAATCAGACAAATATGGGGAAAATTAATCAAGCAAGAGAGACTATCAGCTCTGATAGCAGCACAATCTGTCACTGACTGAAGAATATTCACAGAGAACTTTCTTGAACTACGCTGCATTAGCTCTCATTTACAACCGTCTGGGTTCCTGGAGAGAAGGAACGAAGAATGGCTTCATATTAAACGAAAAGACAGTTCAAATCGGCTTGCGTCCAAATCAAAGCGTGCTTGGAAATTTCTACACATATTGAAACAAGTGTGCATGCTTTGAGAGTGTGGGCTGGTCCTGTGGGGGACAGAATGAGTTGTTGTCTGTCTCGATCCTAACACATCACTGCGCTCCGGGCGGCTTCAAACAGCAGCTGCCGCCTGCGGCAACCACAGGGCGCATGCAAATGAAATTAAGCAGCGATGGTGCAACGGCGGTAGCATCCATCTTTGTGGAGTGAACACAATTACAGAAATGACAGTTTGCGTTTTCCCAAGCAGCGACGAGCAGCAGGAAGGGCCATTAGCTGGAGTAAATAATCCCGTCTGCACAGCAGGGAGAGATTGATTAGAGGTGGGGTGGGGAGGAGGGAAGAGATGAGCACAGCTTACAGCCTGATGATCTATTTAATTACCTGGGGAAGACGAAGTCTTTCTGCACATTCTACACTTTGACAAGGATTCATTACATGATGAGAATCCCTCTTCTAACCCCTCAACCTCCCCAACCCCATTCACACACATATTGAGGGCAAATTGACATATGAAAGGAAGTGGATTCATTACTGTTTCTTGAGATTGCTCTCAAGCACACCAGAAAGCTCTGTTTCAGTATGTGCCATGGTGGCAGCTTTTTAAAAACACGGCATAACCTCTTACAGTTCTCTGAGAAGTCCTTAACGACAACCCAAAAAAGTGGATTCATCTCAAATCAACCTCAAACTCACCCGAAACTTTTAACAGCACTGTAAAGTGAAGTGAAGGGACTTGTGAAAAGGTACTATTAAATATAGAGTTAGCAATTTCCTATTAAAGGAATAATTGAAACAAATGAAAATTTCATTTGAAGCCCAAAGAACAAAATGTTAAAGAATGCACAAACCACTCTCTTCCTTGAAATGAAGTAAAACTGGTGGCATTCTGAAGCCACACTTAATGTAAAATGTTGTAATTTTACTTCATAAAACAACTTAAAACATTTACATTTTTAATTTCTTAAATTTTCAAGTTAAAACTATCAAGCTTTTTATTTTTACATTTTTTAATCAAACAAATGCTGGTCTCTGAGTGAAGGATGACACTGTGTTCACTATTTTTATTTATTCACACCCCTTCAACATTTCTCACATTATCAGTTTATTTGCTATTGTTTTCAAAATGGCAAGAAAATATGGCAAGAACTGTATCAGAACAAATTAATCTTGATAATGTTAGATGACTTTGATAGAAAGGTATAGAATAAATTAGGCTGAATAGATGTCAACTGTTCAATTTTTAAGTACACAATTAGATAATACCAGTTTAGGTCAACCAATTACCAAGCAATGCCTAAAAGTCACGTTAGTAATTCGAGAAAAAACTCTTGGTCTGGTCAAAGTGTCTGAATAAGTTTTAGTCCCGAATGTCAATTTTACTAGTACACTGTATGAAGACATTTTGCATATAATATGACATTTGGATGCGATTTACTTTGCTATCATCACTTACATAAATCAACTATAGTGTCCTGCCCCCACTAGTAATTTTACCTGGTGTCCAAATAATTTTGATCTGACCATACACTACATACATAAATGAAGACAGTGCCACCATTCATTCTGAAACCTGCAAAGAATATATTTAATTATACTTGAATTATACAGTAGAGGTTTTATCCCAATACACTGCCCAGTCCTACAAGGTACCGCATATATCATGCATTGACAACACAATAAGATGCTGCTTGTATGAGGATGATCCAAGCATTACCTTTTCCATGGGAAGCTGAATGGAGGCTTTGCAGTCTGTGAACTCTGCCTTGATGCTGGGGCCTTGAACCTCGGTCACCACATACTGCAACTTCTGGGACTCCTTCAACATTTTCCGGTTACTTCCTCCAAACTTGCCCAGTACCCGGTAAGCAACATGGGAGATGGTCTCTGCAGGGTTACGAAGCGTTCGCCACAACGCCTGTTTAAAAATGCAATAAGAAAAACATTTGAATCATCCATCAGGCCTCAGTCAGGGCTAAGGTGAAAAGGTCAGAGGTTTCACCTGCATCAGTTCAGCTCGGACTGGCTGAATGTGGTCATACAGAAAGTCAGGCTGTAGGTTGTCCACACAGAGCTCCAGTGTGCGCAGGCCCTGGCTGACCAGAGTCTGGGAACCGTTAAGTGCAGACACCAGTGGATCCATGAGCATGGGCAAATAGGGCAAAAGAGAGCTCAGCCGGACAGGGACAGTGAGACACAGCTCCACAAACAGATCCTTCATGTGCTGCTTATGGAGGCCACTCTGCAGCATGTTCAAACCTAAAAGATACACAAAGAATCAATACTCAAAGAGATAATTATATAGTGACAGACATCATTACATCATTTTTTTAAAACTGAAAAATATTAGAAGAGTTGATCCTCATTTATTTTGCTACACCCACAATGCATCATATGGTTAGCTGGACCTAATTTATTATAATAATTATTATCATAATATTTAGATACACTATTGCCCTATTAGAATTGACAGAAAAGACACTTTGAGGTTTGGGTAACAACCACTGGTCTGAGGAACTGCTACAGTTAGTGATCTGACTCACCTTGCAGCAAATTAGGCAGCAAAGGCAGGAATTCCTGGTACAAGAGGTCATGGCTGCCTCCCCCTATTGAGCGAAACAGGGCCCTCAACAACAGGAAATAGTTATAGGGCTCCTTAGCAGACTGAGCAAGCTCCATGGAACTGTTCACTATTTTATGAAGGTGAGGCTTTAAAAAAAAGAGAGAGAGAGAGAGAGATTCAAAACATTGTTGAAAATAAAAAACATAAACAATTTTTTTCAGTGTAAAGTGAGCAAAAGCATATAATGATATATTAGCCAGGCTGCTTGACTGGAATATATTTAGACATGGACAATTTATATAAGAAATATATTTATTGGTATGGATATATATATATATATATATACAGACACTTAAAGTACCATTGAAAGTTTTCTAAAATGTTTTTTAACAAGATCTCTTATGCCAAGTAAGGCTACATTTATTTGATCGAAAATACAGCAAACAAAAATCAGAAGCCAGTGTGATGGGATCCTTTAGAAATCATTCTTATGTGCTGATTTAGTGTTCAAGAAATATTTTTTCGCTGCTTAATTTTTTTTTTTGTGGACACCATGATAAAAATATTTTTTAGGATACTCTGACAAATAAATTGTTCAAAAGGACAGCGTCTACTTCCTTTATACAAATTTTTATCTTTAACCGTCACTTTTAATATATTTAATGCATCCTTGCTAAATAAGTATTAAACAAGAAGTATTCATTTTAAACATACTGGTAGTGTATGTGTGTTTGAAGCAATACAGTGAGAAGTAAACTGCAAATATTAACTTAAATAAAAAAAAATAACCTTTTCAAAACAGTGACACTCTAAGAGGATCATTTCAGCGGGCAACAAGATCGATGGGAAGTGAGATACAGAAACCCTTTCCGCTCCACTACTTCAACAGTGACCTTCACTTTGGTCTTTCCTGTCAATCTGAGGCACAAGTGTCATTTCTCATCAGAGGAACTGACAGAACGCATTAAAATTAATGCAGTACGGTTACTGGCGCTGAGGCGTTAAGACAGCACAGTGTCATCAGAGCTTGGAGTGTGTGAGCGATCCCTCGGCCCAATCACTCTGAGTATTAGGTAATTCAGAATTTCTTCAAAATAAGCAGCTTAGCCGACTAAAAAGACAGCAAAATGCCACAATTTGCTTTATAAACCTGCATGTGCATAAGACACAACACTCACCTTGAGCATCTGCTCATTTTCAGCAGCGAAGAGAGACACCGAGCCAAAGACCAGTTTGAAGAGTTTGAGATACAGGTTTGATAACTCTACATTGGAGCCCATTTCAGGTAGACGCTCCAACAGATACTCCACCAAAATGGTGGCAAACAGTGCAGAGGTGGTCAGGTTGGCAAGGAAGGAATTTGCCACAATCTGTTGAAGGATTGAACATACTGAACACATCAAATCAACAGTTCCAATCAATAATTCCGTAGAACAAAAATTCAATGTCAAGTCGTTTCGGCAGTGAACAAAAATTCCAGTACCTGTAGGGCATAGTTTTTGGATATGCGTTCCACCATGTATGGAACAGTGGTCTGGAAGATCTCTTTGAAAGTGAGGGGGTTCATCATGGTGAAGACTCCCGCAAAGTGCTCCAAAACCTCCTTCTCCTCTTTCATCCGCACTGTCTGACAGTTAGCCACACGAACATACGTCTGCCCATTGCCAGCAATCTGTACCTAGCCAAAAGGGGGTTGGCTCTATGATAAGCTGTAAACTTCAGCTCTCGGTATCAAGTGTGCTTGAAAAAAAACAACTTTACTATGTTTCAGATTTAAACACCTCAGCTATTGTACCGGAACGTTTTTAGTTAGTCTGTGTAAGGACTTTGGTGTGGCAATTCACACTGATCAGTGGACGGTCATACCTGGTAGATGTCCAAGGCCTGCATGGCATATTTGACCAGCTTGATGTAGATTTGTGTTTCTTTGGGTTGGAGTTGCTTGTTGGGAATGAACTGTGCCTCTGTGATATAACAAACAGTATTTCAGACCAGTACTTTTATATATCAAACATATCGTGCGTTTGGTGCAGATTGAACATGGTATGCTTGAGTTACAGGAAAGCACAACATATCCTGTTGTCAACAGGTGGCGCTATGATTCTTTCTGAATTTTGGCCTTTAGATGCCTTTAGATGCCTTCAGGAAAGGACTCTTACAATATATGTGAAGTTTGGTGCAGATTGGACATTGCATTTTGAAGTTAGTGTAAACAAGTCATTCCCGTTGCCAGTTGGTGGTGCTATGATTATAATGGGATATTGGCCTTCAGATGTGTTTATTGCAGGATCTTTATCATTTACATTTTATGGCTGAGAGAAAGTAACTTTTATTCTTCTGGTGAGACATTGAACTTTACTACGCCGCCACGGACACGCCCTTTAGCGAAAACTCAAAATCTTCGGAATTTACCATCCCAGAAGCCTTTAGATTAGATTTACCAAATAAAATGTTGATGTCATCAAATCTCTAGGAGTCGTTTGTTACAGATTAAAACATGTCACATCCTGTTGTCAGCAGGTGGCGCTATGACTATAACGGAATATGGGTGTGTAGATCTGTTCAGGTCAGGAGTCTTATCAAACACGTGACGTTTGGGGTAGATCAGACATTGTAAGGCCAAGTTATAACAACTTCCCGTTTCCTCCACAGAGACGCCCTTCAATGGAAACTCTAGAGCATCGCAATTTAACATGGCCTTTAGTTTATACTGACCAAATTTCCTGATGATCTAAATAAATATCTGGGAGGATTTTGTTATAGTATGATGCCCCGAAAATGACAAAAATAAAATTGAAAAAAATTTCCTGATTCTTAAAAGTATCTGACTTCAGATTTTGCTTAAAGAGACTTTTTTGTAGGTAACGGTGTGCTACGTTTGTGTGTACTGATTTTCGTAATTGTGCATTGAATGTAGAGGGAGGGGCACTTCTTTAAATGTAAACAGGTGGCGCTACTGCGAAATATCAGATGTCTATATTTGCCACTTTGGAGGTGTGTGCAAAGTTTCATGACTTTTCGATCATGTTAAGGGCCTCACAAATCAGATAATTTCCGCGGCGGAATAATAATAATGATAATAATAAACAGAGCAATTCCAAAAGGGGCCGAGCACCGCAGTCTAAAGCCTCTCTCACCTCCAGGAGCTTTACAAGAAGTGATGCCCCATGTGATGGTTTTCACTCCACACACAAGAGTCTTAACCAGACTGCGACAGTCGGACACCTGGAAGGTCTGTTTGTCCTCCTTGTCCCCAGGTCGATCAAAAGGTGTGGCTGGAGGTGGTGCGGGAGTGACAGGTGTTGGGGGTGCCGGTGGAGGTAAAGCGGGTGTAGTTACAGTAGGGGTGGCTGGGACTCCTGGTAACGCCCCTGGGTCCACCACACCCATCTCCGATTGGGGCTTGCACTTTTTAAAGATAGATACCAGCTGATACCGTGCGATGGTGTGGAACTTCAACACAAAAACCTGAGAATAGAGAAAACATATAATGTCAGATCCGTATTTTTGTGCTTTACAAATGTATTAGCATGTGATCAGTCATGCATCTTATTATAATTCAAATCACAGCATAGTTCACACAGGCTAATGTGGCAGTCTACCTCACCTCCAGCATTCTCATGAGAATGTCTCTTCCATTTCCATTCTCCTGTTCGCTCTTTGATCGGATGCAGTCTACAAGGTTTAGCAACAGCTTACAGGACATGGTTTGGATGCTGCTGGGTAGGGACTCGTCGTCAATATTCTTAGCAAACAGTTGCACAGCCAGAGAGAGGTCAGTCAATGGGAGGTTCTGTCTAACATGGTGCACCAGGTCTGCTAGCGTGCTGTATGCCAAGGGCCTGAAACATCAAGAGGCTCACTGTTAGACAACAGAATCTAAGCTTTCTAGAGGATCTCTGTTAGGTTTGTAGCAAAACAAAAACTTCTCAGTGGTAATTTCAATGCCATGGTAATGTTCACTATTGTTCACTATTTATATAAGACACAAATAACTGTGTTTAACCCTTCTCCATGTTTAACTACAAAGGTAAACAGCTATTCAAAAGATTTTAAGTCTCTGAAGCTGCATCTATATGACTTACAGTAAAAACAGTAATATTTTGAAATAATTAAAATGTGTTTTACATTTTAATTTATTTTTTTTTTAAATTTAGTTTATTCCAGTGATGGCAAATCTGAATGTTTAGCAGCCATTACTCCAGTAAAGATAATTTCTTAATTAAGATAATTTTATATAATCACAGTTACATGTTTAGATTATTAAAGATTATTTCTATGAACAAAGTGGTAACACTTTATTATGTTACACATTACATGTGCTTACTATTATAATAACAGTTGATTATGCATAATTACATGCAAGTAACCCTATCCCAAAACCTAATCCTATCCATATAGAAAGTACATGCAGTTAATAATTACACTGTAACAAAGACACAATAAAGTGTAACAAAGTTCTTTAAAACATATATCTGAAACAGGAAACTTCTGTAACTATACAAATGACATTTTCGATCAATGTAATTAATCATTGCTGAATAAAAGTTTAGTTTATTAGTTTCAAAAAACTTTTTGAACCCAAACTTTTAAAAAGGGGCATAGCTACATTTTTATTAATTTTATAGTGCTATTGACTTGTTACAGATATCCCTACTCCTCTGGTGTGGAACCTTCAGCCTGAAATTGATCAAAACCAACCCTCAAAGAACAAATAGCTCTCAAGCCTGGCTAATAATAATATCTTGGGTCGATACGTGGGGGATTTCAGGCAAAGTTTCAGAATAAACGACACTAATGGCTTTGACAGATTTTGAGTCCTGACAAATTTGCCTGCTGAAGGCTGATGGAAGCCGTGGATGAAAAAGGGGTGGCGTTGGCAGGCATATGACATCTGGGGCAGGGAGACAGACAGTGGGCAATGCCAGGACAGCCTGGCACATGAAGATGGGCACCTGGATCTCTTCTGCCTAGTGGGGCAACTCAGCTCAGTCACGCACCATTAACAATCAATTCTGATATGTTGCACTTGATGAAATCAAATTTTTATCCCCCCCAAAGAAGCTTGGAAGAATTGTGGCCTCTAGCCACAATCAAGAAATGGCTATAAAATTAACATTTATTGTTATTATGGCTCCAATCCAAAATCTACTCTGCTACCTTGCTGTCTACATAGTTAACTTCCTTCTAAGTAAGCAATTAAATAGAAACAGAACCTTGTAAATGACTAACTCATAACCCACTACAAATAAAAAGTGTCTCTCTCAACATTTTATTCATTCTACGTTGACTGTGCATGTGCAACATCCTTTAGATCCTGTACATGAAACGGAAATGATTAGTTCTTCTCCCGAGTCTTCATCGCTATTTCACAATTTTACATTATAAACAAATGACTCAAACAAATCAATTCTATCTCCTGTAGAGACTGCATAGTGTGAGAGGTGACATAAAAACAAACAACTCCTATCCAGCAATTGATGTGAACTAACATAGCCTGCAGACCCAGCTCTGAGTTAAACCCATCCAAGTACACACACACAGCAGTCAAAAGTAAACAACCACGCAAACACACACACCCGGAGCAATGGGCAGCCATTGCTGCTGCACCCGGGGAGCAGTTGGGGGAACGGTGCCTTGCTCAAGGGTCTCACCTCAGTGCTACATATATATGCTGCCTAATTTATAAAAAGACGCTTAAGTGGATCTGCAATGCCTTGTAGCGCTGCCTAGCTAGGCTTGGAAGGCTAAATGTGTGCCCTGCAAATTGCGCATACTGCTTATTACCATGAAATATTAAACATAATATTGGGTTGGAAGGGGTTAATCTGCATTCTTACCTTAACGTTTCTCTAGCGGTGTATCCTGAGCCAATGAGTATTGACTCATCGAAAAGCTTGTCCATGCATGGAATGAATTCTGCAACACAAACAGACTTTATCAGAAGCCATTGCAGGCTCTGAAGCTCAGGGGCCCATGAACCATGAGATACATCAATGCCAGACCTCAACACTCAGAGTTTCTCATCGATTCATTTAACTTTCTCTACAGGATTAATGATTTAGAAGAGTGTATCAGATTCCTCTCTCAAATGCTATTGATTGAGAGGTGAAAATCAGAGAACGTAGCCATTACATATCAAAGCGGTACCCCATGAAGCTCAGCGGTGTAATTAACACCAGATGCGAGCGCTCCTACAATAGCGAGCGCTTTGCATATCTTATTTGGGAATATCTGCCAACAATCTGCAAAGTGTTCGGCGGTGGATGACTCACGGCTGCGTAGATCTGTGGTGAGGATGTGCTTGGCAGCGATCAGCAGCTCTTTCCGCAGGTGAGCCGTCTCAGGGGGGCAGTTAGACAGCAGCTGCAACATCCCCTTCACCATCTGCTGGGAGTACTTCCCAACCAAGTCCTGACACACACACATCGCCACATTAGTCACTGCTCGAGTAATAAACCAAGTTTGCAAAAGTTTAATAAACAGGTGGTTTGGCTACATTTCTACCTGGTAGATCCGGATAATGTAAGCCAGGAATGACAGAGTCTTGATCTGTGCCGCAATAAAATCTGCATAAAGCTCCTTGTTGAACAGCTTGTGTTGCCTGTCATGGACAGAAAGCCGGAAACTTTAAATGTCACTACGTGTTAAATAGTACCTATGAAGTCCATTTCCGTGTGTTAGCGGCGATGTAGCACCACACGCTCAATAAAATGTAAAGGGTCACTGACCGAGCCTGCGGAGACACCTGCAGCATGATGGTGTTCATGATAAGAGGCACAAACTCCGACACCACGTTGTGAATGTTCAGTTTGTACAACTAGGGGGGAAAAAATAAGCAATTAAATAACAGTAGGGTAAAATAGTTGTACATTTTTACACCATTTACAAGATTAATGCACTAAAAACAATAATGTAAAGTCTGG
>JAUYWG010000046.1:6862163-6885391 GCA_034779775.1 Enteromius afrohamiltoni | reverse complement strand
ATCAAATCTAATGATATAAGACACTACACCATGGCATACTATATTTGTATTTGTGATATTTGTGGGTCCAGCATTTTACACAGAAAATAAAAGTTAAATGTATGCTGAAAACCTGCAGAGGTGGTGAAATAAAAGCTGTGTTTTGATTGATCGTAGCTTTGTAACAACTGTAGACTGCCATTTTGTCTCTTAAAACATCAAAACTGATTTCCTTTAAGATTAAAGCTTATAACAACAAAGACAAAAACATCTAATCAGAGCAATAATTTTGATCAGAATGGCTATTTTAGATTTAGCTATAAAGTATGGGTTTCAGATGATTGACAGTACCTATAAACAAGCCAAATGTCTAAATAAGGGACGCGTCCTTTTAAAAAGAGGGTGGCTGGCATCCAAGTCAATAGTGAATAAGTGCTTTTATAGGCTCTCACCTGATACATGAGGACGACGATGATGGGCAGTTCTGCCAACACTTTGAGTGACAGCGATCCCCGAGGGATTATGGTATGCTGGAGGACAAAGAGGAGAAGGATGAGGTCTGAACCAGATGCCACCATAAAATTTATTTTTTTTGCAGTCATATTGATTTGCTTTGTGTCGAAGAGTTTTTTTGGTTTGTTTTTTTAAACCAACTGCACTCTAGCACCTTTTAATCAGAAAAAGCATAAGAAAGAATTCGGTGCCCTCTAGTGTCTACATATAGTAAATATTATTAGGAAAACTCTAAGAAAGCAAACCATTGACACATTTGTGTCAGCACAATATACATGTGTAACCAAGACTCAAAACATTTGGTGACTGAATGCACGTATTGTGGAAATCACGAATTCATGAGACAGAATTTTTTTCGTAGCGTTTACCTGCCGGTCAATTGGTGCACAAAAATGGTGTTTTATCATTTCTAAGCATGTTTTAAAAGAACAATCCAATAGGAAAGAAATTGTATTTTCTGCTTTAGCAATATACATTTACACACTGATGTGTTACCACCAGATGTAAATCAGCTGATCTACTGTGATCAGATCACGCAAAACAAAAAATCTAAAAATGATATAACAACAATAGGTTACTACTAGAATCCTGACAGATTTTGTTAATCAAGACAAACGCAGATCAGCATTTGAACACTCAGATCTTATCAGTTTTGCTTTCAGCGTCCAGGCTTATTGGTACTTTACAGTTCACTCACACAAACACACATGCGGACACACAATCTTACACACAGTACCTTTTTCTGAACTAAAGAACATCGCTCTCATCATTGTGTTTCTGCTGATCGTGTTTAGCCAAAACTATTCAATTTAAGAGGATCTGTACGGGTCTGCTGGAGTTTGTACTGACCGTTCGTGTCTCGCTGTCCTCACGCTCCGGTGCGGTCTTCACTAACACAGAGGTGATCATGCCCACCATTTCTGGAGAAGGCACTGTGTTTTCTGCAATAACCTGAGGATTCTCAAAGTACCTTGCCTGACAGACAGAGACACAAGTTAAAAAAAACACAAACATAATAAAAACCGCTTTGTTCTTGTTTAAAAAAAAAAAAAAACCTTACCACAACTTTTGGCAGTTCTTTGTAAATTTGCTTCACAAAGTCCAAGAAATGATGAATCTGTAAGAGTTGGCAGGAAGATGTTATTAATAACATTTATTGAAACACAGGAAATGCAAATGCTAGTCAACATCACAGAGCGCCAGAAGGCTGCATCTTACCTCTTGAGAGATCGGCGGGCGAAACTGTTTATGCAATTCAATGATGATGCGTAAACAAATGAGCACATTCTCCTCACTTTCAATCTAAATGATGAAACACAGAGGCAAGAATCAATCAGAGCCTTTTTTATATACACACACACACACACACACACACGAGATGATGCATAACAAATGTCAAATAAATTACATTCAATATTCCTTTTTTTATTTTCAAGTAGTTCGAAAAGTAATTTCTCGCCATTATGTTATATTACTATGATTTTACTGCTGTAAACGGTTTGTTTACTTTTTTCGTTAAAACAGATCAGCATTTGGACACTCAGATCTTATCAGTTTTGCTTTCAACGCCCAGGTTCCTTGGTACTTTACAGCTCTCACACACACACACACACTCTCACACTCAATCAACCACAGTACCATTCTCTGGACTAAAGTGCATCGCTCTCATCATTGTGTCTCTGCTGTCCCTCTTGCATGTAGTTACAGATATACATGTATTTTGTACAAAGCCATTTCACAGGATCTTTAAATGAAAAGCTTGGGATTCAGGTAAAGAAAGCTGACCTCAAGGAAGCGGAACATGACAGAAAGAATGTTCTTGGCATGAGGACGCAGATGCTCATTAGTTGGGATTCGGTGGATGATCTCCAGGACAAGTTTCCTTAATTGCTATAACAAGAGACAAAAGACACCTTGCGTTTACATAAATGCCAGAAATGAGGCTTCAATAAATACAATATGCAATATTATTTTCATTAAAACCATACCTGTGTTGGCTTCTCTTGAAGGAACTGCACCTCTCCATCCTGCAGAAATGTTAGGAAACGAGGGATGATGTGCTCCAAGAACGTAGAATACTGGGGTGAGGATGTGACATTCTGTGGACACCGATTAATACGAATTAATACGAAGAAGCATCTTTTATTTCAAGCTTTTTAATAAATAAAATATAACAGCTCACCTCAAAATTCTCGCTGACTTCCTGCATCATTTTCAGTTTGGTCTCATCCGCTGACGAAACAGAAAGCCATCAGTAAGCAAAGGCAATGCCTTTAAATAACGTCGCAGTTTTTTCGTTGAATAGAATACACTCACGTGTGTTGTTGTCAGTGAGCGCTGCCACAAACTGCAGGTATTTCTTCATCAGGGTGGTCTGATCCACCACAGTGGGGCTTGGGGTGGGCACAAAAGACATGGTGGCGGCCGGGACAGACAGGATTACGCTGAATAAGGGCAGACTAGTGTCTGCGCTCGTCTCAGGAGAAATTCATGTCATCTTTAGGAGAAAAACCATAAGGGTAAAATTAGTATATAACAGGTACAGCATCATATCAGATGGTACTATTATGGTATTTTGACAGATGCAGCCGTTATGAATCATAACCATATTCACACAACATGGCATTTACTCAAAGAAACAATTGGCATATGACTTTGTAAACAACTTGTCTACATCACAACTAATTTAAAACCATATATAGAGAAATTTGAGGTGAATGACGATGGCACTATATTTTCTGTTTCATACCCAAACATGGAAAAAGAACTGAATTTGAACTGAAACTGAAGAATTCTGCAACAAAGACGTTTCCTTGTTCATTACTGTGAGGGTGATTTTAAAGCGATCTGTTTTGCGCACTTGCCACTGCATTTACACCAATTGCACATATAGAATATAATGACAAATAGATAAAAATCTTATCCAGCAAAATTACTTACAACGTGTTTTAGGCAGAGTCGTTTATAAGTTGACCTCTAGTTTAGGGAAGCGGTGGGCGCGCCAAACTGCAACAACACGCCTACTGCAGTCACGCTTACTGACATGGTATGAGACGCTCGAGCTAAAGTGCTAATATTATAACCCAAATGAACCCATGTATCACAACGCCACAATTAACGCGGAGACTTGTGCTTCTCGGGAAGGATTTACATCTGTTTACAACAGAATTGAGTAAAGTAGCAGGTACACCAGGCCAATTACAGAAGAAAGAGGATACTGTCGCTAACTGACTAACGTTAGCCGGCTGCTAACCTACACCATTCACATGCAGAACTCCGGCTTTAAACTTTTAACCTCTATTAGTGCAGATATCTAAGGCGGCTGTCTTTCACATAAAAGCTAATAAGAAACTTCTGCACACTTTGTGCATATAAATTAAAAAGCACCTCCCAAAAACAGCAACAACTTACCAGCAAGGAGACCGGAAGGAGTTGTAAATGAACTTCCGCTACACCGTATGAAATTTAGTGGAAGGGCTCAAATCAATCCGCTGTTGTTTTGTTTGCTAATTGTGTGAATTGCTATATAGTTTAAACATTGGCATGCTAATTTTCTGCTTTTCTACTAGTCTTTCTCAGGCGGAATTGGGTGCTCTAGATGTGTCTTTAGCGGTGATTTAAAAATTTAGACGCCAATATAGTTCTACGCGGAAGGATACCCAAAAGAGCGCAGGCGTGCGAAGACCATCGAAAACGATGGTCTTTCCAGTTTTCAGTAAAATTGGTATATAAAGCGTTTAACGTAACTTTATCTCACCCCAGTATGCAACATATTGTTTTAATAATCGATTCAGCTTTATTTATAAATATAAATTTGTTTATGAAATTTGTTATCGACGTGTTTGGGTTTAATCATGTTTATATGGAACACTTAGGCATAACACGAAAGAAAATCTGCTGCGACGAAGTGCGCTTTTTTATTTTACCCAATAATAATTATGATAATAGTAATAATAACACGGATTACGAGTAAATTTATCTAAATGACAATCAATAACATGCAAGTACACATGTGACCACTTGGGGGAGTTTTAACAGAACGAGGTGATAAAAAATACTGGATTGGACAAGGTGTGCAAAAGGACAACACGTGAAAACATCAGGAAGAGACAACGAAATAACAAACAAATCTGGCATCTGCAAACACATGATGGATGCTACATTATCGATCTGTCTTGGGGTTTTTTTGTCTAAATTTGCCATATTTGTGATTCAGTGTTTTGACAACCGTTCATTAAAAATGATAGGTATGAAACCAATTTTCCCAAGTTAACACTAATGCCCTGTGCAGGTGTAACGTGCACATATTCCTGTAATATTTGATATCCATAATAGTTTTGCTTCATTTTAATGAACAATATTTTGTATGAAAAGTGTGCAATCATGCTTTCCACTCAATACTTTGTAATGTAATTACAGTCATTTTAGATGTTTACTTTATAGGCATATGATTTGAGATAATTAAAGTAGCCTAAAACTTTTTAAATGTTTTAAGTTTTGTGTCGCCTTGTTGGCTATTTTCATTCATACTAATTAAGCACAATCACAGCAGTGGTATCAGATGAAATCCTGGTAGAGCTTCTACAGCCCAGATGGCGAAAGGTTACATTATCATTTCAATAGGCCCTCTGCTGGGCTGGAAACATAAAGGAAGTCACAGATTCCTGTCTCCCACTGAACACGTGAACTAATTAATGTGATAGTTTACATGAATTTATAAACAAAAAGTTGTAATGAACTCTTCTTACATTTCTCAGGTTCTCTGGGTTGGTCAAATGTGTTGTCCCTCCCTCAGTTGTTGTGTAAGAAACACTCACACACCAGAGTTAACCAGTTTTCTGTATGTTACTGCCAAGGTAACAAAACACAAGTACAGTGTGATAAAGTTTTAGTGAACATTTAACTATTTAATTTGTATTTCGTGAATAGGATCCATTTTTTTATTCTCACACACCTATGCATAATTATGGCACATTTCTAATGGAAATAATAGATTTGAATTTAAAAAGCAATAAAATGTAAAGAATATTCTCTGGGTGAGGCTGAGAGGGCACAGAGATGTTCTCTGAACACCTGATGACTCACATTCTGTTGTAAAGAGGGTCACAGGTTCACAACACAAATGTCTTTCTGCTGTAAACAGAGCTCTCATCTTTTCAGTCTAATGAGCGTAGGGTTTCAGGCTCACAGTGTGCTCACTGGATAACATTTTTTCTGCAGTGTCCTTTAGCCTATTTAGATATGTTTTTTGAATGTCTCGTTTATTCACTGGCTTTTACATTTCTCATAAACATGCTTGTATGAGATGTTATTAGTCATGTAAGTGCTCTATTCACGGACAAGGACTAATGTGTCACTTCTTTGTAATTTGTATCTTTTGTTGTATTTTTGCACAGTGTATCCATGTGATACCCTAGATTTAGAGTATTGGTCCTGTGGAAAGCTCTCAGCACTACATATTTAGAATTTATACCTTATTTGATAAATCCAGTTTAGTTCACGTGCACTCCACTGATGACCTGATGAGTTGATACGCAGTTGAAGACGTGCCAAAGATTTCCAAACCTTTTCATGATGAATCACCTAAAACAGGACCAACCCAAAACTTGAAATCTAAAAAAAAGAAAAGAAAATGCATTTGATCCTTATTAGTTTTGAAAGACATGACTGTAAAAAAAAAGCCTCAAATAAGCTTTTTTTATCATCCAAAAAAAGCTGTACAGAATCCAGGACTAGGATTTCTGTTGAAACAACTTTAGTGTAAGTGTAAGAGGTAGATATTTTACAAATCTCAAAAAATGTAGGATAGTATTGTATCAGTTAATAAATTCCTGTAAATAGAACTTGGCATTTCCATGAAGTGCCAATGAAGAATGTATCTACAATTTTAATTGTAAAAGACTGTAAAAATGCAGTGAAAATCTGTTAATTGGCTAACAATAAATAAAATGCTGTACAGTTTTTGGAATTAAAAAAGAGCAAGTAATTTACAGTTTATAAAAAAAAAAACATAAATAATCATTTTAGTGCTTAGTTTGGTTGCTATAAGTTACACTGTAAAAAATAAATGTTACATTTTGAAACTAAATGCTGTAAAAATGCTACGGGGAAACAACTGTTAATAGGTTAACAATGTAAATTTCTGTACTATATACAGGGAAAATATTTAAATGAAAAAAAAAAACATTAAATGTCTAATCAGGCATTTACAGTTTTTCTCGATTGCTAAAACACTATAACCAAGCTTTTAAACTGAAATTTCAAAACCATAATGCTATTTTTCTGAAAGCACACCCATTTCCCTGAACTATAAACACTATTCCCTGCTTTGACACACAAGTCGAATTTGGTGAACTGTGCAAAACTCTACACACAAATCCCTACATTCCTCAGTGCTTACACCACTAGCTCATTTAGAAAACACTAGCATTACATTTTGTTAACTCTGTTCTACACAGCTTGAGCTCAGTTAGCAAACATTTACCCAGGTGGAAACACTAGGAGTCAAAATTTATCACACACCAATCAGAACCTTCGATGGAGGTAAAAGGAGCAAACTCAGCTTACTGTTTTTCTCAGCGGCTTTAGTCCATTTTTCAGATCAGAAAATAAATTCTGAAAACTGCTAACATCTAACATCATCTAGTCTCTTGTGCAGATCATAAAATGTTTCTCGTTCTTTTTAACAAGTTGCCATTGCTCTGGTACAATCATGCTGCTGATTGCGTAAATTTGATTTTGATCTGATTATGTACACTATGAAATCTTGTCATTACTGTAATACATTGTTTACTGTAAGTAAGTCATTATGGTAAACACAAATTAGTTGATCTGTCATAAACTGTCAACCAAATTTTTTACACATTTATTTTCATATACAGTCTTTTACAGTCTTTTACAATCAACATCCCACATACAGTAATGTGTACATTTGTACTTTTGAAATTAATGTATGGCATACATAAACAACACAGTCTTCTGCATTTCAGTTCAGTACCTGCCAAACTGATGCCATAGCTCACAGATCAGGTAGTCGGCTACTAGCACAGTGTACTGTTATATTGACAACATACAGAAACCAAGCATTTAGACAATGACACAACAACATCAGGCATGCAAGAGGATTTTATCCCTGCTGTTTGTCCAGAGCCAGTATAGTCTGCAATGTAGACCAGATTTTTTGGTCTGAGCAAAGACGGGTAGCAGAAAATGTATATTTTTTTTACTACTGTGTAGTACATGAATGAATGAAAATGTGCCAGTGTGTACATTAGTTCATGTAAAGAGTTTTTTTAGGGGGAGAACCCTAAAAAACAACAACTGTTTTGGAAATATTGTTTTAAATTACTGTTTTGGAAATATTGTTTTAAATTACAGTTTTTCTCATTTGCTAAGACACGCTCAGTGAAACTGGGATTCACTTGATCTTCATCATCACATTTTTAGCACAGGAGAAGTCTTCTCTTTCTATTGCCTTAACACTATTTCATTTGTTTCACACATTTTTCACACCCTTCATCAAAACAGTCACCACCGATCTCATTGAAAGATCCCAAACTCTTTTGGATTTACTGTGTTGAGCAAAAGGAAAACATCTATTAACAGCTGATAGAAAGTACTTGCACAATTATGAATATCCAATGCACTTGTGTGAAACTTGTTTGCACAACTCTTCAATCAGCAATCAGTCCTCATCCTTCTACAAAAGATGCGACCTCTGTATTGCTATTTGCAAGCATGGATCAAAGAGGCCACAAGCACGGAAGGAGAGTAAGAGGCCATGGCAGAGGGGCCCGAGGAAGAGGAGTTTGTATGCGTGGTGGAGGAGCTGCAGCAGCAAGAGGACAAAATCCAGCTCAAGTTCCAAATAAAATTCGGGCAACAATTATTGACCATGTCATCAATCATGGATTGTCCTTTAGAGAGGCTGGACAAAGAGTCAGAGCACTGTGGAGTTCTTCTTTGCTTGGAGATGGAAGGTGTATGATCACCGGCCATATGAGCAGATGCCCCTCCTGGAGGCAATGAATGCTGGTTGCCTGGCAATAGGTGCAGAGGACTGCCAGGGATGGATACGCCATGCAAGGAGGTATTTCCCTCGGTGCATTGCAAGGGAAAACATGTAATGCGATGCTGGTGATGCATTTTTTTTAATGTATTTCCACCCAAGTTCCCTCTGGTAGTGTTTTTTTGTTTTTTTTCTTCAGCATCCATTGGAGTTTTGTGAAGTATTATATTGCATATTGATTGCTGTATTTTGTTATCCATCTTGCAATGATTGATTGAATGAATAAATTAATTTGACAACAAGTTGTGGTGTTTGATGGAAATATTTGCTTATGTTGCATGTTTTTAATGTTTTGTGAGTGTTTGAGTCAAAAATGTGTCATTTTGGCCATTGAGCTTCAGTTTTATCCTGTGTTAACTGTTTTGAAAATGTGATGTCAGAGTGGGCAAATGTGTTTAAGCAATCGAGAAAAACTGTAACTGCACCAGTGTGTAAAACTATGTTGTAGTGTGGGTGTTTTTGAGTGCTTGTGTTTGATGTCTGAGGGCAATGTTTGTTTTTTCAGCACTGTTTTTTTAAAGTGTATATCAATATACATGTTTTTTTTCTCACTGTAAATACCTTCTGTGTGTTTACTGTAAATCTTTATCCAAATTTTCAAGTAATGAACATTTGTATTTTTAAAATTGGACACATTCCAGTATTAATTGTGCATTGTCCCTTTGACTGTATGTTCTTACCAGCAGCAGGGAGGTGTCAAAGTTCTGCCAGGCTCAGCAATAAGCTTATGCTGCTCTCGGCGTCAGTTTACTCTGCAGTGGCTCTGGTGTATAGCCACATTCTGGTCATGATCCTGTTAAACCTCCAAAGGCCAAAGGCACACCACTTTAAGTTACATAAATCTTGATATTTTACTTTGATATTTTACTTTTATTTACTTGATATGTTCTACTTATATTTTTTTCATATTCATAGTATTCTTGTTCTTCTATTTGTTTTGTTTTTTTTTAAATTTGAATCTATAAGAATTTCACATAGTTAAAAACTGATATGATCATTGATTAACCAGGCTAAAACTATTTAAAGAATATCGTTGACTGCTCACAGAAGTGTAAAGCTTACTCAGCCTAAAATGCAGCACTGGCTGTTTTGATTTCCATTTTACTGCAGATGACACGTGACCTCTCGCAGTGACCTGTAAAACTAATCTAAATCTCATTTAACTTCATCTTGTCCACATACGTATTTACAGAACAGACGTAAGCTACAGAGTACACCACAGAGTGTTCAGTTTAAAATCGGAGCAGGGGTGCAATCACACATGACCTCCACCACCCTCCGGACCAGACAGTAGGAGCTGTATCTGTAAAAATAACTAAATAAATAACTTACAGTTCAAAAAACTAATTTTGAGGTAAGAAAGTCGAATCACAAAACCAGTATAAATGTTTGAGCGGAGTAGAAACATCATGTTTAAACATAAGTGGAGGGTTTGTAACACTATATGTAGCTACATTTCACTATATGTACAATGTATTTCTACTTTGAGACTATAGACTATCTATAAATTGTTATGTACTTAAGAGCAATGTTTTAAGTTTTTTAATGTAGCTTTTATGCTTTATGCCTTGCATTTAGTTTAGTGGGGGTGGTGTTTGAGCATCGCATTTACAATTCTATTACTGCAGTTAATTCACTCAGACAATTTTTTATGTTCATTTTATTAATCTTGCCATAGACTCGTTTAAAAATAAGTTTTAAAATTGAATTAATTTAGCTATATTAAATTTACATATATGAGCCTGTTATCTCAATGTAAACAGCCTATAATAAAATGCTATAATAAAATCCCAAAATCTAACCAAAGCACTCTCTCGCTAACATGTTGGATTAAGGCTGTTTTTTTTTTTTTTAAGGAACTTTATATTATAGCTACTCTAAGGGCCAGTGACGTTAATACTACATCCAGTCAGATTCATCCAATCACTGAAGTTCATTTGTTGACCGTGTAGCACCTCTTGTAAGCAGCACTATTAGCGCGAGAAGCGCAGCGTCAGGTGTTCAAGGGCAGGATATCATAACTAATATTAATATGTTGTACTCGGTATATGTAGTTCATTTTTGCGATTAAAATAGTATTATTTTGGCATAAATAGTATTGGACCTCTCCGCGCGCTTTTATCACATTAGTTACTCCAAAATGCTTCATCTGCTCGCCGGACTCATATGCATCTATGCACTGACGTGTGTAAAAGTTGTCTATGGACAGAATGAAAAAGGTGAGCGCTTTTTATGTACTGCAGTCCCCATTGATAAGGATACAAGTTGCCCCGTACAATCTCTGCCCGTTCTAAGCGCATCGGTCCAGGAGGAGGAACTGAGAAACACCGTCACGCAACTTCGCGAGACCATTTTACAGCAGAAGGAGACTATAGTCAATCAGCTGGGAACGATTAAAGAGTTGACGTCTAAACTGTCACGGTGTGAGTCTGACTCCGAGACCTTAAGGAAAATGAATAAAGACACAATGGATGATGTGCCTAAAGATCCGAATGACACAATTGACGTTCTTGGGAAAACAATGCAGAGTCTAAAAGATCGACTGGAAAATTTAGAGGTAAGCTGTTATATTTATTTAAGATGTTTAGGTTTTTTTGTCGTGTTCCACATTAATAAATTGGCAGATTAACTGGCTAAGATCATATTTGTACCGGAGGTTTCTCTGCCGCGACTATTTTGGTAATTATGTGGAGGCGTAGAAGATTTACAGGGATTATCTCATTAGTTAGTACGTCTCTATCCCTTAACCACAAATGCCAAAGTTACTTACGATGCCCCAAGCGACAAAATGTCTGGAATGTGTCAGTGCCACTTAAATGTCAGGTGTTAATCTGAATGTGTGAAATCATGGAGCGAACGGGAAAGCCAGTAGGGCTTTATATAAAAAAAAATCCGTAAAATTTACTGTAAAAAAAAAAAAAACGGCAGCTGTGGTTGCCAGAATATAACCGTGAAGAAAAAATACAGTAAAAATATTTTTTGTTTTATGTTCATTTTTCAGTTAAATACCGTAATTTCTAATATCAAACCGTAATGTAATGTTAATATACCAACCTATTAAAGTAGTGTAATCTATTTTGTAGCTTTGAAATACACTGATAACTACCAAATGCAGGTGGTGATGAGAAAGTCACATGATGAACCAAAGCTCATCATAAGAAGTTTTTAAAAAGTACATACACTAAAGACCATCATGATAAGAATTATTAAACTGAAATGTGCGATAAACATTCATTTGACAACATTACATGTAACATATAACCCTAATAAACATAATAAAAACTAAGAAGAAACATAGTTATTTCAAAGAAAAATCATCAAATTCAAACAAAATGTAAAATGCAATGCAGGGAATTCTGGGAATGTCAGTTTACAGTGTTTCCCTGCAAATTTAACAGGAATATGCCATTAACCATTTAACAGGTTTTTAGCATTGTCACAGTTTTTTACCGTTAAAATCGTGGTCATTTTTTTGCAGTGTATGGCCATTTTTGGAATATTTATTTATTAATTTTTATAACATATTTATTAATTTATTTGTGCATTCCATTTCCACTCATTATTTATTATTTAAAATACTTTCTTTTACTTTCTTAAATATAGTTGTATTTACCTATGTGTCATAAAAAAAACATTTAACTAGAGATCAAAGCAATTTATTTTGTCCCTAGCAGAAATGTATTTACTTCTTTATATTTATACTTATTTACGGTACTTATTTATACCGTCTGCATGGTTTAGCATAAATAGTAGGTTTAAACAAAAAAAAATAAAGAAACATGCATCGCCTACAAAAAAACTAATGTACAAGGAACTTCTTTGAAGGGTCCTAACAGCTCAACAAGAAAATCATTTGTACAACTCTGTCGGCTAAATAGGAATCTTTGAAAAGTAACTTTTTCATTTTTATTTTTTACACTTCCAAAGCAACAGCAAATGCGAGCCAATATCTCTGGTGCTTCATTTCCTAATGAGCTGAGAAATCTACTGCAGCGTAGACTGGAGGACTTGGAAAATCAACTGCTCAAGAAGGTCAATGAGCTTGAGGAGGAGAAGTCCCAGCTATATAATGAGACCGTCGCTCATCGCCAGCGCACTGACAGTACTCTCAACTCTCTCATGAACAGGATCTCTGAACTGGAGAAAGGTCTGCACAAAACACTCCTTTGTTCTCTAGTCATTCTTCTTTCCCAAGTACAGGAGACTAGGCAGTGTTGTGACAGATTTGTGTTTCTAAATTTCATAAAATATTCATATTCTTTGATGATAGGTACAGTTCACCTCTTGGTTTCCTTTACTCTTGATCATAGCTGTCCAATTTATTTCTTTTTTATGTTTGATTTGAAAGACTTTATCACCGTTCAATGCCGAGGTGGTACTCAGGTTGTCTTGTGGTCCATCAGCCTATTTCTGCGTCCTTCCGGAGATGATGCAATATTAAATCTTTAAAACTACTTTTTGACTTTAGGAGGAGCTGGATTTAAATCACCAGAGAATTTCAAGATATCTCTTCCTCTTCGTACAAATTACCTTTTTGGACAAGTGAAGAAAAGTCTGCCAGAAATGTACGCCTTCACTATCTGCATGTGGCTGAAGTCAGGTTCGAGCCCTGGCATTGGAACCCCATTTTCCTATGGAGTCCCTGGACAGGCAAACGAGATTGTACTGATCGAATGGGGCCATAACCCTATAGAACTGCTAATCAATGACAAGGTAAAGAACTAGCGTAGTAAGAAATTTGGCATTGGATGTTATGAGGACACTGATGATTATTATTATACTGCAGATTAATAATCATCATTTAGCTTATAACTTCTACATTGACATAGGTGATACTAAAATTAATGTTATAAGAAAACTAATGTTTTGTTAACAATAGAAATGACTTTCTTTGCAGTAAACAGTTGTAAAATAGAGCAAAAATGTAATGGATGGTGATTTACACTGATAAACTCCAAAAAGAGAAAGCCGCATAAAAGTTTGAGAGTTGTTAATACTGTCTAGACACGTTATGCGAGGATTGACGTCATTGCCGCCTAACACCAGTGTTAGGTTCACGTGACCTGGAAACGTAACATGGAAAGTTTAAAAAACACGACTGCAAATAAGATTTGAGAACGTAAAGGAAGATCATCAATGTATAATGAGCTGCAAGGGTAGAAAAGAAAATTTACTCTCCCTTATGTCAATCAAAATTACGACTTTCATAATTTTTTTTTTTTTTAAACACAATAGAAGTCAATAGTAACCAAACTTCTTCCAAATGTCTTCTTCTGTATTTCCGCAGAAGAATAAAAGTTATATGCTTGTATAAAAAAGAAACTTAAATGTTATAATATTGTAATACCTACCATTATCAAATAGGTGGCACAACTCCCTCTATCACTGAGCGATGGTAGATGGCACCATATCTGCATCACTTGGACAACCAGGGATGGGCTTTGGGAAGCCTACCAGGATGGCCAAAGATTGGGCTCAGGAGAAAATCTGGCCCCTTGGCACCCTATCAAGCAGGGAGGAGTCCTCATCCTGGGCCAAGAGCAGGTGAGAACATAAGCAGAGCTGATACAGCATTTTTTGCCGCATTCCCAGACCTCATAGTGCACAGTCACACTGTATCGGTAATTTTATGCCATCCCTGCACAACATTGTTACTGACTCACTTTACACTTTAAATAAAACTTGACCTCAAGCAGTAAACAATTTCGTAGAGTTAGCTTGCACATCCTCTAAGAGAGAATAAAAGAGGTTATTGTTGTTGTCTTAACGAGGCCTGTCGTTTATGGCCTCAACAGGATGTAGTAGGGGGGCGTTTTGATGCCACCCAGGCCTTTGTGGGGGAACTGAGCCACTTTAACATCTGGGATCGGGTCCTGCGCTCCACGGATATCATTGCCATGTCAAACTGCTCATCCTACATGCCTGGGAATGTGGTGGCCTGGACCGACAGTAACATCGAGGTGTTTGGTGGAGCATCAAAGTGGCCGCTGGAGATATGTGAAGATCGGCTATTTGACAATTAAAGGCGTTTGAGGATATTAGTGAACGATATTAAAGGGATGGTTCACACAAACATTTTTATTACCCAATGATTAACTCACCCTCATGCCATCTTGGGTGTATATGAAGTTTAATCACAGTTTTTGTCAGAAAGAAGAAAGATATATACACCTTAAGGATTGAGGATGAGTAAATCCTGGGGTAAATTTCAGATGGGGGTGAGATATCCCTTTAACAAAAATAGCAAATAGTTCTAAAAAACATCAAGTATATCAATTATATATTTAAATATTTTCAGATAGATTACAAAAAGCAGGTAAATGTTACATTTCAGTTGATATATTCAGTACATTACCACATCACCACAAAATCACACAGGCATATGCTTATCCTGTTGGAATATAGCAGCATTCATGGCATGCTGGAATTACCACAATGAGATCTGTAAAAAGTGTTCATGTCCTCATAGAACTCATTATTGCTACAGTAAACTTTAACTTGTCAATTGGAAACCCTAAAAATGGCAGCAGCCTCAGAAGTAAAATGTATTTAAATAGTTACTTGCTAAGCATCTGCTGTTAATTTATAATAGCAGATGCTGTTATAAATTCAAGAATAATCTGTAAATACAAATAATTTTAATGTAGCTAGCAAAGAATAACTTTCTAATGCCCTACTGAATAAACTATAAGATTATTAATAAGCCATTTGCATTACCTTTTGTATTGTGGTTTCGTTAGCCTGGGCCCGCCCATACTTCCTTTGACGCTACATTCACTTCCTGAGCAAAGTTAGTCTGGCAAAGCTGACATTTTGTAGAGCATTTCCGTTCCCAAAAAAGTGGGAACCAATAAGAACTGAGGCGGGTGTAACGTGATGATGCAGCAGTTCTGCCACCTGCAACCATATCGGCTTTCAAACATGGCGTGTACCGAGCAGCAACAATCATTCGACTCTGAACAGAAGTAATTAAAGTAAAGACATTTTCCTACTGCTTTAATGAAGCTAGCTACAATTGGTTACGGTGGCTTCAGGTTCCGTCGCTACGCATACGTCATCGGAATGAGTGGTCTGATTGGTTGTAGATTTGTCTAGTAGTATACAGAGGCATCTGATGGACGCAGGTTAAGCCCACCTCCCAGAAGGCGGGTAGTAAGGTAGCTTTGCCAGACTAAGCTCCTATGAGCTTTAAAGTCGCGGAAGCCAGGCTAGGTTTCGTCTATTGATTACTCATATTACACAGATTATTATTGGTGTTAATTGTTGCTAGAGAAACTCATAACTCTAATTCCGAGGACATGAACATCCTGGGTTGTCATCTAGAAAAGTTTATTACAACATCGAGCAAAGGTTTTTAGATTAAAAGTGTACTCATGGAGTGTGCATTGTTACCCTGTGGTCTTAAAGAGCCTAATGTAACATGCTAATATTTCATTACACAAAGCATTTTTATTTAAGAACAAGGTCATACATTATATAAGAGGAACACTTTTGTAAGTCTTAAATTTAGACTTTGGTGAGGGAAATCACATTAATGAGCTCGTAATGTGGTTAAATTACCATAAATCTTTCTTTTTAAAATCTGAGATTGTTAGAAATAGATATTTATTTAAAGTCTAAAGCCCATCTCTGTTTACACTGACTGAATTACCCATTGAAGATTTTGAATGCTTTAACACTGTCAGATATTTTGAAGAACTGTGTTATGTGAATTATGTTGCAAGGTCTGTTTCTTAAAATATGTTATCATATTTTTATACCCTGTTTTTAAAAATGAAGCATTTTTCAGATATGTAATCTAGTGTCGTTTTGTTTGTTATGGAATGTCAGGATGCCCATATGTTGTTTAAAAGCCTTTTTTTGTGCCAATAATTCAGGGATTGCTTGACACTGCTAACCTGTGATTGCCAATGAAAAATAAAGTTTGCTTAGAAGTCTTTTTATTAGTCTTCTTTTCCTTTCTGCTGATATATTTCCCTTTGTGATTTAGAGTGTTTTCTTAGCACCAATAAATAAAATAATACATATAGTAATAGAAAGCAATTTTCTTTACAGCAGACATTGTTCATTGAGCTTGCGGTGTTTTTTTTTTTTTTCTCCAAATCTACTAAAATGTACTTCGCTGTAGAAAGTACTGTAATGAAGTAGAAGTGTTTCTACTTCTGCAGTCACCTCTAAATTTGGTTGAGGTCAAAAAATGGAAGGAGAGCATGTAATCACACTGCTCTGATAGACAGGTGGCTCTGAGGGCATTAGCCTGTCTTAAGGGGATGAGATCAGTCCCAAGCCAAAGCTTGTGTCACAGAGGGACATTTCCCAAGACTGCGCAAACAAACTATTTCATGACCTTTAGAGAGGTGGAAATGACGATAAAAAGCTGATAGGTGATGGCACATACAGTTTTCAGTTTGGAAATTGAATGTTTTTCCAGAATGAAAACAGCTGCATCTCTGCGACCTTCACCTACAGGGGGAGAAAATCTCCAGCTTCCTCACGGCTCACATCGTTGAGATGATTAACACTTTAAAGAATTTTGTTTACTCCTGCTCTGCCAAATGCGTTTCAGTCACACACAGTCACAAGTAGATATCGGATTGAATTACTGAAGGATTTGTGAAGTCCAGAAAGCAGAGTTAATCTGAATAAGGAAGATTATGCTTATTGATAATGCTTATTAATAGTCAGATATAAGGTAGATATTCAAGTATGGGGTAGAATTAAGGGGTCCTATTTCAGAATAAGGGATTAATATGTGCTTTATTAGTACTGATAAACAGCCAATATCCTATTAATATGCATACTAATAAGCAGTTAGCGAGAACTGGTCACTAAACTGTGTCACCAAATAGTTTGTAGTTGTATAATAAATATAATAAAATATAAACAATACAAATATTTAAAGTATAGTTTAAAAGTACTTTTATTGGAATGAATGCATTGGGATTAAAGGTAACACTTTATTTTGATGCTCCCTTTTGAACAATCTGTTGACAATAAGTAGCTTTGCACCTACATGTCAACTAACTCTCATTAGAATATTAGTACACTCTCTAATTAATATCTGCTTACTCTTTATTGTGACAGTCTCCCAAAAGACGCTCTACTGACTATAAGTAACTTTGCAAGTACATATCAACTTATTCTAACCCTAACCCTACCAGTCTACTAATACTCTGCTAGCACTCTGTTGAGAGTTAGTAGATATGTAGGTGCAATGTTACTTATAATCAACAGAATACGTTAAAGGGACCATCAAAATAAAATGAAACCGGATTAAACGTGTTACATTTATCAAGAGCTCAACATTAAAGACATTTATGTTACAAAAGATTTATACAGTAGTTTTTGAACAGTAACACTTGAACCCCCAGTTTCACAGACAGAGTCCCAGACTAAACTGCATGTTTGAGCTGGCTCAGATCAAAATCTCATGCTCTGACACATCTTAAAACATGTCAGTGTCATTGTTCTGTGTTAAGATGCACACCTGTAATATTTTCTTATAAAGCATTTTTGTAAAAGTTGCTTAAATATCTTAAGCTAAGCCCCATTGGTTAAACTGGGCCTTAATGTTTTTTTTAAATAATTATTTTCTGCTCATTAAGCCTGAATTTATTTGAAACAAAATACAGCAAAATCAGTAATACTGTTACATATATTTTTATTATTTAAAATAACTGCTTTCTACTTGAATATATTTTAAAATGTAATTATTACTCCAGTCACATGATGCTTCAGAAATAATTCTAATATTCTGTTTTGCTGCTGTATTATTATTATTATTAGTAGTAGTATGCTAAGCAGATTTATTTCTAGTTTCTTTGATTAATAGAAAGTTTAGAAAAACAATATTTATCTGAAATAGAAATCTTTTGTAGCATTATAAATGTCTTTATCATCATGTAATTACTTTTGATCAATTATGCATCCTTGCTAAATAAAAGTATTAATTTCCATAATTTCTCCAAAATATTATACTGACTCCAGGCTTTTGAATGGTATACTGTATAGTGTTACAAAGCTTTTTCTGATGAATGATGATAATCAAAGAATCCAAAAAGAAAGTATTTAACTGTTCTAAACATGGATAATAATAATAATAATAATAAATGCTTCTTGAACACCAAATCAGCATATTAATGATTTCTGAAGGATCATGTGGCACTGAACACTCAAGTAATTATGCTACAAAATTAGCTTTGATCACAGTCACAAATGACATTTTAAAATAACAAACAAACAAACAAAAACTTATTTTAAATTGTAATATTTTTACACAATATTACTGCAGTTTATTTTGATTGCATAAATACAGCTTTGGTGAACAAAAGAGAACATTAAACAATTCTTTGCTAAACTTTTGTAAAGAATCAAACTCAGGTCCTTCCACATACATATGACTTCTGCTACACTTCCAAGGGCAAGAATAATGCCTCAGCCACTTTTGAGCTGAAGGGCACAGTTATTACTAGACGTATGATGCATTGCTCATCTGTAGCCTTTAACCTAGAGAGGCATTTTGCAGTCCCTTGTGGAGCTGTAATTCTTGTCTTCCTGGTACCTCACAGTGCAGATGGCAAATGTCATTGATCATCACAGCAGCAAAATACAGGTCAGGCTCATTCATTTCAGAAGAAAGAGCTCTATGAAGCTCTCGCTCATAATCACTCGCAAAGAAATATGATCGTTCTGCATAGCGGTGTGTTTTGTACATTTAGGTCAGGTTTAAAATTGTAACAATATTCCAAGGCACGCTTGTTGAACTGCAATCGCTCTGACCTCGTGTACTTTAATACTTTTTAAAGATTCATCACACGTGTCAGCATCCATTAGGATCTCAAGGAGGTTTGCATTAACAAATGGAACCCTCATGAAGCAAACCTTGAAACACACTCAAGTCCAAACAAAAAGAGCAGAGAAAGCATTAGTGCATTCACGTTGAAAGAGAAGAGTGAATCGGATGAGCAAAAAGCTTTCAGTGCTCTTGTAATGTGTCGATAAACTGGATGTTGAGCCTCAGTGTTTTCTAGTTTTAGTTGTAAATAGGTAAGACAACATGACAAAAGAATTTAATGAAAGATTGATTTTAACGAATGTAATGTAGACCGGGGAATCAGTAAGAATTCTCTGTCTGATGAAGAAGCGGCTGGGCTTCATTTGTTTTGTCCTGTAAGGTGACAGATGCATCTCTGGTACCTAGCTCGATTTCTGTGAAGGAGGGATAATTCACATCTGCCATCTGTAAACACACAAAAAGAGAATCATCAGTCCACAGATTTGTAGAAATTTTACAGTGAATTGTTAGAATGAGCATAAAGAGTTGATAAAAGCATCAATATTCCACAAGTAATCCACACAAATTCAGTCCATCAATTCATATCCATCAATCTCCCAACCCCCATGCCAGCAAATCAAAAATAAATAACAGGCCACTGTATTGACACTGTAATCATAATAATGATGCATACACCTGCATATGGTATACTTATAGACCTCCACAAACATGCATTATTCATACTTGTGTATGCAAAAGCACATACATCCGTCTCAGCATATACATATACAGAGTCATTTCTAATAATAATATTAATAAACACTCCTACAGCAATAAATACCTAACTATGGAAATATATACAGTGCCCTCCACTAATATTGGCACCCTTGGTAAATCTGAGCAAAGCTGGCTGTGAAAATAAATCTGCATTGTTTATCCTTTTGATCTTTCATTAAAAAAATGTACAAAATTCTAACCTATCATTGAAGTCAAATAATTGAAAATGGGGTGAAAAACTCATGATGAAATAAATGATTTTCTCCAATAGATGTTGGCCACAATTATTGGCACCCAATTATTGCTACGTCCTTGAATTATTGATTTTTTTATCTGCTGGTATTTGATGCTGGTAGTCCATGACGCCATGTGTCTAAATAAGATGTCCAGGACCTCCAGCTGAAATATAGACCCACAACATCAAAAACACAGCATTATACTTCATGGTACACATGGAGTACTTTTTATCCCTGTGTTCACCAAACACATCTTGAGAGTTTGCTGCTAAAAAACATTTTTTTTACTTTCATCTGATCATAGAAGCCAGTCCCATTTGTAGTTCCAGTCCTGTCTGACAACTGAACATGCTGGAGGTTGTTTTTGGGTGAGCGATTTTTCTTAAACTCTCCTGAACAGCATGTGCTGATGTAGACTCAACTATTTTCTGCAATTCTCCAGCTGTGGTCCCTAAAGAGACTTTAGCCACTTAAACTCTACTCCTCTCCGTGTATTAGGATGATATAGACATCCTTTTCCAGGCAGTTTCCTGACATTGTATGTTCATTGGAAATTCTTAATTATTTCCCTGATGGTGGAAATGGACATTTTCACTGCTCTAGCTCTTTTCTTAAAGCCACTTCACTAATTGGTGAAGCTCAATTATCTTTTGCTGCATATAAGAAATATATTCTTTGTTTTTTCTCATTGTGTTGATGATTACGGGATTTTGATTTGTTTGCTTTGCTTTCCCTCCTATATATATTTCTGTGAAACAGGAAGCCAGAGCGGGATATTTTCATGTTCATAATCACCCTGGAGTGCTCAAAATTGTGAATATGAATGGGAATATACTTAAGAGCTATTTTACTCATAAAAATTCTAGGGGTGCCAATAATTGTGGCCAACAAGTATTGGAGGAAAACATTTATTTCACAAAGAGATTTTCTCCCCATTTCAATTGTTTTACTTCAACGGTAGGTTAGAATTTTGATTTTTTTTTTAATGAAAGATCAAAAGGATAAACAATGCAGATTTATTTTCACAGCAACCTTTGCTCAGATTTACCAAGGATGCCAATTTTAGTGGAGGGCACTGTCATTTTTTCACACTGCTATTGTATCAAGGTAAACACCCAATTTTTAAAAAAAGATTATCATTAGTCCGCTCCCAAATATTCAAGGAAAGACTTTCAAATCTTTATGAATCTCTTTGGTTTACCCGCAAACTTGTATCTCATTTTTTCCATATGCAACACATTAATGAGCTCTGTAAGCCACATTTCAAATGTAGGCACAAACTCTTTGTTCCACATCAACAATATTTTCTTTTTTGCTATGATTGTACCATATTTAACTGTCAATCTTAAGGACCTTTAATTAGAAAGGAAACACATCAGCACTATAGTAATTTAATGCTATATTACTCAAAATCTGTTCCAATATGTTTTTAATACTGGCTGATCTGAGTGCAAAAGTTCAGCACATTTTTGGGTGAATTATTCCTTTAATACTGTGTCTTCAGAATTAGTCGGACCAATTATGAATAAGTCAATTTGGCTTGATATTCTGTTTAGATATAGGATTTCAACAGTTATTTCAGCAAATTAATTAATAAAAGGTAACAAAAAAAGTAAAGGTAATAAAAACACTATTAAAAACTAGGGGACAGAAATGGTTTCATAACTGAATCACCTCTAATAAAGCATTTAACTCGTGGCTTATTTTCAAGAGAAGAGTTATACAACTTTACAACCCCAAAAGAAAGAAAGAAACACTGACTCACTGCTTAAATAACAATTTTTAGAGGATAACAAACATAACCCTTTAGCAAAGATTGTTTCATTAAATAGCCTACTTTCTGGTCTATGTCAACCTCTAGTGGACAAACCTGTATGTTACACTTAATCAAAAGCATTTGCACAAAATGCTTAAATACATAAGCACATTCACATTATTGTATGTTCTTGTTCTCTTTTCGGAATCACTCACCAGAGCCTTAGACATGAGGGATTGCTGGCGTGGACGACACACTGTCACAGAGATGAATATGAGACTAGCAACTATCAGTGCAGCAGAGGGCAAAATGAAGATGAGACTCACATCTGGAAGGGACGCATATATACATGAAAGAGTGAATATATTACACAGAAAAAGAGCAAACAGATTAGTGGCAAATGGCGCTGCATAACCAAGCCTAATATTTGAAGTGAAATTTATTTTACTATACATAAGGAGGAGCATTTGTTCATTTATGGGGCACAAATTAATTTTAATAAAGTTTTTAGATTTTTAGAAATAATTTTGCAAGGTGATGTATCATGTAATCACATAGGTCTAATTTTAAAAAAATAATTTGATTGACAAGTAGGCTCATCTTTATGGCAACACACACATTTGGAGTCATTTTGTTTGCTCAGAGTTTAAAGTTAATTCAAATTGGAGAGATCAAATTTCTATGAACAAATATGTCAAACCACTTATATATTTAAGTCAGTCACTTGTCGCCGCCTACTGGCTGAAAAATATAGTACAAGAGGCACTAAAGAAAAACACATTAAACAAACAAAGTGCTAACAGTGAAATGACTGTCTCCACAGTTCTGGAATGCTGCTTGACCAATCAGATGTGATGACTGGAACTAGTTTGTTGCATGAAATAACTAATGCTGGTTTAGAGTAACCTAATTAATAGTTTACATCTCTTTGGCCACCTGTGAGAGGTTTCTTGAAAACCTGAACGTCAAAATGCTATACTGAGGCTGAACGAACAATCAGTTGCCAAAAGCTATAAAGTAATGCTTTTTTGATCCAAATGTGTTCAGGCACAATACTGAAGCAAGCAATGATTTTAATGGAAATGTTCATTTACACGGATAAGTCATACGAGATTGGAACATGAC
>JAUYWG010000046.1:6832779-6862063 GCA_034779775.1 Enteromius afrohamiltoni | reverse complement strand
ATGACAGTGAGTAAATAATTTTTGTGCCATGACATGTTCCAGTTTAACATAAAGAATATGATCATTTATGAGCTAAACAGAAAACACTTCAAAGTTACTTTTCCGGAGGTCTGAAGAAAGACAAATTGTTTGAGATAAAGCATTATACTTACGGCTATTCTGCACATAGATGTTGTAGGATGTCCGGAGGTTGCTGATGTTGTTTCTCACACTCAGGTCTAAGCAGTGCGTTCCTACTGATCTGAAGGTGTAGTTCAGATTGAATATGTTCCCGTAGAGCCTGACTGAATTGCAGGAAGCTGTACTGGGCGTGTGGCATTCAGACAAAACTCTCCAGCACAGACAAACCGGTGGACTACATACATCACATGCAATAAAAAAAATTATTAAAAGTCAAGTCTGTTGATGCAGAATGAAAGACTATATGAAATTAATATTTTTTCACTTTCTTAAAATGCATTTACCTTCCTCCAACGTGAAAGGACAGACTGCTGCTCTGGTCGACGTTATAAATTAAAGGTCCTCTCAATTCAATGGTCTTTATGGCATCTATAAAAAAAAACACAAAAGAATCTTTGACATGCTAACACCATTGGTACCATAAAGAGTCAGCTAGAGAGGTAATGATTCTACACCCACCTAACACAGTCAAGTTTACAGAGTACAGGCCAGTCATTCTGGAATGTTGGGGTGTATTGGCTTCAATGCTCAGATGAAATGTGTAGTTCCCTGGTGAAGTGTAAAAACATTTCACAAAAGGCTCTAGGCCTTTACGCACTTCCCTAAAAACAAACAGAAGAAAAATGACAACTGTAAAGAAAACCATTTTAAATACAAACATTTAGTTTACTGAAATTCATGTATTTATTCACATAACAATCACCCATTGCCTATGTCCCATGTGTATGTGAAAGAGCGCAGGGTATGTCTCGGGTCAAAGTGCTCAAATGAAACCACGGTGGCTATGTAAGATGCCAACTTCCCACTATCCCGCAAGTATGTTGAATTCTCTTCCATTTGACGAAAAGTAATCTTTCCTCTGACATTTCCTATAGTGGAATAGAAACAACGTAACCAGCAAGTAACCAACCAAGTCAAAACACAAAAGAGGACTAGGCAACTTACCAGATAACTTATCAGGTATCCCAAAAACAAGAGGGGAAATCAGTGAGAGAAAAGCCTGAACCAGAAGACTCCGGATCCTGATGGAAATAAATTTGCAACTTGAAATAAAAACATTTAACACGAATGTAAAAACTGAAGACTAAACGATTAGTCATAACAGCAAAACATATGTTTATAGACTATCTATTAATTAGAGCTATAGCCTACATACCCGTACATATGGACTCGTCAGAATTAATTTCTAAATGTGCAGATGACAGCTTGTGACTTGTGAAAGGATGACTGAGTTGAGCCTTTTATGTCTTTCACGCTGATTCGTAAAGGCTTGAAATCATATCCACGTGTTGAATCCTTATGCTCATCTGAATAATGATGCGTGCTGTGATGCCGAAGAAAACATAATTCATGCAGAAACATGACTAATTCACAAGCTCATTTCTTGACAGACTTCTGGACAGATATCAGAGAAAGCAACAGTCTCTACATATTATTCCCAAGCGTTTAAATTACGTGAACTAGTGCTAGTATTCGCACTTTTTGCTACAGTATGAATTTACTAACTCCTTCCTTATGTAATACCAAATCGGAATAATATTGTAGAGAATATTCCTTGGGAGAAAGTATGGTCTTTGCCTCATAAGTATCTGCTGACCAATAAATAAAGGAAATAACATTTAAGCAGGTTCACAAATGTTGTAAAAAGAAAGAAATATAAGTAAGAAATATAAATCAGACATTGAAGTAAGTTGCAGTTTTTTTCTTCTGAAGAGGATTTCATACATTTGTTTTGGCAATGTTCCTACACTGAAAAGTTTTGGTCAGATTTTTTAGCGTTTATATAATTGTATTTTGTAGAATTCTTTTCTTTGTGTTTTAAGGACTCTTTCTTTTGTTTATTGGACTATTCAAAAGAAAATACAGGGAAATACTACATAATCAATTTATGTCTTTTGTTAGTTAAATTCTTCATTCATAAACAAAGGTTTACTGGCTCCAAACCTTCAAAATTGACTTGGATAAATATGTGGAAACTATTCAGAATTCCATTAACTAGGCTGTGTAAACTGTATCCCGGTATTCATCCTTTATGTCTTGACGTAGTTTTATTTTTTATCCACCCTGCAAGGTTATGTACATTGTTGTCGCTTCATTTTTTGTCATTATGTGTAAGTTTATTTGTACTGTTTCATTGTTTTTAAGAAAAGTTAATTTAAATAAATAAATAAATAAAATAACTCTATAGAAAAAAACGGTCACAGAGTGGCGCTCTAATGTAAAGCGTGAAATGTTTATCAGCTGAACTATGCCTCATGATTTTGATATCAGTCTTCGATATACACATCACTCTGATTAGCTTATTATGGTACCAGTTTTAGTCCATAAGTGCACAAAATGATCTTTAATTACTCATAGAGAAATGTAAATTGAAATTTTTGAGTATTTTCAGTATTTTCTTTTATTTCTTTTTTGCTTTTGACAATGAATTAGCTAATAAAAATGTGTTAAAAAAAAACATTAATTAAAGAGTTAAAAAATTGTTTTATTTATTGTCATGAAAGAAAATTATATTTTTTTGTGTAAGTGTATAATATATTCAAAGAGCAAAATGCAAGTTTAACCCAAATATCATTTATATATATATATATATATATATATATATATATATATAAAGAGTTATTAATTATCATTACAGAAGAATCGTAATAGTAAGCCAATAATAAGCCAAAAAACAAAAAATAACAGTGCAGGGGAAAATTTAAAAAGGAGATGGGGGAAAAAAATGACTTAATTTCTGTTTGGCCGTAGAAAGCTGTGACGTCACGGATCCCACCTTTCCACGTGTGGCTTGAGGTCGCGCGGAAAGGTTTCCTCCTTCAGTGCATCAGTGCAGTATCGTGTTCTTCTCGAGAGCGCTAAAGCGCTCTGTTCTCCGCCGCTTCACACACGTTAACAGGTGGGAAGAAAACACAGCTTCACGGTTTGAACGGGGAAAGTTGAATCAAACACATTGTTATCAAGGACGTTTGGAGAATACCTGCAAAAATGTCTCGAACCCCGGAGGACGTGAACAAACTCACCGAGAGCACATACAAGGTAACGTAGGTTTAAACTGCGTTTATTGTCTTGGTCATTGATTAAGCCAACCGCGTTTGTGTGTATAGAATTTGTTATTTGACCGTCTGTTGTAAAACACAGTACAAGCATCCTCATGAAAGTTGTGTTGGTTTGTTTAAAAATCAGGTGTTATGTTATGGCACTCTGACGTTTTGTCATTAAGGTGCGTGCAAGTTGTGCAATAGAGGCATGAGTGCATTTTAAAGGGCTTCAGTTAGGTTTCTGGGTTGAGTTCAGAAACCAGTTTGTGCTGAACTCTTTCTGTTATTGCATACCTGACTGTTCATTGTTTTGCCAAGGGTGTGTTCTTGGGAATTAGCCGAGGAACTGCCCAGAATTACATTACAGAAGGGCATTTCAATAGAGACCCAGAGGGCCCTATACTTAAGCAGGACTTTGATCTCATAGGCAATATAATTAGAATTATAAGTCAATGATTAAGCAAGGGTATTTTTAGCTATTGTAGAGCTATTTTTAGAAAAAAAATTGTGTGCACAATAAAATGTGATTTACCTAGAATGCACTTACAAAATGTAGAACCAGGAACTGTTCACCCAAAATGTTAAATGATGTCATCATTTACTCATCATCATATTTCCAAACCTTGAAGAATGTTTTATGTGTTGTCTGTACGCTAAAAATTGATGGGGTCCCAAAAAACATTGGCTTTCATTGACTTGATTGTATAGACAAAAACTAAAGCGTTGTACAAAATATCTTCCCTGGGCCAGGCACTTTAATCTGAGTCGGTTTTGAAGTTACTTCAGTTTCATTCAGCAGCAGTAAGCTGCTCTCCCTACAACTTTGAATAATGAGCTTTGTTTCCTGCTCTTCCAGAATGTGATGGAACAGTTTAACCCAGGACTGCGGAATCTGGTTAACCTGGGGAAGAGCTATGAGAAAGCAGTGACAGGTAATCACATCAGTTCATTTACATAAGAATAATTATACACAACCCTACATTTTTGCATAAAATATTCATTAAAAGCTCAATAAGCTTAAAACCGACTGACAAAAAAAAAACAATATTTACCTCAAAATATCTGAGATAAAGGCAGTCTGGTTACCAGTTCCTTTTAATCAATATGAGTTATTCACTTTCTCATAGCAATGACCTTTGCTGGAAAGACATATTTCGATGCAGTCTCAAAGATTGGGGAAAATGCTGCTGTATCGCCTGTTTCTAGGGAGATGGGTGAGTATTAGTCTCTTAACCATTGCCCAGAGGTCCTAATCTGGCTTCGGCTGATATAGATGTGCTTTGTGCAGAGCGCGACTTAACATTTTCTAGCAGATGATTCATTGGACTCAACATGTCTTGGAATATGCTGTGCCAGTTATTTCCTCATTTTCTCAAATAGAGTTCCACATTTGTCTGCTTGAAGCCACAGACAGGTTTGGTTCTTGTTGACTTTTTGTGACTCAGCATCAGTTTGATTCATATCGTCTGGACATAATGACAGTGCTTTACTGTGATTTATAAACTGCCATCTGTTTCATGGCAACTTTTCATACTCGCCACCGCAGATCCGGTGAAAGAAAATTATACCTTTATAAATGAAACAAAAATGAATGGCTATGTCTTCACATTAATCTGTTAATTTGCCTAGAAAATGGCACACATTGTTCATAGTACAATTAATTTTTACTTACTGTATTAGATCTTTTGCTTTCCAGTGAAGTGTTCTTTTGTAATTTACTGAGCTTCTCTGGTTTTATCGTTTTTCCTGGAATCCCTTTCAGACGGCTCAAATGACCACTAGACAGTGTGGATTCTCTCACATGTTTTGCACAGGCCGCCAGCAAACACACTAAGTAAACAGCAACTCTGTGAGACTGTCTACAAAGCTTTCCACCTCTGGTCCCATTTAGAAAAGCATCACGGTTTGATTGTTCTAGCAGAACATGCAAAGTGCTTGCCATCGATATTCACATTTAGTTTAGTCACGCATCATATCACCATATAAATGCTGCGTCTTTCTAATGCTGTAGTGATTACTGGTGCAAACCTTACCTGCAAATTTTGACCTCCTAGAGTATTATGACAGCATGCGTTTCATATATAAGGAATGTATAGCTTATGATTGCTTGTGACACTTGATTGACACGAGGTCTTGATTAAGTGAGCGTTGTGTCAACATTAACACACCTGAAAGAAAGTTCTGGAATAGTTACTCATACATTTGGGTTAATACAATTTGAATTTAGCAGTAATTAATATGACTGCATGTCGGAGCCAAATGTCTCATCAAATGATACTACGTGATGAATTAACATAATTACTCCCCATTTAGTTTTTAAAGTGATTTCTCTAAGGACTTTAAACATTCAATCAGAGATGTATGACTGGAATGTAAGAAGTGCTCAGTTTAGTCACCGCCCTTTTTTCTTTTACTGACGCGCTCTTCTAAAATTAAGACCATGAACATTCACATTCACATGTACGTGTACTTTTGTTATTTTAACGAAACGAGTTCCTTAATGTCAAGCTGTTTGACATCTTATGGTGGAATTGTTTATGAAAGACATGTCTTGCAGCACAAACATCAACCAGAATATGGTTGGTAGGAACATGGTGAATTTCATAGACAATTGTCTAAATTGTTTGGTTTAGGTGCTCGATGATGTGAAGTGAAAAATGTCCTTTGATGGAAATTGGAGTCCGTTTATCAGCCCCATACAGCATTTTAAAACAGGATTTATTTGTTTTGTTTTGTTTTGTTTTAGTTGAACACTGCTTTTAAAGTCCTTCAGCCTTCTCAACAAGCATTTAGGCAATAAATCAGTGTCTAGATTTTTTTTAAAGAATTGTCTTACTGTCCTTGTTATTTATAGTTTTAAGTTAATATAATTTTTTCACTGAATGATTTTTAAGTAGTTTTCATCGTATCCCTAGGAAAGCACTTTGACATTACAAGACAACAAACACAATCAGTTGCCTATAAGCCGTAACAAAATTAGCGATATATCTTTTCTTTCATACTATCGGTCTTTGTTCAGTTGACCAGTTGTTAATTGAACCAATTACAAGTTAAAAAAAAGAAAGAAACATAAGCGTAGATAAATCATTCGTAATGAGATCTATAATTAGATAGGGTCAGTTTCCATCTCATCTTAAAAGCACAAGACCCAAATATTACCAGGTCATGCATTTGAAATGGTAGCATGTGCCTTTATCCTTTATTCGTAGAATCTGTTTAATATTAAGCCAACATAAAATCAAAATTGATCTCATTTGTTTTACTAATGCATAAAACTGTTCTTATGGTGGTCAAATAATCAATGCACATTAATCTATAGAAAAAGTCCTTAAACTTGTAGTTTTAAAGCAAAATGCTCAAATTTGTTATTCCAGTTACAACTTTCTTTCTGCTGATGTTATTTTGTGCATGCAGGTTGTTGGGGAAGGTTAACTTGTTACAAATTAGGACAATGTTTCGCTGATTTGTATTCTTTCCATTTTTAAATGTGACAGCAATCATGGTGAATCTGTTTTACTTAGGAAGGCATTTACTTTATTACTATATTTATTTTTTTCCTCCCTGGGAGGCGTCTGTGTTAGGACAGAAGATTTCTCTTGCATGTGGCATTCACAGATCACAGTGACATGCAAATCCCCAAGCCTGTTCTTTTATACTTGAGGCATTTTCATTTTATAAAAAGAAAAGAAAAAAAAAACATTTCACTGAGAAGGCACTGTACTTTTTATATTATCCAAATAAATGTAGGTGTGCTTGAATGACATGTCATGGGAATAGTGTGATTCCCAGAGTAATTTCAGTTTTTGTTGTTGTAGCATGGCTTTATTGTGAGAAATCAGGTCTCGGGTCTCTTGTGTAATATTATCTTGTCATTGAAAGCATCGCCTGTCACATCCAGGAAACCCTCTTCCTTGTCTTAGGAATTCATGGCAGGAAAAAGCATAAATGTTGCCAGCGCCAAACTGCTTTCAGCTGTTGGTGGTATTACCAAAGTACCTCTAATGTCATTCTTTCACATTTTATCTCAAAGAAAATATAAACAGAACATAATTTGACACACAAACATTTAATTATTAATTCTGTTTCTGCCTGGTATATTTGAATTTTTCTTTTTTTAATTCATTAAATGCTGTATTCAAAAATTAAATGCATTTGATAATGATAAAGAACATGCAACAAAACTATTCAGCGACTCTGATTTTTAAATTATCAATTGCAACCAACTGACTACTGTAAATCATCGGATTTAAACATTGAGCATAATTAGCATTATAGCATATATTTGTAAAATTGGATATTCAAGGTGGAAATTTGTAGGATGAGAAATTGCCACACTTGTTTTTTTCCTGATCCAATCAAAGAGATTCATTAAGCAGAGAAAAAAAGGAATTTTGTGCACTGATTAATTTTGTGCTTTATGTAAAAGTTCATTTGCTTTAGTTTTTCATTATTTTTTTTTTTTACAATCAAACGTTGATTTTACTGATACTGCTTCAGCTTCATTTGTATGCACTACTGACAATCCATTTAGGCTTACCCTGTAACCTTTTTTAAGGTTGTGCACTTTCATGCAACATCTTTAGGGGTTGTGAAAACACAGGGCAGGTGCTGACACTCTCAGCACAAAGATGGCATTTACTGACCCATTCTGCTGATCTTGCTATGCTAATGAAGCTATTATAACTGCTGGATGAGTGATAATGCTACAGATCACCTCTGCTTGTTTGTTTTCATGAGCAGCACTAATGGAGCCCCAACTAGATGAAATGACACAGATCATAAAAGAGCAGGAGAAATGCATGAAAAACTTCAAAGGGGAGTCGTGTACAAAGTAGTTCAACTCAATACCTCTCCGAAGGCAACATTGAACTGTTTTTCCATTCGATATGGAAGCAAAACTAGGGAAAAAAATCATATAAATAAGTAATTTAGCAATAATGTTTAATTTTTCTTCTCAGGAGTGGTGTTAATGGAGATTTCAGAAGTGCATAAGAAGGTCCAACTGGAACTGGAGGAGACTGTAAGTATGCATTATGATAAGATATTTGTTTTTTTTCCCTATTGTTCCTGTGTAATTCCAGAAGAAGCAGTAGATATAAATAGTTATTTAGTGTGTTCCTGGATAATTCTATGTAGTTTTGCTACCTTTGGTTCTTCATATAATTCATTATCTTCTCAAGTATCAATAACATCTTGGAGTTTTTTGTAATTTCCCTAAATTCAGAATTTTAGTTTTTAGTATTCTTATAAATATGCTTTTGTAATATATACACTATATTGGGGTCAATAAGATTTAAATAAATAAATAATAATAATAATGTTTTTATCAATATATGCAATAAATGGGTTAAAAGTTACCATGAAGAAAAAAAAAATGTTTCATATAAATATGTTCTCTGCAAACATTGATGATAATAATGAGAAATACTTTGATTTTACATAAACTGTTTTGAATTAGAAATAAAATTTACTAATTTAGAATAGTAATTTGGAAATTAATTTTAGCCATCTTATTTAAAGCTCAATTTAAAAGGGGAATTCTCCTTAAAGACTAAATGTAAACGCCCATTCCTGTAACTGGGTAACATCTTTGCCTATGAAATAACTATTATATTTGCAACTTTTTAACATTTTTACAATTACAACTGCTGAAATTTACTTCTGTTGGAATGTAATGTTATTTTTAGTCCGTTGATTCTGCAGCTCTGTTCTCTATTTGTCATGTCAATAATTTGCCAGTGGGCGGGGCCCAGGATGCAAAAAGTTTAAATATAGAAATTGATCTGATTCTGTAGGGTTGAGCTTTTGTCACAGCATTGTCATACTAAGACAAAATCTGAAAAACTTAATTTTGGCACATTGGTTTCAGTAAAAGACTTTGGAAGTTTTTTTTTATAATACATTAACCTCCAAATTAAAAAAAACATTAATCTTACATGTCAAAAATGTTTTTTGAAAATTTGAATTTCTCAGTTCATGTCCGCTTTTAGATAGAAAACTGTTATTTTAAATAGAGTATGCACTTCACAAAAGTACTGTTTTACTGTATGTCTGATTTTAGATAAGAGAATATTTTTAAAAACATAATAAAACAAATGACTGACCCAGAGCGCTTGTAAGATAGTGTATAAATATGTAAAATAGCGTCATTTTACAGCAGTGCTAAAAATATGAAATGCAACTTTTATGATAAACATCTTCAATAAATATTTAAACCCTATGAGCCGGACTATAGCAAGCAGAACTAAGCAGTAACTTTTTGTATGCATTTTTGTAGTCACTTGATCTTGAAACCGAAACTGAAATTGAAACGTTGACATTATAAATCATACAATAATATTTTGCTTTTGAGATGGTGGTGCGTGTGCTGAATTATCTGAGGTATGCCGAAGCTGATAAGATAACCTAAGATAACCCTTTTGTTCGACTTCTTTACATAATTTTATCATCGTTGTGGAATTATAAGGTGACTTAATGCAATTTCGTTGTTATTGATTGTTATCGCTCTGTGCTGATTTATCTCCGTTAACCTTTTCGCTACAGTTCAAGAGGTTCCACAGAGAGCTTATCACTGAACTGGAAAGGAAAACCGATATGGATATCAAGTACATGAATGTAAGAGTCAATGAAGCAACACTTCTCATTCCCGTACCTGTGCAAGCATGGATATCTCATGAACGTTGTGGTATTACAATCCTTCTAGGCCACTTTCAAAAGATACCAGTCAGAACACAAGTTGAAGCAAGACTTTTTGGACAAATCACAGGCCGACCTGAAGAAACTGCGCAGAAAAAGTCAAGGAAAGCATTCGTCTAAGTATGAGATCAAAGAAAATGAGGTGAGGTGTCGTGTTTTTCTTTCATGAAATCTGTTCGTCTGCTAGTGTTTTTTTCTTATTATTAAATTGAATACCAACCGTTTAGTTTGTAGTCCTAAATTTTCGAAGAAAATTAGCAGTTGGCAGAAAATGCTTATTTTTGAGCATTATTTTTTGATTAATATTAGCTGATACTTCAATAATAACTCAGTCATGAATTTTAAAGGTGCTAACAAGTTGCTTAAAGTCACTAGAAACAAAAGCATATTTTGTAACTGATTATCAAAAAATTAAATATATGGATAGGACATATAAGACTTGAATACTGCGAGCAGGGATTTGGTTATGTGCATTGATTGTCAATTGAATTTTGAGATGTGGGTTACACTTAAACTGAAGGCAGATTAATCACTAGAGAGAAGTTTTTCAATAAATAGAGATGAGATAAACCATATTCATGAGATGGGGTTAAAAAAACTTGAATGAAGAATGCACATACCACAAACATGTTTAAATGCTTGATAAGTCAACCATTTAAACTCCTTTTATATAGCAACATTTACAAAAACACCACATCAGTGACTTCAACATTCATATTTGAGGTTTAACAGTCTGTAATTAATTTTGTAGGGCATAAGGTGGAATTTATTTCTAGTTACATTTGTGACAGACGTTATATTACTTGTAAATCCAAACCTGCTATCCTAAAAGCAAATAAAAAGTTCTGGAGGAAAGCCATCACAAAGGATTTGGTCTGGGAACAGCTCTATGTATTTATGTTTCTGGCTCAATATCAGAAATACGATTTGACACTTGCAGTTGTTGTAGTTGATTTTAATAGTCAGTTTTAATAGCTCAGCAGTCACCGTTGTGTTCCTCCATTCACATTGTTCCATTGAATAGATGGCAATGGAAGCCTTTTTAATGAACAATGGAAGCCTTTTAGTTTTTTGGGGGGGGGTTTGTCTTGTTTTGAAATAGATGTCTGAAAGAAAATTGAACTGAGCTGCGGCTGAGTTTAACGAAGTGTCAGTCACAATCATGTGAATTGTTTTCACTGAGGAAAACATTCAGAATAAAGTGCTTTTTAGTCGTTGTGTGATTTTGTGTTTGCTTTGCGAATCACAATGAGGCTGAAATTACTTTAAAATTGGCATTGTAAGCACAGTATCAAACCTAAAATAATCATTTGGATTGAAGCCATATAATAGCCATGTGGGCAACTGCTCTGACATATGGTGGGGTTGCTTTTTTGGGCAACTTAATTTTTAGTCCTGGCTTGAGATGCTTTCCTGGTTAAATTGCCCTCTCTCCTCTTCCATGATTGTCTCTCTGTCCTTCTACTGTCCTATCTAAAATGAAGGCAAAAACGCTCAACATTTTGGGTGTGGCAAATGAAGTACATAGACGAAAACCTGTTTAATTCTCTTAGCTGAGTTAGAAATCTCATCCAAAAAAGTGAGGTCGTGAACTTGACAAAATCCACCAAATATTAATTTTCTTATTGCCATGGAGTCATATAATTTGTATTCATAATGCACTGCTTTTGTTAAAGTCACTGGTGGAGACAATACCCGTGTAGGTCTTTCTTGTCCAGACATGATCTGCAAAGTAAAAAAAAAAATATTCTGAGAACAACTCCTAGGAAACAAGCAATGTTCATGGTCACTATGACAACTTACATAGAAGTGTAATAGTGAGGGGAATCCTGGGAAGAAGAACAGAGATCTGTTTCTGGTGTCATTTTCACAGGTCTGCTGGGTAGCAGCTCTGTTCTATAAAAGTAATAAATCCTCAGTCTGGAAAGAGAGTTACTCACTAGAAAATTACTGCATTAGCATGAGGTGTTGACTTCATAATAATATGATTGATGTCTCATTTTGTTGAATGTGATGTTTTTTGTTTTTCTCGCAAGATTTTAAAAATATGTCTTATCTTATGATCATCATCATCTTTAGTGTGTGGAGACCATCACTTCCCGGCAGACAGATATGCAGAAGTTTATTGCAGATGGATGTAAGGAAGCTCTGCTGGAAGAGAAAAGGAGGTTCTGCTTCTTAGTGGACAAACACTGTGCCTTCACCTATCAGCTAACAGCCTTCCACGACAAGGTGACCTACTGAAAAGATTCAGCTTTCAGATTCAATAAATATTCAACTCACTGGTTTTACAGTTAATATTGTTAGAAGTGACAGCAACAAGAAATCAGAAGTAATGGTACAATATTGTACTACTGGAGTTGGTAAGATATGTAAATTGTAATTGAAAGAAGTCTCTTACGCTCACCATGGCTGCATTTATTTAATCAGTAAGAATTCTAATATTGTGAAGTAAAAATAATTTTTTTAATGTATAACATTTACTATTTGAATGTCTAATTTTACATAGTACATTACATAATACATAATAATATAAGATTTACAACATTTTACAATTTAAATATTACTTTACTTAATTTAATTTAATTTATTTTAATTTAATTATTACTTAATATTATTACTTTTTTTTAAATGTTAAATAGAATTAATTCCAATGATGGCAGTGCTGAATTCTCAGCAGCCATTACCCAGGTTCTTCAAAAGAATACTTATTTGAAATAGTAAGCTTTTGTAATATTACTTCTGCTGTAACTTCTCATCATTTTAATGCATCCTTACTAAATAAAAGTCATTTATATCCCCCCCAAAATACTGATCTTTTGAAGTACCTTGTTTTGTTTTTCTTCCTTTGAACCGTTTTTGCACTTCCTCCACAGGCCAAGGAGATGCTGACCGTCACACTTCCCAGCTGGCAAGATAAGTGCAACGATGCCACCAGGGTGCCCGACACAGTGATATCCATGATTGAAGGTCTGCGGACTCCAATGTCAGTCATACCAGAGTCCTCGCCTACATTGGAACGTAGTGACAGGGTTAGTCTCACACAGAAAAGAATGTACCACCATTAACGTGTGTAAATTAATTTATTAATTTCAATTAGCCTGAAATACACTGTGATTTTACAGAACAAGTTGATGCTAGTTGAGGAAAGTCAGTTTACAGCTGACAGATTCCACAAAAAATCGGGTAGTGTAAGAGGGTCACAGACTTCGATTCCATGCAGTCGGAGGATATCATACATGTTTCGATATTTTCAGCCGATTTTAGAACATATTTGTTTTTATGTGTAGTGTATTCCAGCCAACACTGACTGAGTTTTGTTCAAAACGTCACACTGACTTTAAGGTCTCTGCATTCTCAATTTTTTTTTTTTTTCTCCTCAGACCAATTATGGTTCAATTGTTCCGCCGCCAGCCCCATCACTGAAAGCCCACACAAGCCCACTGGCCAGCATGTTCTCCCAGGACATTCCTAAAAGCCCCATTTCATCAGATCTGTACTCAGGCAAGCTGAAGGCTGCTTACACTTTGATCTAATCAGACTTTCATTTCTTCTGCTCTCAACAATCAAGCGTACTAGTCTTTGTTTTGATTAAGGCGCTCCTTGAAACATTGCTGTGCTTACTAATCTAGCTGATTACTGCCACGAAATATCTTTAGTTAATATCACATAAATTGCACTTTGCAATCTACAGATCAAGACAGCCTTGACGGAAACGGCTTGTCCAGTTCGGAGTCTGTGTCTAGCGGTATGGATATGGCGAAGAAGACCAGGGTGCAAACTATCTTCCCCCACACGGCAGGGAATAACGAAACCCTGTTGAGCTTTGATGATGGAGACATCATTACACTGCTTATTCAAGAGGAGAGGGATGGATGGCTGTATGGAGAACTAGAACATACTGGACAGTAAGTGAATCATTATATAGGACTGCTTGATTTTATCCTTAAAGATGAAAGTTATTGCTACATAACTTACCCTCGTGATGTTCCAAACCTGCATGACTTACTTTCTTCTGTGAGGCATAAAAAAAATATGAACAAAACAGTTGAAACATTCTTCAAAATGTTGTCTTGTGTTGTGGAGTATGAGGGACACTGCAAATTTTCAGTCATACATTATTTTTGTCCATGCTGCACTTTGACTTGTTAGCAACATCAGCTTTCCTGAGCTGGAAAGACTTGTTACATGTTTTTGTTCATTAGATTTATGCTGCTAATTTGCAGAATTTGGTGAGATATGTTTGACATGTCAGACATGCTAGAGGTGCTTGTGTACGTCAGTGAGAGGAAACAAATATGCTGCTGCCATAACCCTTTTCATGGGCCTAAATTTATTGTACTTTGCATTAAACCTAACTGTTTAGTTTCGTACATTTAGACACCGAATGCCAACATGGGTACACTTTAGACAAGAGTTGGTTAGCATGAAACTTCATACGAATTGAATTTTGTTCTTGTGTGAAATCATAATTTCTGCTATTTTGTTTACGAATTTAATGGTCAAAAACAAATTGTTCAGATGCACATAATAATGTCATTTATGCGAAACTAAATTTATGTTCATGTAATACCTGTTTATCATTGCTGTAAAGCTGAATTTCAGTCGATTTGGTTAGATGCGATTTAAACTGATTGTTGTTCTTTTTAGAAAATGACCATTTTTGCAATTCCTTTTGCTTACACTAAAAACAATATTTTAAAGTTAACAGGTGCATCTGTTCTTTGAAGTAACATGCATTTAATCAGTCATCCATAGCAACATACAAACGAGAGGTCAAGTGATGCTTCTGCTGTGGGGGCATCAGTGGCTGGGCTTTGTGTGGTCTTATGCTTGTTTGTTTTGCATATTTTAATGAGCAGCTCTGCCATTTTAGAGGTCCAAGGTCCACAGATTTTCCCTCACTACCAATTATGCTGTCACCATTTTTTTGCAGAAGGGAAAATGTCTTAATGCACTGACGCACTCTTGAAGGCTCGGTTCAAAGTTATGCGCAGCTGGCGGTGTGACAGTTCCTAAGCAACCAAAACCAAATGTATTCTTTGTGGTACATGGCGTTTCACTTTACATTTGTGCCAATACAGTGGTTTTTGATTAGTCATACAGTAGTTAAAAACAAAAGGCCTTAATACATATGGAAATTGAGCCAGTATCTATTTCTGTATGAAAATCATGATGCACATTACGATGGGTATTTTTTGTTTTTAATTGCAGAAGGGGCTGGTTTCCCTCATCTTATTGTCGGGCTTACAATGGGCCAGTGATTGCCAACAGGTGAGACTGCTTTTCCTTTGAATTTAAGTAAAAATTGTGGGATTTCAGCTGAAACTAACCATGTTTATGTATCCGTTAACAAAACAGTAAGACATCAATTTATGTATTTTGTTCAGCAGAGTTGAGAGCCCATTGCGTAGCGAGAGTGTGACTGATCCAGAGCAGCCGGAGGAAGACGAGGAGGTGGAGGAACCCATGTTGCTGCCTCCGCCTGATTACAGTGACTCATCCAGGGACAGACCCATCAAGCCCTCCACCCCCTCTCCACACAACATGGTAAACACACTGTGCTGATGAATAGAAAAGCTAAGTGCAAAGTTAGTTAGAAATGCAGCCGATTTCTGTAAAGAGAGACGGAGAGGAGTATCTGGGCCTCTTAACCTTTTGTGTTTGATATATAGTAGGCAAAGTCATTGGTGTTTTCTGAAAGGGAGTCCCCTGTTCGGATCAGGTTGCCTTCTAAAGGGAACATGAAACCTCTATTACTGCACAGAGGGTAGATGTAGAAAATACATACAGTGGAGTTTGAAGATGCATACAATACTGTTGCTTTATAAAATATTTAACTTGGCTGGAAACGAAAAAAGTTTCTTGAGCAGCAAATCGGCATATTACAAATAATGAATAAATACAGCCTTTTTGGGCTTTAGAGACTTCCAAAAAATATATATACATTTGCAGATTTTTGAAATTAAGACATTCAAAGAAATAAGACATTCTGACATTCTATATCTCAGATTATTGCTTCTAATATAATTTGTAACAAATTTAATTCAATTAGAAAATAATGCAAGTATGTGTTATGTAATATAAAATGCTGTAAAGTACTTTCTCTAGTCTCTCTTGGGCCCAGCTATATTTCTTAAACGTTTGAATTTTACAAATTAGATCCACATAAGTGTCAATAACCACGAAAGGATACGTTCTAAGACCTGCAATAATGTAACCTTTGTTCTTTGCCAGGGGGCCTAGGGAGGGGTGAATGAATGCTCTGCATGACTATCATTGTGAAAAATAAAAAGACATCTGAAAAATGCTCCCTACCTGGTTTTCACATTGTGAGGGAGAATGGAGATATTTAGAGCTTTACTTATATCAGCTGATGTCAAACTGAATGTGAATATCTGGCTCCCTCTTCTGCTTGACCTCAAGCCATGTGTACTGCCTCAGGGCACTGAGATCAAATTGAAAGTGTTTGGTCACAACTAATTCGCCTTGAATGTGATCATGTGATGATGGGCTGGTGACTGTTGTGGAAAGTCTGATGACCCAATTCCGTCCTTTTTACAGCATTTTACTGTATAGTTTACCCAAAAATAGGAACTCAGTGTCATGTCATATTTTAGCTTTTTCTGTGGAACATAAAAAACTTGAATCGTCTGCTGTTTCTTTCCTTAAACCATGCAATGACCTACAAAAGGAGGCATGTGAAGTAATTTTTGGAGCTGGGAGGTGTCACATTGTGTACCTTTATGGTCGCCGTTATTTTGCCAAGTAAGACATGATCCTGGATCAACATTACTGTCTAATAATATAAACTTATCCCAATCCTTACCCTTAAACCTACCCCTACCCAAAATTAATGCCTGAAATCAGCGTGAAATGACGGCTGTTAACAAGGGTGTAGAAGCACCTAACTATGATTATAAGCAGAACATTTATTAGAACATGTTGATTAGAATGTTGTTCCAGGATCAACAAGGATGTTGATCCAGGAACATCTTGTACTTGGTGAAATCACGCTCACCGTACTTTTACATTTACATTTATTCATTTAGCTGAAACTTTTATCCAAAGTGACTTACAGGTGGGGAAGACATCAAGCAATTAGTCCTAAAGAGGCAAAACGACTTAGGAAGTGCTCATAATACCATATAACAGGCTAGAAAGATAAAGAAAGAGTAGGTTAAAGGAATTTGTATTTATTTTTTATTAGTGTTGAAAGAGATTTTCAGAAGTCGTTTGAAAGTTGAAAGGAAGTTGGCATTTCGGATAGCGATGGGAAGATCATTCCACCAGCCAGGAACGGTGTAAGAGAATGTTCTGGTAAGAGATTTTGTGCCTCTTTGTGATGGCAGTGAGTTGAGGTAAGCGGGCACTGAGCCTCTGGTTATTCCAGATGCAAGCATCAGTGTTTTGAATTTGATGCGCACTGCAATTGGGAGCCAGTGCAGGGAGATGAAGAGAGGTGTGACATGGGCCCTCTTGGGCTCGTTGAAGACCAGTCGTGCTGCTGCGTTCTGGATCATTTGTAGAGGTTTGATTGTGCATGAGGGAAGAGCCTTGAGACTGAGCCTCTGGTCATTGATTCATTGTTCAGAAAAAAAGAGTCCTATGTGGTACTAGTTTTATGTTTTTTGATAACATTAGGTGTTTTATAGCTTGTGGCCAATGTGAACTGTAGTTTGGAAAATTTTGAATGATTCGGAATGAAATTAGTGAGTAAATAATGACAGTGTGTACATTTTTGAGAGACCTACTCCTTGAAATATGACTTTTTAAACAAATGTTACTTTTAGAATACTCCAAGTACACACTTCTGTTATTAATAAAGAAACATGCATGTTCACTGACTGTTCATATGTCTCATAGTAACTTGAAGTGGTTAGGATTAGATTTTCTACACGGCGAAAGCAAGCGTTTCTAGATAATCAAGATTCCTGACGCATATGAGTTCATAGGTACTTTGTCGGCTGGTGAAGTGACAGAATTATGCGTTGACATCCTAATCGAACCAGTCTGACGGGGGAAATCCACTCTGCTTTAAGCTCTAAAAAAATGGATTCATGGTTTGTGATGACTTTTTATTCTTGTGTTTGCAGGAGGCATCTTTGCCAAATGGTCACTCAGTGCCGCCATTCCTTGGGTGAGTATCTTTTAACAGAATTCATTATCAGTACTACTACAGTGCACTAGCATTTACCTCATTCTCTGCAATCACAGTGTCTGTTTTTCTCATCAGGGGTGGGAATCCATTTGCCACAGTCAAACTACGACCCACCGTCACAAATGACAGATCTGCACCAATCATATGATGAGACTGCACGCTGCCCCTGCCCTGATGTGAAGTTGTGTCTTTAGGTTTTGCCTATATTGAAGCACTGCAGTTAGGGCAATTGAACCAAATGAAAGGGTTCTGTTACAACATCAATTTTAATCCTTAATGTTTCTAAAAATGCAAACCAGCAGATTAGGATTTCCAGGAGGCATTATTTATAAGAATTTTAGACTTTGATTAAATTATTTTAAATTGTAACTGAATACATACACTTGAGTTTCCAAGAGAATGCACAGCACCAAACAGGCTCTTGAATAGCTATTTTCTGACCATATTGGTCCTCTATGTCTGGGTCCTTGTAAAGGTAAACCAAAAACCCAAATGTATATTTAAAGGTTGGAATATTGCATCCCCTAAGTAGAAACGCATCGCATAACCAGCTCATATTTCATTTCAAAATCCAGTGAAGTAGTGTGAGGTTTGCCAGTTGCCAAAGTGTTTCGGTTGGATTTCTTTTAGCCTGTTTTTGTTATACAATATCATGGTTTTGTTGTTTTAAAATGCTTATGTGTTCCTTATTATTCACACCTTTTACACATTTAAAAGAAGACAATGTAAAGACACGTAGTTGAATAGTTTATTCCTTGTGTTAAAGATGAGTGCAATGTGTGGTGATAACATTCATACTAGCTACACAGTTGAATAGTGGCTTATTGGCTTTAGCTGAACATCAGCTCAAACTCATGAGCATTCTTCACTATGGAAAAGAAATCCTTGGGTCCCAAGTAAATACAGTGATTTATTTTAGTTTTTTATGAAGTTTTGTAAATATGTGTACATGTTATGCTTTTGCAAGCATGTTGTAATGTAGGGGATAAAGTCTTTTCTTTCTTGCTTTTTTTTCTTTTTTTGTGTGTTGTGATTATTAGTGATCCATTGCCCCATTTTTTTATCATACCACATTACTCTGAAATAAAGATATGTTTATTTGAAATGTTTTCGATACTTTTATTTTACCATTTTCTCTAAAAATTCTTAGTAATAGTTGTCCTGTTTCTGACATGATGAAGATGATACAGACTTATTCTACAGTATACTGACAGAATTTTTTAAATGTCATTTCTGCAAATCTATAGTCTTACAGTCTAGTTGAAGATATGACATGGTGCTAGGCAACAAACGTAATTATGCTATGGATGGTGCTCAGTGCAAATAAGTTTCCCGTCATCTGTTACTATTTGGATTTTATCACGAGATAAACTGACCAATCAGAACTAGAGCTATCTGTTCAATGTTTTATGAAACCCTCTAGATCTTTGATTTTGGAATGTTTTTTTCCCTCTCTAATAAATGTTTAATATTAAGTGTTATTTGAGGGTGTACAGAAAGATGGATAGACAGACATGTTAATATTAATAATAACAGAAAATGTATAATATTTAATATTATACATGAATATGAATTATTTAATATTAATTATTAATTAATATTAACATATTAAAAGGGGGAAATTGTGTATACTCTTTAAACTCCCCACAGTAACAACCTCTGCCATCATATTATCTTTTAACGAGTTGTTAGCGCCGCTTGCTGTGCCAGTACTGCCAATGCAGTCTTGCTACTTCCTGTTTGGGATTTACGGGGTGTCAACATCGGGCAAATTAAAAGCAGATTTCGCAAAGCCGAATGATCTCAAAATGACAACATAAGTTAAGTGCTTACACCCTGACACGGATAAGGTATGTAACGCTGGATACAGCTGACATATACTGTCGGCTATACAGAGAATATATAAACAGCCATGATATTTACCTTCAGCTGTAATGTACCTGCACCTGTCACTGCGGAAGATGCGCAACTGCAGGCATTCATTTCAAAATGTTTCTCTTCTGACTGTATGCTAGTCATATTCCAGTCTTTTGCAGATAATGTGCTATTGTCAAGTATTCTACGTAACGTTATTTATTTCTGAATTGCTGTGATTGCTAGCTAACGTGCTATCAGGCATTACCTGCTATAGCAAACAACACAACAACACGCAGTAGCAAAATATATACTAATAATAATTAGTTGCTATAGAAACGTTTTTAACATTACGAATTTCACTAACAGCAAAAGTACAAAAATACCATGGTATTTTACACGGATAGAACCATGTTAACCCCATTCTTTATACCGTAGTACCTACTAGTAACTTACTACTTTCTTTCAGTTAAAGTACCATTATGATGGCATTTTGTAGTGTTCATAAAGGAATTAAGCATAGTAATCATTAAGGTTATCATACTGTATTATGCAAATTTGTACCACCGCAGACATGGAAGCATACGTGTAGCAATATTCAAAATGACAATGCAATGTTCAAAATGGCAATGTATTTCTTATTTAAATTTACATTTTCCATTAACCCACACGTGCAAAAGGGAAAAGGAAATATTATTTACATTTCGTATTTACAACTGTAATCTTAATATGTAAATTGAATACTAATTTGAATGCTGTGTAAGTTGCAAAATGAAAATGAAAATGTAAAACCATAATTGATTTGATATGTGTAACATGTCCAAGCCGAAGTAGCAGCAAAATTATCATTTAAATGTTATTTTTCCTAAATGCATTTAGACTAACAGTTAGGACACTTACGATTGCATTTTCATCATGACGCCGCGGGATATGTGTAGCAAAATTCAATGCGGCATTCCGAGCTGACCACGCCCACCCTCCGTCAATCATTGCTTCAAGGCGGAAGCGTTTTACGTTTAGATCATTCGAAACATAGCGGCTGGAGATATGAAGTGGAGTGTGAAGAGAGAAATAGTAGTGTTTTAGAAGATGTGTACGCGTATATAGGTGACAGAACTAGATTAATACTGGAGTGTTTTGCAGAATTGTCAGCCTTAACAGACTGTGGTAATGTGAGCCGCCACATTCTGCGCACGTCTATTTGTGGTATTACGGTACAGATACATGAAGCGGACAAAAAGCTAACAAAAACATATCTTATAGCGATTATGAATGAATGTGCCCAAAAAATGTGGGAAAAACTATTAACAAGCATATTAATATTGTACTTTATAAAATATAAAGTTATGTTCGAATATATTGTTCTGTTAAGAAAAAAAAAGTTGCAATAACACTGATTATTTCCTACTTTTTCTACGTCCATTATTAAAATTCCTTCAGAGTTAACATGACAATTTTAATAAATTCTATTTCAGAACAGCAATGCATCTATCTGTGTCAACTTCCCTTGAGTTTTACTGTCGAATTTTACAGGAAATGAATGGCAACATCAGTCACAATATATTGCTGAAACACTACTGACTTTGTGATTGGGAGATAGATGAGGGGTGGCGCTTCAGACCAAAACAAAACATGACAACAGAAACATCAGTTGAGGGCTGCAGCTGCGCTTTTTAAACAAGAATATCCAGGCTGTACTACTACTGTCAGCGATATGAGTACTTGAAATTAACATGATTTCTTAATGCCTGTTGAACATGACAGAGACGTTTTATGATTATTACAATACATTTCTTACATACGGTTCCTTTAAGTATTGTGTGTTATGGCAAAATGATCAGTTTTGTTTATTAAAAAACCTATAAGTTTTTGTTTTTAAAAGCAACGACCCAGCAGCAGAAAGTGAGTTGATGCCTTTTCAAATCATCACGACTTGCCTAAAATAAAATCAGTGTAGCCTACATACTAAAATAATTCAAGCATATACAAATGTTTTAACGTTAAACCTCACTATAATAAAAGTGCGCTAGCATATCCACATGTGTTCAGAGACTGAAGCTCGGTCCGGGACACGGAGGCACCAGCGCAATCACTTTTATACTTTCAGTGGAAACAAAATAGCATTCGTTGTCATTTTTTTCTGATAAAGGTAAGATCCATCATTCGGAAGTGTAAAGGGTCTACTTTTATTAGTGTGCACTGACAATATCAACAAACGACAAACAAGCGACAGCAGCATAGACCATTACAATGCTGCTGAAACAGCATGGAATATAAACATAAAAATGTATTTCATTAGATGTAAAATAAATGTAAACAGCGGATAGTAGTTTGGTAACGCACATGCACTCTTTCTCAATCCATAATTTGTCATATATGCAGTAGGGTATGTGATTATGGCAGTAGAAAATTAACCACAATTCATGTAAACGGGAGTGAAAAGCTTGCTCTTGACATGTAAACATCATAATGACATTAAGTCTTTACTCTGATTATTGGAAATTATCGCATTATTCGTGCACATGTAAACGTACTCATTGTCTATCACAAAACACATAACTGGTGGGTGTTTTTTATATGATTTAAGACTGTAGTTTAAGCACATTTACTTTGAAAAGTTTAATATAAAAAAAGACACAGGGAGACAACATTTAGATAAAATAATAATGAGAAGAAATATTTATTTGCAACAACTGTTGGAGACTGAATGCTGCACGCACCTGCAGTGTTGTCAAGGTAATGTTTGGTCCGTTGCTCCCTTCACTGAGAAAGTCTTATATGAGATAAAAATGCCCAACGCTACACCCTTAAAAGAACACACTTCAAGGGCTCTGCCCTTCGAAGGGAGTAGGGCCTAGAGATGCTCACTTCTGCTGAATTTGGTTGATATCGGGATAATTATTCACTCCAGCTGCTTCAGTGCGTTACACAAGAAACGAGTGTTCTTTAAAATAGAGGTGTTGATTTTAAACTATTTTATTGGGCGTGTTTAATTCATAATCGCTGAAAGATATGTCTTAGCTTTTTGTCCGCTTCATGTATCTGTACCGTAATACCACAAATAGACGTGCGCAGAATGTGGCGGCTCACATTACCACAGTCTGTTAAGGCTGACAATTCTGCAAAACACTACTATTTCTCTCTTCACGCTGCATTTCATATCTCCAGCCGCTATGTTTCGAATGATCTAAACGTAACGCGCTTCCGCCTTGAAGCAATGATTGACGGAGGGTGGGCGTGGTCAGCTCGGAATGCCGCATTGAATTTTGCTACACATATCCCGCGGCGTCATGATGAAAATGCAATCGTAAGTGTCCTAACTGTTAGTCTAAATGCATTTAGGAAAAATAACATTTAAATGATAATTTTGCTGCTACTTCGGCTTGGACATGTTACACATATCAAATCAATTATGGTTTTACATTTTCATTTTCATTTTGCAACTTACACAGCATTCAAATTAGTATTCAATTTACATATTAAGATTACAGTTGTAAATACGAAATGTAAATAATATTATGTTATTTTCATTTTTCTTTTGCACCAAGTTTTGAACATGTGGGTTACTGGAAAATGTAAATTTAAATAAGAAATATATTGCCCTTTTGAATATTGCATTGTCATTTTAAACATTGCATTGCAAATTGAATATCGCAACACATATGCTTCCATACACAGCAAGGGTATTATAGTTTAGATTTTTTTTATTTGTTTTATTTTAATATAGTTATACAAGTACAATTTAGTTTAGTTTTCATTCGTCTCATTAATGTTTTATGAGTTTTAGTTCCGTTTTTATTTTGTGAACGTATTTCGATTTTAAATAAACTATGACTAATGAAATTCAATTATAAGCGAGTGAGTGATTTTAGGCAATGCACATTTGATTGAAAGCCTGGCAGACTGATCAAAAGCAAAGCAAGAGCACAAACTTAGAACGCCTAATTTTGATTTGATTGCTCGTGATACGTGACAAAATAAATAATTTAGCCTTAACTGATGTTGGGTGCGGGTTCGGGTCGTGACACAAAAACGTTAAACTGTTTCTTCAAATCTGATTGGTAAATCACAGTGTTGTCCCAGGGTCAACAAAGATGTTGACCCAAGGACATGTTGCACTTGGCAAAATCAGGTTAGTGTGACGGGCCATTTACAGCTATTTCTCTAAAGCTTCACACAGCTTGTATATTTTTTTCCCCCATTGGGTAACTGTTGTTTTTCGTTTTAGTTTTCATTTACGAAAATGGCCTTGCACCACAGCAGGGTTGTCTGTGGCTTAGTTGTGTATTGCTGCCACCATAGGTTTTATTTATAGCTTAGAAGGCAACAAAATAACAGTTGTCAACAGGTATCTTTCAGTGTATCAGCACTGTTTGGGCAGCATGAGCAACAGTAATGAGAATCAGCTGACTGCAGATCTGCCGTCAAAGCAGAGAAAAGAGTAGGCAGGAAATTCTGCTTCATTTGAAAGCAATTAACTCTGCTTGTCCTTGTTGGCTTCTGAACACGTTTTTGTAGTCATAAACTGATGGTGAGGTGTTTGTTTAATTGCTGATATCTGTCTTGTCTCTTGCAACAGGGTGCATCATGTCGAGCTCCCTCCTGTGGGCTGTTGATGTTTATGGGAGGGTTTATAGCCTTTCGACAGCGGGACAGCAGTGGGAGCACTGTCGGGATGCCCACTTGGAGTTCAAGCGTGTTACAGCTGTACAGCAGTGCTGCTGGAGCATTGCCTGTGACCACAACATCTATCTGTACATCCATGCCAGTGACGTGCCCATCCGCTATCAAGAGGAGACGTATGAAAACCAGGTGTGCTCTATAGTAATATGTTATTAGTAAAAATCTGTCAAATCATCATTGTAGGGTCTGAAAAACAAGCAGTATATATATCCAAGTAAGCTTTGAGAGCCGTAAATGGTAAGGTACCACAAATATATTTTTGCATTCCAGTTTGAAGAAGAAAATTTTTACAGTGTTTTTCTGAGAATTGTGAGAATGTTAATGGTAGTCCATCCTCCTTACCATCCCTCCCTTTGTTTTGTTTTTTTGATGCAAAAGCTATATAATGCATTATATAAGTATAGAAATAAGTATTTGGAAATATTTTGCAACAAACCTGAATCAGTCTCCAAAAAGTATTAAATATCCCAAATGAAACTCATGGCACTGAATCCGGTCTGTTGACGAATAAAGACCAGATCAGTTATATATTAACTATCAGATACATTGACCTGTGTCATGTCAAGATTTAGTTTTCATTTTTATTTTTTTACATTTAAAATGTAAGAATGAAAAAAAAATATTGCTAACAGACATCTATTTAAACAAGATTCATTTGGATTTACATTTTTAAAATAACTGTTTTTACTTTTACCTGATTTCAAATTTCAAAAACTGTGTTCCTGTGGCAAAGTGGAATTTAATCTCACAAGATTCTGCAGAAATTAGTTGAATCAGTCTAATATTCGAATATTTGGTAACATTTCTTTTACAGCTGTGCTGTCTAATAATTTTGTGGAAACAGAATGTATTCAGGTTGCTTTGAATGCATTTATTTAAAATAACAATCTTTTTGTAACATTATAAATGTCTTTACTGTTTTTCTTTTACTAATTTATTGTGTCCTTGCTTAAAAAAGGTTTCATTTATTCATATATTTCTTTATTATTATAATTTAGTTTTTAAAGGGGTCATCCGGTGCCACATGCACTTTTTCAAGCTGTTTGGACTGATGTGTGTTGGGAGTGTGTGTACACAACCACCCTACAATGATAAAGATCCACAAGTATTTTTATTAAATTTAAAGAAGAATAAGTTGCTCCTTCTGAAATCAAGCCATTCTCAAATGCATGTTGATGTGGCGTCACACCGACAGAGACCACTCCCACAATAGTTGATTGACAGCAGCGTGTCACACAGTTTGAACTGGGATCTTAACCTCAGACCCGCCCTGAGTGAGCCGTCATCAGTCCGAGACGCAGAGACAAGCAAGACTCCTAAGAGATTGAGGTGTTTTTTTGTGGAATGTATTAATAAAACATAGCAGTAGTGATTTACTCCCAACATCTGAGTGACTGAAGACGCAGAGAATTAACGTTGCGTTTGGTTCTGAAGGAAAGTGTACTTGATCAGCCGAAATGCGTTTGTTCGAGTGAATCATTCAATTCGATTAGCAAGTTTCACTATGAATACAGGTAAAAAAGATCCTCCGAGAGTGCCTCGGAAAAGAGGGGCGGGGTCAGCGGAGCTCATTAAGATTTAAAGGAGAAGTACACAGAACAGAGTGATTTCAAAAGAGCTGTTTTTGACAGGGTAAAATTAATGTTTTTGAAAAATTTTAAAGCAATCTATATTACAAACTTTCCATTAAGATCCTAAAGAATCGTATTAGCTTGTGGAAAATTGGCTTTGTATGACCCCTTTAATATTATATAATTTATATTTTATATTATGTAGTAATAATAATAATGTTGTGTTTATTTTAATTTAGTTTATTTTTAAATATTAGGATTTATTTACTTGCATATATTTAAGGTGAAAAATATATGTGTGTGGTTCAATGAGTGTGGTTCACATTGATTATCAAACAAGACTCTTTTATGTGTTTCCTGTTCCCTGGCAGAGGTGGAACCCTGTTGATGGCTTCTCGGACCGGCTGTTGCCCAGTGACCGCTGGCAATGGAGCGATATCACAGGGCTGAAGCACCAGCCTCTGGGTGACTTTCAGCTGCCCTCTGAGAACTGGGAGTGGGAGGCAGACTGGTACGTGGATGAAAACTTTGGAGGAGAGACCACCGAGAAAGGGGTTAGTATTGATGTCTTTAAAACCCAGAATGAGCTTTTACTTGCGTTACGTCTAATCTGATATTCTGTGTGTTCCAGGGATGGACATATGCTATTGATTTTCCAGCCACTTACACAAAAGATAAAAAATGGAACTCTTGCGTGCGTCGTCGCAGATGGATAAGATACAGAAGGTACAAGGCACAGGACACTTGGGTCAAGGTATGTACCAGCACAAAGGTCTTAAAAGCAATTATACAGTATATCTTATCTCAATTGTTTCTCTTTAATGTTGATGGAAAAACTTATCTTTGTGTCCTTGAATCTTATATGAGAGCAGATCCCCTCAGAGCAGACGGAGTCTCTTCCTGACCCGTTTAATGACATCATTTGTGGTGGTTGGGAGGTCACTGAGGAGCCCAGAGGGTGTTTGGCCTTGTGGGCGGTCTCTCTGCAGGGAAAGGTCAGAACTCAGCTGACATGCAGTGTCCAACAACACCTCGTGCTTTTATAATCAATAATAAATAATAATACATTTTTCAGTTCTTACAAAGCTGCACAGATTGTATGAATTCTTGGAACTATTGTAGTGACATAAACTTCTTATTTGTCACTTGAGGTGTTAAAAGGTAGTTTCTGACGCGCAAAGTCCAAACGAACAAACTCACGTTAGTCCTCCAAGTACTGCTTTATCAAATTTATTCATCCGTTCACGTTTTGCTGCACATGCACACAAAATGCCATTGGATGCCTCCACTTATTCACCCATGACACACCAAAGATACGATCCAAGTTGCGGTCCAAAAATGTTGTGCTTCCCTCTCCCACACACCTGTTCTCTCTTACTCTTCATCTAACTATATACCCGTCAAGGCGCACACTCCACCCAGTGGTCAAACATAGAATTACAACAATCATTATGGCTCTTACTATGTATCCTCGAAAATATTTTTTTTTACATTTGAACAGGTGTGGTTTCGTTGTGGCATCAACCATCATAATCCCGAGGGCTCCGTCTGGGAGGAGGTGCCTGTACCAGGGGAGGTTGTGCAGATCAGCTGCGGCCCGGGTGACCTGGTGTGGGCTGTCCTGTGGGAGGGTCATCTGCTGGTCAGAGAGGGCATTGGCAGAGATTGCCTGAAGGGTGAGTGTAGTAGTGCACAAAAATAAAAAAAGGAAGTAGATGATAAACATATGATCATTTTGATGTAATCACAGGGTCATCGTGGGTTACGGTGGAGTCGCCAAGCCCTGGTGCGGGTGCCGTACATGTAGCTGTTGGTGTGAATGTAGTGTGGGCTGTCACTAAAGATCATAAAGTAAGTCATATTTAATTTGAATATACACTTGCAAATACAGTGGGGTCCAAAATCTGAGGCCACTAATAAAAATAACACTTCTGTTATTTTCTAATCTTGTATGTTTACACAATATATAAGTGTGTACTGTATGTATTTACTATGTATATATAAATACAATCGCATGAATATATTTAAGACAAATCTGCTTTTTATATATATATATATATTAGTGGTGGGCCGTTATCGGCGTTAACGTGAGACTATTATCATGCGGAAGAAAAATATTGCCGTTAATCTATTCACAAAGTTGGGTTGGAGCTGGGTCTATACTACACAAGCTATGATGACTTTCACCTTGATATTTTAGCGCGGATGTATACCAAGCTGAATTGCACTGTAATCCTATTCGGACGGGACTAGTTTTCTAAACTACTGTACCTGTGAGCTTGATTCTTATCACCTGTCGTCCGTGATCTTCATGTACCATTTCAGACGGGTCTAACATCTCCGTGTTTATTACAGAGGTGAGAGGGTCTGTTTTGTACCTCTGGGCGTCACAGAGATCACGCACTCTGTATGCGTGCATTGCTATAGTCATTCAGATTGATTACAATTAGTATCATCACAAATACCATGGTGAAGCTAAATGGCTAGTATAGCAAGATCATGTTAATGTGTGGTTACTTTAGTTCAACTTTTATGATTTTTATTTGTAGTAAACCCATGTTGAATTTTGATAATTAATACATATGTAACCGAATGAATGTGAGTAATCTGACCTGATATTGATATTACAATAGCCAGTCTTAACAGTTTGCATGATCTGGCTCTTTATTTGTATTTATTTATTAATTATTTATTATTATTTATTATAAGTATTTATTTACTTTTTTTGTATATCAAAATATATTAAACGTGCGTGTGGTAAGAGCATCTACGGCATATCGCATTGGCTAAAACACACAAGGAAACGCGTTGTGAAAAAAATATCACAGACATGGCATTCGTACTCTAGAATTATCACAGAGGTTGTGAGAGAAAAACACAGACATGGCAGATAAAATCACCAAGTACGTCTGTGAAACAAAACATTCTCTAACGACCCCCTGTAAAAATTAATCTATGCCCACCCCTAATAGTGAGGTCAATAAGTATTTGATCACCCTGTGAATTAACAGGTTCTCTTTTTTAGAAATCATGGAGGGGTCTACAATTTTCAGCATAGGTGCATTTCCACTGTGAGAGACAGAATCTAAAAAGAAAAA
>JAUYWG010000046.1:6795424-6823330 GCA_034779775.1 Enteromius afrohamiltoni | reverse complement strand
AAATATATGAAAGTCTAATGTTTATCAGTACATTACAGAAAATAATGAACTTTATCACAATATGCTATTTTTTTAAAAGGATCTGTGTGTATATATATATATATATATATATATATATATATATATTATGTACAGTAAACATACATATATTATGTAAACATAAACTTGAATTTTGGTTGCGATTAATCTATTTAAAAGGCCTAGTAGTAAATAGTGTAAAAGATATAACAAGATGTAACCAAACATAGAGTTTTTAGTATTTTTGTTTGCAATCACTCAGATATATTTTTGGTAATCATAATTCTACCTAATCTAATTCTAGCTAATCTTCTTCAACCTTAGAAAGTGTAAACTCACGACAACTGGCCCCTGGCAGGAAGTCCCACCTATACCTTTGAGTGACATCACAATCCTGCCTTGTGGACCAAAGATCACAGTGGAACAGGTGCCATTATGGGCCATCAGCAACAAAGGAGATGTCTTGTGCCGCTTGGGTGTTACTTCACTTACTCCTGGAGTAAGAGCCAAGTTCCTTATTTTTTTTTTAGAAGTTGGCTAATATGTATTGCATTCAGTAGTTGCCATGCAAATATAGAGATACTTCTCCAACTCCGGCATTATCACTGTGAAAGTCTTCCCTAAATAATGTAACCCTGGCTGATGACATGGCTTGCTCACAGGGATCATCGTGGTTACATGTTGGAACTGATCAGCCTTTCAAGTCGATTTCCATAGGTGCCGTCCACCAGGTTTGGGCCATAGCTAAAGATGGCTCTGCGTTCTACAGGGGCTCTGTGTCTGCCCAGAACCCGGCAGGTGAGGAACTAACCTTCTGTTGCAAAGCCTGTACATGTGAGAATACAACAATACATGTTTATTACGTTAGATTTGAATGCAAGTCATGCCTGTCATTCTGCTATTGCAGCATCGCCTCTATTTCTGCAGCAGCATTAGAAAGATTTGATCTGTTCACAGGAGATTGCTGGTATCACATTCCCTCTCCAACCGGACAGAAGCTCAAACAGGTGTCAGTAGGCAGGACGTCTGTATACACAGTGGATGAAAATGGTACACCTATACAAATCACACTGATAAAAATGTGTTAATACATCAGTGGCCTTTGGTACTTTTTTAAAAAATGGGATAATAACCAATGGAAAAATGCGTACTCTGATCTGTTTGTGTATCTTGGTGACTGCAGTATTGCAGTAAAGGAATAGTTCACCCAAAAACGAAAGTCTGTCATCATTTACTCACCCTCAAGTTCCAAAACTGTATGAATTTCTTTGTTCTGCTGAACAAGAAGATATTTAAAAGAAAGTTTGTAAATGGGTGGTTTTGGCTCACCATTAACTTCCATAGTATTTCTCATTTCATAGTATTATACCTTCCAAAGGTTTTTGTGACTTTTTCTCTCACAATTCTGAATTTGTCTCAGAATTGTGTGATACAAACTTGCAATTTTCCCAATTGCGAGAAAATAAGTCATATATAAAATATTAAAAATAACAAAGTATACTATATATATGGTTTTATGTATGGTTTTGTATGAGCAGGTAACCTGTGGTACAGACATGGCGTGACCCCCAGTTACCCTCAGGGCTCATCATGGGAGCACATCTCCAATAATGTGCGCAAGGTGTCTGTGGGACCTCTGGACCAGGTCTAGACCATTCCCTTGCAACTATTTGCAGTCTAACTCCTGCAGGTTGCTTGTCTGCTGAGTGTTAGATTTGTGTTTTTTTTCCCTTAGGTGTGGATCATTGCAGATAAGGTGCAGGGCAGTCACAGTTTGAGCTGTGGTACTGTGTGTCGTCGACTCGGGGTGCTGCCGATGGAACCCAAAGGACACTCGTGGGACTATGGCATTGGGGTGAGCACTGTCTTATGCTCACTAGTTACTTTGTAGAATGGGTAGAACATAAAGAATCGTGTGTCTCTTTCAGGGTGGATGGGATCATATAACAGTCAGAGGAAATGCCGTGGAGGCAGCTCGCATCCTGATGCCATCCCTGACGGACAACCAGACGGCAACACGTCCTCTGCTAACCAGTAACCAGCCAGAGATGAACGGAAACCCAGTGGGCTGTTAGTCTTGGTTGAGATCTTTATCCTAACTGTCTCTACTGTAGCCATGAAGCTTCTCTTCTACAGAGCAGAATTACTCAATACCACTTAACAAATCGTACAACTCGAGCGTCTGCACATGCAGACGGCTCTGTGGTTTTGTTTGTACCTCAGCTGAATTCACATTTGATAGTTCGTTTGAAAGATGTCTTCTCCTTTTGAGGGCTCTCATGGATACTGAGGCCACTTTCAGTAATGCCCTCTCCTTTGTAACACAACCATCATTCATCATTGCTTTTTTGTTTAGAGGATCTTAATTTAATGCTTATTTATTAGAGTCTGGTAAAATAACGAGTGGCCATTTGCTTTAATTTATTTTTTTTATTGTTTGAATTCAGGGGCATTGAAAACAAGAGGTCACAGTGTAAGCTACTGTAGGTACACTACAAGCATTTTATATTGAACATCACACACAAACAACAATCTGCTTCTGCTGCAGTGCCGCTAGACATCGGTTTAAGCATAAAAGAGTCTTTCTATACTTTCATCATCTGCTAACACTTTCATCATCTGCTTGTATTGGCTTATTGTTTATGATTTTATTCAAAGCTGAGACAGCACAGTGGTACTGTACAAATACACTACAGTTCCAAAATCTGGGGTCAGTAAGATATTTTTTTATTTTTATTTTTTTTAAAGAAACGAATACTTCCTAAAAAATTGACTGAAATGACAGGAAAAGATTTTATTTCGGGTTTTATATTTTGGTTTCAAAAATAAATGCTGTACTTTTGACCTTCCTACTCAGAAGCACAATGTTTTCAACATCGATAATAACTGTTAATTCAGCAATAAATCGGCATATTTTAATTAGTATGACAGAATCTTCACAATATATTAGTTTTTAATTTTTGATCAAATTAAAACAGTGATGAGCATAATATACTACAAAGCAATCAAATAAATAAATAAAACTCTTGCTGACCTTTAGGTTTTGAATGGTAGTGTATGTTCGGACACTTATTTAACCGGTGGTCATGAATGAAAGAGTGCAATATATGTTTTGCACTTGAAAATGTGAAGACAATGTTGTGAAACATTTCTCAGGATATCCGCATATTTCATTTATACGTAGATATATATTTGTGGTTTAATTCAATTTAAAGGCAGCACAAATTTCAAAAAGTAAGTGTTTATAACAAATCTTTCCAAATGGTTTCATTAGGATGAATAGTTAGGTTTTATCCTCTCCTCTGCTAAGTTATATTGTACATGTGGATGTAAAATTTTGGAATATTTATTGTACTAATGTGAAACTGCGTTAATTGTGTGAAGTCCTATAGGGCATTATTTATGGTTGCTGCTGTACATATAAAGACCTTTATGCAGGCATGAGAGAAATCACTAGGAAAAAGAAAAGGATAATATATTAAACATAGACAAATAACAGGGTAAAGAGTCATAATTTGAGTACTGTAAACTCCTCTCAGTGTCAGATGTGCATGGTCCTCTCAATAAATATGAAATCTGCTCCAAAACTTTGCATTTTTAATATGAAATACTTACCCTGTTAAAGGGACAGTTCACCCAAAAAATGGATTTTTATTGTTTTTTCATCCTAACCTGTTTGACCATATTTCACAGAACACAAAGAAAGACGATTTTGTTTGTTTGCCCATGCAATGAAAATCAAGGGTCCAGTGTTGTTTTGGACCCCGTTGACTTTCACTATATGAGCAAAGCATCATTAAGTACATTAATGACCAGAAAAGTATGTCCCTTAATAATCCACAGAGTTAGTGGCTAGTAACTTTAAGATAGAATGGTGTTGGCAAATAACTACCACATCGTGGGCAACATAATCAATGCGTTCTGTACATAAATGAGCCTGCTTATGAACCAGGTTTAGCTTGTAAACTCAGGGTTATTCACATGGACCCTGTTGTTAGTCTTCAGAGCTGGTGTTCACCATCACGCATGTATTTACACAGCACTCTTGAGTCTCTGGCAGCGGGTGTTAGCTGCCCTGGTTGAAGCTGTGAATGTGGCTAAGGTAGTTGGACAGATCCTCCTCTCCCTCCTCCTGTAGATGCTGCTGATAGCACTGCAGGAGCCTGGTGGCATGAGTCTCCATGTCACTCTCAGCGTGAGGCAGGCAGGTGTTCGACATGCCCAGGATGATTGTTGTTAAGGCCTTGATGTAGTTCTTTGCCAGCGTGAGAGTCTCGATCTTGGAAAGTTTCTTATCTGTTTTGACATGAGGAATGGCCTCCCGTAGGGCCTGAAAGGCGTTGTTGAGTTTGTGCATCCTCTGCCTTTCTCTCTCGTTACTCTCCAGCCTCCGGACGTTGCGTTCCTTAGCGCTGCCGTGCTGCCGCCTGCGACGCGTGCCCACGCGGGAACCGCCGTGCCTCTCAGCCCTCAGTGTTCTCCATGTGCCTCCCAGCCTCACGGACACCTCTGAACCCTCCTGCTCACTGGAACCTGGCTCTGTTTCCAGCGTAAAGTCTGGGTCGTCCTGCTCTGCCCAAGACTGTCTGCCCCGCTTTGACCCCTTTCCTTTGGACTTCATTATTGGCTCACCCACACCCTGGTGTAGGCCCTAGGATATTATCATTTACATTTGACTGGAGCAAATTAACATGCAAAATAACATTATATGTGACCCTGAACCACAAAACCGTAGTGAATAGCACAGGTATACTTATATTGCATGGTTCAAAATTGTTGATTTTTATTATTTGCCAATAACCATTAAGATTTTAATTAAAGATCATATTTCTTTTTTTTTTTTAGATATTTCCTACTATAAATATAGCAAAATCTTCATTTTGGATTAGTAATATACATTGCTAAGGACTTAATTTGGACAATTCATTTGGATTTTTTTTGCTCCCTCAGGTTCCATATTTTCAAAAGGTTGTATCTCAGCCAAATATTGGCCTATCCTAACAGATCATGCAACAATGGGACGTTTATTAATCCAGCTTTCAGATAATGTATAAATCTTTGTGACTGATTTTGTGGTCCAGGGTATCATATATCTATACAAATAACTTTAAAACATACTGAAAATAATGTTATTTAATTAAATAAATAATGATGGATTAAATACATCTTGTTTTAACACCCTGTACTGTCCGATTAGGATACAAGGCGTTCTTCTAGAGACAATGTGTCATATCCTTCCCTAGTTAGTTTCACTGCAGTAGCATCTCATTCATCCCTGGTTAACTGTTATCTGTTAAAAATAGATTCAACTTTTAACTGTGCAAAAATACTGAAACAAATCCACTATCGATGATGAAATAAACTTGATAACGACTCAAGTACACAAAGAAAATGCCTCGTTTCTACACGTTGGCGCTTCTGCCTTAACCTGTCAGTCATCATCTGCTGTCGGGAAACAAAAGTTTTGCTTACCTCGAAATAAATGTCCACCAAACTCCTGGTGATGTGAGCGCGATAAGAGGCTTGCGGGGAGCAATAATGAGTTAACGTGAAGCGCTGTTGTCCTCCTGACAGCCGCAGTCAGAATGAAATGATAACGGTCACGCGCTCTACCTGTTGCTGCTCGATGTCCACGTAGCGCTTTTGTGGCCAATCAAAGGAGGGATCCGTTTCGTCTCGAGTCACCCTTGAGCTGGCGCAAGCATCGGAAATAGCGATCTGAAACTTTGTTCAGGCTTTCAGATGATGATAATAGCGGGTCTGTGATGCAGCTACTGCAGGTGGCATAAGCAGTGCGCTCTCTAAATGCTTTTGTTTTAAAGCTGGTGCTAGTCACATAACATTAGTGGGGACTTTCCACTGATCAATATAAGTTTATCTAGTTGAATTATTTTTGCAGGAAAGAAAGAAAAAAGAACACAGACGTGGCAGTGGTGAGTTCACGCAGACGATTAAGTTGTACTATTTCCATGGCACTTTATCAAGTGAAAAATTTGCTTACACCTTTGCATTTCAAATGGGCCTTGCACGCATATAATCTAAGCACCTTTTAGAGCTTGAGCTTTGAAGATTATTAGGCTGTATTTTTGAATTTCATTTCATTCACGCTTGTATTTGATTTTAAATGCATTAACATGTGTTACACTTCTGTCTGTGTGCAGTGCACTATTTAATTTTCAGTTTTCTTGAATTATTGTTATATTTCTGATGTATTATTCCCCTGTATGTTTGCGCTATATCCATACTTTCGTCTGCACTGGAAATTGCTTGTGTTTGCAAACATACTTGGTAATAAAGCTCTTTCTGACTTCTGTGTTCATTTACTTTTTGACAGGTTATTTAGATCAATGTGTGTGTAAACTCACACACACACGCACACACTACAGTGATCTAAAGAGCCTAATGTATGTCTACATGTCTTACTGATGGGGCTGTGAAGATCAATACAATTTAAATATATGTATAAAATAAAGAAATCGGAAAGGAAATTTGGACACTGTTTTAAAGCACCAGAATCATGGTTGTCTAAAGTACAAAACGTTAAGAAAATAAAAAGCCCCTTGTGGAACCGTTCAAACCTCTCCACTAGGATCAGGCTGTATCCTTTATTTGTAGAAGTGTGTATGTGTGCAAAGAAACACCCTTTTTATAAACTGCGGTATCAGACAGATCAAACACAGACGTGTTTATTTTGTACCTGAGTATGGCGAACCTGTTCTAAGTGTGCCTGCGTTAAAATAGCCAAAGTCTCTCATTCTGTACTTAAACTGAAAGCGTTTTGAGCCTTCTTTGCAGCGTGGCATAAAGCACAACTGCAAACGTCATTTTGAGTAGCCTAAGGGATGGATGCACAACATTTGACATAATACTAAGGCGCAAGTAACGTGGTGTTGGACAAACAGGACATTTTCACATAGTTTCTGGGAACAAGTACACTTCACACCTGTTTAACTCACAGCAGCTATCAGCTCAAATGTTCCCTCCCCCACGTCGCTGATGGCCTTGGTCAAGCAGCGTTTTGGCTACAGGCTAGGCAAGGCTCCCTGCTCCGGTCTCAGTGCTGAGACTATGGAAACAGTTTCTATCCCAACCCTCAGTTTATTCAGCGTGGAACCTCCGGTATACACCACTTACACTGATAACAATCTGCCTGTAAGCAAAGCCTCATACAAAATCATGCTCACAAGCAGGAATAAAAACTATACAAACACAACTAACATTCATTCATGCAAATCCACCCATGTGTTCGCTCTAGTGGTAGTCTGGATTATCAGCACATGGTAGTACTGATAAACACACCTTTATAGTTTACTGTTCAACATCATGTTAAATTTCAAGATAGCTTTTGAATTTTCATACTCCACGCGGAGGTATCTTTAAACTCCTGCTTAAATTTCCCTTGGGTAAATAAGTCACTCATTAGCAACCCCATGCTAAGCGCTACATTCCAGGAATGGGAGCTTGTGAGATGTAAAAGGCAAATAAAAATGTTGCCTGAAGCTTAATTGGCTGTTTGATGAGAACATAAGGTGATAAGGAACCATGTACACAAACTATTTTGATTGGTAAACAAATATAATGTTTCACGGTTTAATCAAGGCCCAGAGCTCACAGCTGGCTGCCTTCAAGGCTAAATGCAAAAATAACTGTTGAAACAGCCTTTCTCTGCTGCTCTGCTCACTTGATGTTTCTTCACACACCACAGTGTTTGAATTAAGTCAAAGGTAATTCGTTTCACTGTACGAATGTTTCTTTGAAAGGTCAGATGATGTTAGACATGAAAACTATAAATTAAAGACATATATTTTTTATTATTGTGGAACACAAAATGAGATATTTTGCAGAATGTTCAAGTTGCTCCCTTCCATGTGAAAATTATACAGTAACCTGCGGCTGTAAACCTACAAACATACCAAAAAGCAATGTATCATTTGTGCGGTATGTCTTTTGGGGTGATGATGACAATTATGTGAAGAAAAAAGACAAAGACTTGGTCACCATGGTCAAAACAGCAGAACATTCATCCTGCATCTTCTGTCATATTTGATTTTGGAAAGACACGAGGGTAAGCAAATGATGACTGAATTTTGGTGTGAACTACTCCAAAATGATCTGACATGCTTAATCTAATAACATTACATTAATAGCACCCTGTTTTGCTTCCTCAAAATTACATGATTTAAAAAAAAACAAAAAAAAACAGACCATCTAGTTTTAGTGCTTATACAAACTTTTGATTCATTAATCGGATCTGTAGTGTGAGCAAATAGATGTTTTTTTCATGCATCATTCATTGATGTCATACTGCCCCTTATGTCATCATCTGTGATCTGACTGGACAAAACAGCAGCCAGGGACTAGTGCATTAAAGCCTGACTCACCCACCATCATAAAAAAGGAAAGAGGGGGACAAGTCAGTTTTTCCATGACCCAAAAGCTGGTCAGACGAGAGGGGTAAAAGTACAATCTGTTATATCAGTATGGCTTGAACAGATGCTAAGGAAGTGCATCTTCATAATACACACGCAGAAAACATCTAACGGGATTTTTTCATAATTTAATATTTGTGTAAGCGATTTATCTGAAAAGTTACTATTAATGCAAAATAATAATATATATATATATTTTTTATTATTTGTATTGATTTATTTAAATGTAAGCCCATCTCATATTTCTGTTTAAGATATTTTACATGCAAAAAAAAAAAAAAAAAAAGACATAACCACTGGTAATTAGAAAGTTAGAAAGTAATAAAGTAATAGTACCTTTCCATTGAACTGAAAACTGAAAGCTGGTAAACTGGTAATTTTTTTGCTTTTGAGGAAAAAAAGCAGGCCAACACTAACTAATCCTGCAGCTGTAAGGGGATGCTTCAGAGCTTCAGAATCCATGAATATGTTCAGTAGGTGTCTCCACCTGCTTTTTAGAGTTAGGCTTATTTGTTTTCTTCTTAAAGTGGAAGGTGTCATAACAGGAAATATTGTCACACACTACTCTCTGTGCATTACTTGGTAGCAGTAAATATTTATCTAGCAACACTAGATCTATTGGTATGACACTTCTTTTCACAGGAAACCTGCAAAACCACTTCATGAACTGTCATTCAACACACTATTGGAACCAAACTGGCTTTAGATAATTTTCCTAAAGTTTTTTTTTTTGGGCTTTCCTGTATACGTGGTCTGCACAACAGAGAGAAAACAATGCTTACGCAAATAATCCCAACCATAAAGGAAAAATATATTTTGCTTGAACAGTTGCTCACCTTCAGGATATCCAAGATGTAAATGAGCTTGTTAGCATCACATCACTATTCTGTAGTGAATGGGTGCCATCAGAATAAAAGTCTAAACAGCTGATGAAAGCTACACAGTAATCCACTGTGTGAGGTGAAAGCTACATGTGTGAAGCAACATTTATCATTACAGCATTTTATCTTTAAACTGTTGATTCAGTTTGTTTCTTCTTCTGAACGCATTTAGAAATGTAGCATTACATGCAACCGATCCTCTGCAGTAAATGGGTGCCGTCAGAATGACACTCTAAAAAGCTGATAAGAGCATCACCGTAATCCACAAATTAACATTTTGTGAGGTGAAAAGCTACATGTTTGAAAGAACATGAAAGAGTAGGGTATAATAGTATAAAAAATGGCATTTTAATACTATTAATAAAAATGCTGAATGAAGTCCAGCTTAATAGGACTCAAAAGAAGTATATTATTGGTGTCCATGAAAGTTTACATGATAGGCTTCGGAGGGTGCTTAAGACGAGAAATCTTCAGAAACACTGATGCCAAGTAACCGAATCCCACCATATACCAGTTTTGTTAGGAAGTTTTTGTTGATTCGGCAGGCTTGAAAAACAAGAGAAGTTCAGAATCCGCAGGTAAACATTTTTCACGGCCGGCTGAACATCCATGCAATCATGTGAAATGCATCAATTATTTTCTCTGGCCCTCTTACTGCAGTGCTTGAATAAATATTGGTACCAAGCATCAGCGAATGCGCAATAGGAAACATTTCCCTGCCGCTGTCACTAGGCAACCTTGAAACGGATGACTCAGAGAGCTGACTCAATAGGTACTGTGACGAAGTCAGTCAAGAAACACACACACACACAGACACTCACCATCTGTATGCACAGAGGAAATGTCTTAGTTGAGGGAGAGAACTAATCCCGGCTTCTTTACCTGCTAGCTCAACACCTCTGTGTTCAACAGGTGTGTGCCCAAGTCTTCTCCCAGCCCTTTCCACACCCTGTAAATAAACACAAACAGCAACCACCCACTTACTCGTAAACTTTGTTGAAACAACTACTTAGCAAATAAAGCCCCTTAATTAGCTAAGAAATTCAATTTAATTAAGATAGCTTCACTAGCTCGATAAAAACAACATGTATGCGATATAAATCATTTCAGCATCATCTTGTAAATAATACAGTCACTTTGCTTTTGTAATATGTAATATAATCATATTTTAAAATGTGTCAGGCTACTAACGAGTCGCAATAGAAAAATACGTCTGTAATTATTTAGATTCTTTTGTTAGTTACACAGGAAATGGAATTAGAAAATTGCTACCTGTAAATGTTTCACTGTCCCTAAAGCAAAACGTTTTTATTTAAGTATGTGGTTAACACTCGAGATATTTATAACATTAAATATATGAAAAAATGCCCCCTTTGTGATTTATTGGAAAACGTTTGTTTTGATTTTGGTCGAGGAAACCAGAGTGACGCTTACTACCAGGATGGCCTACGAAAAATGTAATCACTGCTAAACTTTATACAAAGTGTAGCTTCACGATTAAACCGTTAATATGCAGATTTTATTATCACCCTATTAACTGCATCCTTCTTATTTCTTAACTTTTGACTTTACACCTCTAACGTTACACCAATTAGCGATTACTTAGGCCCAGATGTGGTTTGGAACTGGTAAAACGTCCTTGGGAAAATGTATGATCAGAATATCGACTTGACTAATAATTATACTCACTGTAGTAGTTTTTTGGTCCTGTAATACTTCGTGCTCTTTTCACGCATGTTACCCAAACAAACAAGGCCCTGGGGGTTAAACAAGGTAAAATCTGTACGCCCTCTGCTGGACACTTTCCAGAAAGACAACCTCAAATTGAACTTAGGACACACAGTGGCTAATCGTGAACATAACACCTTTTGAAGAATGCTAATGGAGTCTCCAAATGACCGTTTATTGCACAGCTGCAGTTTTTTTCCTATTTAAATAGATATAAAACATATGTATATTCTGCAGTTATATCAGTTAATAAATAGTGTTTAGCTGTTTTTAATTTTTGCAAGAACATAATAGCCACTTGTTCGTTGTTGTGCACTAATAAAATTGGAGCATTTAGATAATACAGATATAAAACATACGTTTAGCCTAATACCACCAGTTCTGAGGGATTTGTTGCACCGCTTTCCGACTGTGAATCAGGACGAGGGAAGCTCGAGGACACACGCACGGGATGTCCAAGGTGCTCCTCTGGCAACAAAATCACTGATGCTGGAGTTTTACACAACACACTCATTCAGCATCAGGATATTGTTCCCAGCTGGCAACAGATGCACGCATGTACACATACCCATCAGGCCTGAGTGTGGGGAGGAGCGAACATGCAGCTGGTAGTTCAATCAGATGCCTGACAAGAAAGTATAGGGAGCTTCGGGTTTCTGCTTCAGGAATTTCGTACACTTGTCGGGGTTTTGCTCCAAGCTTCTGAAACCGAAGACCTAACAGCCATTAAAACAAGCAGCTAAAAGCACTGAGGCAGAGAAACTGGAGCAGAGGTATTAATGCTAAACCAAATCCTTACAGTATGTCGTGCCCAAGTGCTGTACGTTTTTTTATAAATTGAAATGTCAATACAGCTTTTTGTGATATTAGTGAAAAGATCAGACACAAGAAACCTTTAGTCAAAAGTTCTCAGATAAATCCTCTGGGGTTATGTTTCACTTTCAGCAAATAGCACTTCTCTGTCTTAGCCTTCATTTTTCATAAATCACCGAGGGGAATGTGCTCACCCGAACTATGGCAACAGACCTTCTAGGGGTCCCGAAGCCTAGCATGCTACCAAAAAGGGAGGAGTTTCACTATTTTAAGTGGGTTTGTGTTGATCTTCCCACCAATTGAGTGGTAACACTTCACAAAAAAGGGGCCCAGAACCTCACGCTATCCTTTTACACATGAAGAGCAGAATCATCATATCCCTCAAACAGATGATAAGTGACACCAAACAATCCATGAGAGCTGTGTAATTGGATGCCTTTGGGCTTATTCTGAGCATGCAAATCAGAGCCAGTGGCGAGGAGAGTTACATGCCCCACTACAACAGCAACTGCATTCGTCTGGTGCCCCACTGCATTCTGGGTAGGGGACAAAAATGAAACGTCAGCCTTGGCTGTCGTAACCTTTTTTGGAAAAGTTGGGAAGTGCCTCGTACAGCAGCTCTGGTGTACAGACGGCCTGAATAGTGTGAGTAATTCAAGATGGATTTGTAAACACAAATATATTACCACCTTCTGCTTAAATTAAAATGGTGGCGTGCATTGCATCATTAATTTATGTGTTTATAAATCAGCCCAGGAACCTGTCAATTAAATTTCAAGCCATTTGAATTTATATCACCATAATAATTTATGGTTTTCTGCTCGGCATGTAAACTTTGAATTCCCCTTTGTATTTAATAATAAATGTTACAAGTGATTTTTTTTATTTTTATTTTATTATGTTTCAAATAAAATATATTTTATTGTATATTTTATTGTATACATGTTAATTATGCTATTCAGTGTCAATCATTTCATATCATTTAAATACCATGTATAAATCTCCAGTGAACCAGATGTCTATTTGTAATCTTTGACAACAAAGACTTTAATGTGAATTGTTTTAGTATAATCAATATAATATTGTAATTTTTGTTAATTAGATTTTCTGATTTAACTTTAAAGTTTAAGTAATTGTATTTTGTTGCTGTCATTACATTATTATTATTTAAATAGTTATTTTTTATAATAGTTTATAGTATCTAAACAAAAAGGAGAAGTGTCTAGAAGTTGTTCGTTTATTTCTTCTTTTATTTTAAAGTATTTCTTTTTATAGTTTTAGTATTAGTTAACAGTAGTGACCCTGATGTAAGGATGAGTTGATTTGGTACTTGGTGTGAACTACTGAACAGTCTAAATTAGTGGTAGGAAGTTGGCTGTAAGCCAGAGACGCAACAAGGAGGCCAGTTAGGGCTAACTTCACTCTTAACTATTTACAGTCCTCTTGCTGTGACATGACTACAAAACAAGCTGCAAAATTCACAATATTTTCCAAATCCTTTTTTTTAAACTCTACTTTGAAAGTTGGTTGTTTGCCATTTAAATAAAATAGATTAAATATATACATATACACCTCACTATTCAAAGCTGTAAATATTTTGCATTACGAGTCCCTCTGGTGGATCCTGAGGTAAAGTGTCTTTACGTGTGGCCCATTAAAATATGACATGGATTGAGAGAATTATTACCGTTTAGCTACCAACCAATGGATCTGGTGTGATTTTGAGAATTAAACGGCCTGAAATATTATATTAGAGATGACTTTTCACATGAGTGAAGAGTTTTAATAATATGATTTTAATATTCATATTTAACTAAAGAGTTAGATTAGCAAACAGATCTAAGGCTATATTAATTTTTACAGGGAACGTATAAAAATCTATTCTATTCTCAGTTCTTGCTTTATATTCTTAATCTAATCCTGTATAGTAACCATGTATGGGCAGGGATGTTCAGGAGATTTCACTATGCTGTGTCACTATAATTTAAAAATAAAAAAAGCTCTGTCAGTCTCGGCAGTCTGCCTTCGTTTGCTCTGCAGTCATGGATCAAGTTTACAGCTCCTGTGGGTGAAAGAACATACTGAGAAATTTTTTTTTTTATTGGATATTCCACAAATCAGTTTATTTGGAAAGGCTTCTACAATGTGTACATATGCTGAGCTGCTTTTATGCAAAAGAAATTATACATGCTCAAGAAATGTAATTACATAAAACATCTGAAATAGAAATAGAACACCAATTATTTTGGAAGACACCCAGAAATCCTTAAAATCGTCTGGATCTCACTACTTTTATCTTGTTGTGAGTTTCATTAATAACTTTCATAAAGCATGTTAACCCATAGTAGTACATGATATAATACTAATCAGATTAGTGTGATTATATGACAATAATTAAAGGACCTAAAATAAGATAAATTACCATACTATGTTTTAATTAAAGATTCATAACTTTTATTCACCTTTGATGCTGAGTCTAAAGTGTTGGACCACAAATCTGCGAACTCTGCCCTATATTATCTCTAATACTAGTATTTTTTACTATTTTTTTTTCTGGTTTATTTCCCCCTCTTCTCTGTGTTTACAGGATAGAGTTTATGCAAAGAAAAATGTCACCTGTTTTGAGTCTGGCAGACGTCTCACTTACCAGAGCACTAAAACTGCCAGATGAGATCTGTACCAGGCTGAGAACATGCATGTGATCTCAAAATAGAGAAAGGAAAAAAAAACATTTACGGGTTGAAATGCTATAAAAACGGGATCCCACATTTGTATCCAATGTCATGGATGTATGCTGCCATTCTGCTAAGTGTGAAGTCCATCCAAGAGACACTGTCATACTCATAAAACTAGAGCCAGGCCTGTGGCAGCTCAGGGAAACCCCAAAGGTACTGTACAAGCAGAGGGACAGTCACTGAGTCGTAATGCAACTGGCATGCTCTGCTCCTCCTGCATGTCCGACTGCATTTCAATCCAAAAGACACTTGGGACCACTGACCATACACGAAGCTTAAAGGAATAGTTCACCCAAAAATTCTGTCATTAATTACTCACCCTCATGTCATTCCAAACCTGCAAGACCTTAGTTCATCTTCGGTACAGAAATAAAGATATTTTTGATAAATTCCTCAGATTTTTCCATAGTCAGCTGGGATCCTATCATGATCAGTGTCCAGAAACGTAGTAAACATTGTTAAAATAATTCATGTGACATCAGGGGTTCAATTCTAATTTTTCAAAGCTACAAGAATACCTTTTATGCACAAAGAAAACAAATACTGTTTCATTCAATAATTCGCCTCCTCCGTGTCACCCTAGTGCCATTTTGGGGAGTATCACATACGTAAACAACATATGCAATGTATGTACACAGAAACGTTGTGTACATTTAAATCAAAGCATAAACAATGTAAACAGCGTATATGCGTGGCGCTGCATACGCATCCAAAATGGCTCCAGTGTTACGTTTGAATACATTTGTTATTTAGACTTGCTGTCTATGGGAAAGCTTTTCTAATTTTCAGCGGCACGAAACCAACTGCTCACAGGCTTTGTTGGATGAAGAGTACATGAGATGCACAGTGTGAAGTGTCCAACTCTGTGGAATGATACACTGATCCAAGTCTTGGTGATCTCATTGTGCAGGTCCAGGACTTTCGCTGGCCTCTTGCCACTTTTACAGGACCCCAAGGGGCATATCAACGATCAGCACAAGGGGAATTCGCAGCCTGGCAAGATAGGCTGCTCAATTAGCGCCTTGGTGTATTTCACAGACATGGAAGTGGAGCAATCCGTGGCTGCATTACTCACGTGAAGGGGGAATCGTGGGATAGGAGAGACAGGTGTTGCGTAAGACCTCATTTGATCTGCGTGTAAATCAGACTGCGAGGAAGAATGCCCAAATGTGCTCTAAATGTGTTTGTTTTGTGGGTGCCTTCAGATTTACGGCTAATGATGTGATCTGGGCCGAGGTCACCTCAGGGTGTCCATACATGCACACACAAACATTCCACCCTACACACACACACACTTGGTGTTGAGTGATTGATGCTAGGGAAGAGGAGGGGCGGGAACTGAAACTGAGGCGGCAGTCTTGGCTAAATCTGAGAGTCCCATCGGCATGCTTCCATCACAGCTGGTCAGCTGGAAATAGATAAAGATGCAACTAAACCCGAGAGACGGTGAACAGCGCAATCTGTGTCCTCGTTTAAGAAAGACACAATCAGCTTTAATTAGGGAAAGCATTTGAAAGGTATTCCCATCCGCAGAGTCACTCTTTGTGTATGTCTAATGCTCTGATGACAATGCCATTGGCGGATCAAGAGCAACTGAAGATACATCAAACAAGCTGTAAATCAATCAAGAGAGGCTTAGTGAGAAATCTCAGTCTGTTACTGAGAACCTTGGCGTGGAAAAAAGCGTCTCAAAATAAAACAGGGCGTGTTCCAGACATGTAATGATTTAAATACAGTAATTGCAACACATTGCTCACTTATCAGCTTATTAATCATTTCTTTTAACTACCCCCTGACCAATTTAACAAGTACTATTGAAAATAACTGCAGGAATAAAACAAATACATGGGTATTTGATGCGTAAAATAGAAAGGATACATCATTATTGTGGATATCTCACAAAAGTAAAAAATTCTGTTTTCATTTACCGCCTTACTAACTACCTTTTTTCCAAACCAGTAGGATGCATATCATTAAAGCGAATGGGGAACAAAATTTTGACCAGACTGAGTTTCATTTTGTTAAGCGAAATAAATAAATCTTATTTTGAGCAATATCGCATTTTCATTTTGAAAGGCAGTCTTCATTTTCAAATGATCCTTTATATGACAAATATATCTGTGTGTCAAAATGCATACAAAATCATTCTAAAAAGAAAATTATGTTTTAAATCACACTGCAGGACGTTTCGTTTTTTTCAGTAGCATTTCCCAAAAGCATACACTCCTACAAAAATTAAATGAATAAAAATCTTTACTTTGACACAAAAAAGGTTTATAGTATTTTAATGTTACAAATTACAAAGACACCTAAAAAGCACATTTTAAGGGTATACAAAGTGCTGTTGTACCGATAAATGTACAATTTTGCACATTTTCTCTGAGCTCAACATTTTTTAAAAAGAGCATTCAATAAAAGAGGGAATAAACACTTACCAGCAATAATCAAACACCATTACGTTATGGTTTCAACACACTATTTTGGTCCAAAAGCAGCAAAAACCACGCTGAAAATTTTTTTTCTGACCCCTAGTAAATGTTACATGTTTGTATCTAGTTAATTTCACTGATTTTAATGTGTTATTTAATCCTACTTAATTTTTTTTATTAATTTTCAAATTCACTGCCCTTGGGATTGAACGTGATGCACTCGTTTGAACGCTGCATCCAGATCTGCATTTTCGGTACACTCAAAAAAATGATTCACCAATACTGTTTAGTTGATTTTAAAAAATCAAAGTTATTTTCGTAATAGTAATAATACTTTAGGCATGCCGTGCATGTATCCAAACCATCTTATTGTTTGCATAACAAGTTGGCTAATGCCTAAAGATAAGTAAATCAAACATCTCTTTTTTTCATTATTTGAGTGTAGAATGTCTCCCTATTCATTTATTTTTAATTCATTTTAATATGTAGAAATTAAACGATTAAATTGATCTGGTTGCACAATAAATTTGAGTAAATTCAACTCAAAATAGTTTAGAGATTAACAATGTATAAAATATAAATTCACTCAACTTAATAAATATATCTGGATTTAGATACATTTATTTTCAATTATGTAAATTCAACATTTTTTTTAATGTGTCTATTCATGCCATTTTAATTTCTTATAGTCGTATAGTTATATAGTGTGCTCTACAGAGGACATAGAATAAAATCTGAATAAAATATAATTTTTCAAAAATGTTATAAAATGTAAAAAAAAAAAAAAAACATGCTCTGAACAATATAATGGCATGAAAAATACACAAAGTAGGAGGATATTGTATGGGAAAAATTCTGTAATACTTAGAGGAAGGGTAAAATGCAATATCAGTTCTTGGCACTTGTATTCATGTTTTTTTGAAAGCATCTCAATCATATGTTTTTTAATAGCTTCATCATCATCTTCTTCTTTGATCATGTATTGTTGAGAGAATGGACCCTACCTCGATCCTCCAGATGAGTATCCCTGGAGAGTGTGTGACGGCTCTGAAGGTCTGCTGCATGATTCACCAGGCTAAGAAACCAAGGTAGCTTTAATTCTGCCTCATTATACGTAATTGGCAGTATTTTACAGATTTATCAGCTTCTGAAGAATGAAGCAGTGTAGCAGCTTCAACTGGAACTAAAGAAGGTGTTACCTTGAAGTCCAGACAGAGACTGAACAGCTGTAGAGATGACTCTCCTCAGACAGATGAAGGCTGATGTGTAAGTCCAGTCAGATACAGGAGGACAAGTCCAGGATTGTATCTGATGCCAACGAGACTCAGAGCAAAACATGCCCTTTTTTGTCCAGATCTTTTGCACCGATTTTACAAATACTTCATTTGGTTGTATTTGCCTGCTGTCACTCGATGCTGAGCTCGACAACCAATCAGGATAAGACTTTAACAGAGTCAAGGCAAATGAGTAATGTAAACAAAGAGAGATATTCAAAAGACATCAGCAGTCATGGAGCAGGTTTATCAGGTGTTTATTAGAGTACAGTAGCTCTGCTGTGTGTCCAGTTTGATTCACATCATTTCAGCCATGTGCAGAATGTCTTTTTCTTCACTACGAACGCTATTGGTAGTAACACAGCTTAAAATGAATAAAAATGCAAACCCAGGATATGAAGAAAACCTGCAATAACATGCTATATAACAGATATCCTTTATGTATTTAATCCCATTTTATTAATTTTACTTTTACATTTTCAAAAATTAGCCAGAAACCAACATTTAATCACCTTTTCTTTGAACCTTATTTGGACAATGTGACAAAAAATGTAGCTTTAACGAGACAGGGTATCGACATTATTGTTCATGATAAAAGTCACAGCACATAATCTGCCAGCTCGCGCAGTACCTTCCATTTTTTCAGTTACTTGTGGCATTCCTACCTTCTGTCCCAGTTCAGTGCTCTGCAGTGAATGGGTGCCGTCAGAATGAGAGTCTGATAAAAACATCACAATAATCCACAGCACTCCAGTTCATCAGTTAACATCTGGAGAAGACAGAAGCCACGTGATTGGAAAAAACTATTTCTGACGGCACCCATTCACTGCAGAGGATCCATCGGTGATCAAGTGATATCATGTTATTTTTCTAAACAAGATGAGCACATTTTCTGCTCCTTTTCATTTTTGCGCGAACTATTCCTGTAAAATCACTGATAACAACTTGAGACATTGAAAATATTTTATTTTGCATATTGAATTACAAAAAATGAAACATTTAGACACACAGGTGTTTTGAGGAGGTTGTGCCAGCGCTTCAGCGGTCACTCATTTTAATATCCACCACAAAATAGTGTCATCTGGCCCGAGGATCAGAGATTCAAATCATTACCCGGCACATCCTCAGCATCGTAAGGCTTCATCTAACGCAGTAAATTACAGACATTAGAAGTGAGGAAGATGAACGAGACTGCAGAGAGCAGCTTACAGCAAACAGAAGGCATTTGAACACATGCAGATTACAGCAAAGAGCCAGATTAATCACATTCAGTCTGATATCCTTACAACTAAAGAGAAAACGAAAACTAAATATACTTGGAAAAAACTAAACTTCAGTTGCCATGTTGGGATGACAAAATGAGAATAAAGTCGAAGAAGTGTGTGTAAGAGTGTTAATGTGGAAAAACAAGCAGTACTTTTACTGAGCTAAGACATGCTAATGTGAAGTTTGCTCCCGATGCAGCGCTTTAAACAATTCAGATCATGGCCCATCAGATCCAGAGCTAATATCAGACGCTGCCATAAAGCTTCAGTTCAACACACACGTGTCACCCTTGGAAACATTTCAGAAGGACGTCTATTTTGATCATAGGATATTTAATAAAAAGCACAAACATTGTTCAGTGTCCACTATCTTCCTTCACCAGTTATTTGACTGAATCATAGGCTAATGAGTTCAAATAACTTAACGTATTTGTAAAGACATCTTGTGTTGGATTGTCTGGAAGTCAGAACCAGTGCTTTAGGATCATTCGTTTTTAGTAAGGAATCAGTGACATTAGAAACTCCCTGAGAAACAAGATCTGGTGTGGAACAACTAGAGGATAAGGATGCTTTAACAGCACAACTGATCATTGCCAGATTTTTTTTATTAGAAAAATGTTTTCAGTACTTTTCAATACAAGGAGAATTTGTCTCGTCAATATCCACTTCTATCTAATATAAAACTAAATCATAAGATTTATAAATCTAGTTCTGTTACTGAAAAAAAACACCAATATAAAAAAACGCTCCGTTAAGACAAGGGATAATCAGTCGTATTACTTGGATTCAGCCGAGACTAATCTATATTTTTATGTAACCAAATTTTTTAAAAATGATCTTAAAGAAACACTCCACTTCTCATTCTCCAGCGCACGTCCTGATTCTGCTGAGTTAGGCGTTCCTGGGTTAACATATTTTGTTGACCCTGGAACAACATTTTATTCCAAAATATTAGTTTTGACCATATCTCTACAGCTAAACCAAACCCTACCCATGAGTAATGCCTAAAACCAGAGGAAGTGATAGATGACCGACACTGATGTTCAAGCACCAAACACTGACTGAAGCCTAAACTTCACACTATGGCTGATCACAATGTTTACCCAGGGACAAGCCGAACTCAGCAAAATCAGGTTCTGCATTCTCCAGCTCCCCCAGAGTTCAGCCATTTGTTACATGAAGAGACCAAAACCTAAATCCACAGGAAACTGTCTTGATTTCTTCCCACTTGTGTAAAAAATATTGACATGAAATATCAGTTTCAAAATCATTCTGTTGGTACACTGATTCCTAATCAGGAAAATGGCTTGTTTCCTTCACAAACGTCTGTTCTCGGAGTACTGTAGTTTTGGGAGCAGCTACGAAAGCCTGTGAAAAGCTCAGGCTGTTTTACGAATATCTGTGTCCAGCTACGGTAATTACTGTAACGACGACCGTGGCTTCCTCTCACGTAACTGTAGGGGGCTCCAAAGTACAAACTCCAAACTACACGCAGCAACTTGAGTTAACGGTAAACCATGTTAACGGTAAAAAAACGGCAGGCAGGCTCTTCTAGGAATCATCAAACTCACTGAAAAGATCACACTGGATTATTATCATCTGCAGAAAGGAATGTTTGAAAACAGAACATGGATATTTCCTGCAGGAACACTGATACCCTAAAGACCCTCATGTTTCTGTGAAGCGTCTGGTGTCTTAAAGCATTGCGCAGTAGTGTCTCTGGAGGATACGTGCACAGATGTGTATCAAAACGTCAGTTTTGGTTAGTAATATGCATTGCTAAGGACTTTAAAGGAGATATTTTTCAATATTTAGATTTTTTTTGCTCCGGTTTTGTCCTCTCCTAACAAACCTTAAATCAACGCAAAGCTTAAGTCTGCTTTGGTCGTCCAGGATCACATATGAGAGATTCACTCTCTTTTTATCAGTATGGCTGACATCGAGGTACAATGCGTCTAGACGGTCTGCTGGACGGTTCATGTTTAATAAGCAGGGGAAGAGAAACGAAGTCCAGCACAAACACAGCTATAAAAAAACAACCAGCAGAAGCAAAGAGCAGATTCCTTCTTTTTGACTGACTGTATAAGAAAGTAGTCTTCGTTAACATTTGTGCAAGGCTGTCTGAGGGAAGGGATGTAGGATGATTTAAGACAGAGCGCAGGATTCAGCATTTTTAGACGGGACGTTCACAGGGTCTCCTCCGTCCTCGGCCTCGCTGTCCAGCAGAGCTGTGTCCGGCTGTGTGTCCGGAGTGGACGGGCTGGGAGAGAACTCGGACGGAGCGTCTTCGTAGCCGCTGCTTTCGTCGTTATCGTCGTTGCCCTGAGCCTCGTGCTTCTGGCCGTGAAGTGTCTTCAGCTGTAAGAGCTGGCTCGTGTTCGGATCCACCGAGGTGCCTTCACTGCGTGGGAGCGCCTGCTCCTCCCGGTCCACTGAGGTCCCCTCCGGAGCGGCCCGGTGCCGGACGCTCGACTGAAACTGCTCGCTGCCTCCCTCCTGCAAAGGACACAAAACAATCCTGACACCGACCTCTCGCTGGCTTATAGAGGTAGATGCTATGAGCTATGGTGACGTGACGCGCAGACTTGTGAAACAGTTAATAACTATAGTTTGAACTTATTTGAAATGGGACCAACTAGAGGAAGTTCCCTTATAAACTGAGGTCTCTTTCTGAATGCCATTTTTACCTGAGGAGGGACAATGGAATGCTAAAGTGTTAAATAATTCTACACATTAAGTACACATTTTGACCTCAAAGTACACAGTTTGTTACTCTGAACGAAACAATCCTGTGAGTTCGACCAGTTAGAGCAAAGCAATTTAGTTTTTCTTCAGTTTAGTGTTATATGAAGCAACACAAGCCGAGCATCTTCTCTTGACATCTTCTTCACATTTCTAAACGTGCTGTCCAACCACAGAGACCATTATCATTTTTTATACCAGTCAAGCATTGAAATAACTAACTTTTGTGATATCATGCTGCCTGTTAACACAGCATGACACGGAAATATATCAATATATTGTATAGTGTAATAAAGCTATGAGAAATTATATAGAAAATAGCTATGGTGGTTTTAAGACAGAGAAACTATATACTGTTCTTATTGTTTCTTCTTTAAATCAGTCACAGCCATAGCTGGATGCTTTTGCCCATATTAGGGTTTTCCTGAAGAGGCATGAGCTCTATTACTTCATGTGTATTTTCAGCACGAGGACGCCCTCTGGTGACCACACAATACATGTGTTCATAGCACAAAACAATGGCCAATTCATAAAAATAATACTTCACTCAAACGAAATTTGAAGTAGACATGTTTTTCTACAGTGTGCATACTGCAAGTGTACAGATTTGTTTTTAATTAGACTGAAAACCATGGTTAAAAACCTGAGGTATTTATGCAACCATGGAATAACCGTATTGTTGCATCCCTACCGTTTTCACTGAAATACTTCATAACACAAACAGCACAAAGATGCAGACCCGGACTTCTAAGCTTTGGAAAATATTTAACTTTTAACCTTGCATTTTGTGCACATTGTGCAAACCCAAACTTGCTCTCACTCATTTGAGGCACGCTATTGGCTGTCTGCCGCTAACACAAGATTACTTCCCAATGCACTGCGCAGTCTGTTTGATTACCCTGCTCCGCTTCTACATGACGGGTGTGAACGAGAGGAAGCACAGTCTGCTGCTCTGGGTTAACATCACACTGTACACACTCCGCTTAAAGTGCACTTCGAACAAAGTCGTGTCATTTCACGGCTTTCAATAAAAGTCTGCCACTTTATTAGCTTCAGATTTGCTCTCTGAGCCCTCTTGTTGCATGTCCTTTCAATTTGAACAACTGGAATATTATTCATGTTTAGGTCGAATGTGCTTTTTCACCTGTTTCTTAAGATAAGTCAGTGCAACAGCTCAGATTTATGTTTTAGTCTTGGAAACAAGTAATAATGTACTTACTTCAGTTTTTGGGAGTCTCTGTACTTTACTTGATTTTTATATTTCTGTCTACCTTCACTTTTCCTCCACTGCATTTCATAAACTCTGAAATTAAAAAGACTGCAAGCTTGGCTTTCATGATTTGATTTCATGAAGTCTATGAAGTGTCATAACGCTCTAGTGATAAAACAGAAACTGTTATGTAAGCAGACAGAACCCTTTGGCTTTCGCTGCAGTTTCTGTTGGTTTGTAAGAGTGATTACGCAAGCTTAGCCTCTCCTCACCTCTCTTAACCTCTCCAGCTCCCGCTGTAACAAGGCGAGCGCGTCCTCCGACCTCCTCCTCATCTCTCGTTCTCGCTCCAGCTCCTGCGCTCACGAACAGAGACGACAAGCGGGTCAGAAGCACTCTATCACAAGCCTGTTCTCACTCAGGTCTCTACAGTACCGTGGTGAGCCTGTGATTGTCTCTCTGGGTCTCCACGAGCATCTCCTCTGTGCCCTCGAGGGCGTCCTGAAGGCAGTCGACCTGGAAGAGCAGAGCCTCCTGCTGCAGCTCCAGAGCCCTCACCTCCTGCAGACAGTCCTCGTAGCTCGCTCTCAGCTCCACCTGCTCACAGAAGCACCATCAGAGGAGAACAACTACACCACAGAAGATGTCAGGCTTTATAAACCAGCTATATATCTGCTTCAGGTGTGGTTTTGACTTCCAGGATCACATGGCACTTAGCAGTATTACTGAAATAGATGGAGGCTGTAATCTATGTCACGTTATTCGACTTTCTCTGAGAGATGATTCATCTGTGGATTATTTTTTACATGTAATCCAGTTGTATCGTTCATTCACAGTTATCTATCGGCTCTACAACAGTTTAATGTCCTGCGTTCATGTATTAAAGGTGCACCACCCAAAACAATCCCTCTAAATCCTGAATACATGACATCAGTACTTGATCCGGCAGGAGTGTGTGCTGGTCATCTTATTATTGTTAGCATCACTCCTGGCTTACGCGCACAAAATGTTATCTATGCATGGATTTCTCCTCTCTCTCATGTGATCCTGGGCTGAGGTGATTCAGGCAGTGTTGAATGCATCTAGAGCCTTTCACAAACCATGTATGTTTTTGTGCACTGCTACAACATGAAAGTGAATTCCTCTTGTGTCACACATGCTCCACGTCAGTCTGAGCCTCAGTTCAAAGGTGATATCAGGGTAACGTTGGCTAGGTCTGTATTGTCAGAAAATAAAGCAACATGTATGGCAAAACAAGGCTTAAACTCCACATAACATGAAGTCATGTTTCTACTCCACACTGAGAAACGATCGTTTTAATGCTGCTCTGAATGTCGTTGTAAAAGCTTTTATTTTCTCACTGTTACTGAGCTCACAGCTGCGCTTATCTGCTTCACCTTACCAGCCTGTTTCATCTGGATACTTTTGAGTAATACTTGAAGATCTGGGAGAAGACTCTAATCCTTAAGAGCCAGTCAAACAAAGTCCACCTATTCTTATATCAAGGACTGATCGTGCATTATGAGTCAGTCATTGTGTCATAGCTCAGCAGATATATTATAAAGCATGACTGAAACCAGTGGTATAACATTAAGATGGATTCAAGTTAGCAAACCTACAAAGAGACTCAGGCTATAGTATATTTTTCCACGAGTCTGAGTTTGGCTTTTATCAATCTAAAACCAACTGCAGCCTAAATACATGGTTACGACTTCAATAGTGTCCTTAAACTAGTTTCAAAGTATAGCGACGTGCTGATCTGTCTGACGAGAGCCAAAGCAATGCTCCAGGATGAACAGGACACAAGCTCACTTGTCAGTGTGCACTATGAAGACAGGGAGCGGCTGACGAGGAATGAATTGCTCAGTTCATGATTCACTCGGACTCATCTCATCCACGCCTGCTCCTCAAACACCCGTCACTGAAACAGAGGCTTACGTCATTCACACTTCACAAACTTACCGCTTCTGTGTTCTCCGAAAGCAGATCATCTTCACCCTGAAACATGGACACATTTCATTACTATACAACAGCAAATTCATATTTAAAATGTTTCAAACTAACTAGTACTGTGTATTCAGCCAATGCAGAATTTGCATCAGTGTCTCAGAATGAGAGTCCAAACAGCTGATAAGAACATCACAATTATCCAAAACCATTTCACACTGGAGCAATTGTATTTTAAGGCGTCCATAATACAGAGTAATTACCAAGCAAGCACTTAGTAGTAGCATGCACTTACCATGTAACTAAGTACGTACAGCTTATAATTATGTAGATGTAACAGACATTAGAATGAAAGAATATCACAGGCATAAGCTACTTATAATGAAGTGTATCAAGGTTGTACTTAAGTGCAGGTATCTGTGTAACAGGCTCGGTGTGTAACAGCAGCTGTCTGTTACATCATCATCATTACAGGCTGCTCCGTGACTTAGTCACATGATAACTACATTTTATTTCATATAAATACAATGACTACCACTAAGTACCTAATTAGCTAATTACTGTGTGTTACGACAGCTTAAAGTAAAGTGTTGGATTTAGGACTCTGGTGTTGTAGTTAAAAATGTCATTATTATGGATTATTCTGATGTTTTTATCAGACTCTTATTCTGACGGCACCCATTCACTGCAGAGCATTACTCAGTACTAACATGGCTTTCTTGTCTTTGTCCTCTTTTTAATGAGCCGTATCTGCTGTCGCTGCGTGACAGATGTCTGCTTGATTCTTCTGCCTGCGGGACCAAAAGAACAATCACGAAACGCCACTTCCACGTCATTTACATCATGTGACATACAATTGAGGTTTTGCGCTAAAACATGGTTAAACGTTTGACTTTGAAGCGTGTTTTATCAAATATAATGTAGGCAAATAGTCGTGAAAGTGTGAGGATTAACCTGAGCTACTCAACAAAAGAGAGCTTCTATGCTATTTTATATTGCATGTTGATAATAAAGGGAATCTATGGCACGGTAAACATTTGGGGAAATCAAAAATCTCTTGATAAGCCCTTTTACTGATGAGGACTCCAAGCGTACTCGTCTCACGCCTTCGTTGTTTGTAGACAAACCCTAACAACCTTGTCGAGATATTGATGACATCATGTCCAGATTTGATCATTATAGATCAGCGCAGATCTAAATAAAGTGCTATAATCAATCCTGAAAGCTGTAACGGTGAAAATAAAACACTGAAGAGTGAAAAAGTGAATCCACCCCGTGCCTAAACAACTATCTTAGTAACTATTAAAAAGTTGAGGATAACCAGCAATATTAACATTTGTTTTATTACATTTTGAAGCAACAATAATAATGGCATGTTTATTTTTAATGTGTGTACGTGATGGGGGGGGGGCAATCATCATGGGTTTCCCTGCTTTAAATAAAAAAGAACCATTATATTTGTATATGTAAAAAGTATAGATAAATCACGCTGATGCATGGCAACACTAGATCACAGCTGAACTGGTTTGATGACTTCAGGGCTGTGGGTGATTCGTAAAGGATGTTAAATCACAATGACAGCTTGTACAAACACAGTCACCAACCCTACACTGCATCAGTTAGAGAAAAACCTGCTATAACTTCATCTCTGACAATAACATCTTCTTGTGACAAATCAGGGTCTCGTTGATTTAACACTCTAAGATTTTAACATCTGCTTTTAGTCAGTAAATGGAGAAGATAAACATGGACAGCTCAGCTAAATATTACTGTATCACGACTGTGCTTGAAGAAAACAAGCTTTTCTAATCATCCTTTCGCCGTGTGTCCTCGCGAGACTCAGCATCATCGGAGGGTGTGCTCTGTTGAAATAACACGACGCCCTTATGAATGAAGAATTACCATAAACTCTTACTAACAATCACGTACATGTAGCACGTTAAGCTATGGAGGCTTGTGTTGTCGAGCAGGTAATGTAATGCTGCGGACACGACTCGGAGATCAGAAATCGACAAAGGATGTGATAGACTCACGTCTCTGATAATGTGCCGAAGAGACTCGTCTTCGCTCATTCCTCGAGACAGCGTCCGTTTCCTCAGAGAGCCCGTTTTCTCAAGGTTACCGGAATGCATCTTTTCACGCGTAAAGACTCTTCTGTCGTTCAGAGGAGGTGTCTGAGGAGACCGTGTCTTGAAGAGTTTCTCCGCCGGAGAATAGTGTTGTTGTTTAGGGTGGGTTCTGTCTCTCGAGGGGGCGGAGCGCGGAGACGCTCGAGTGGGCGGGGCGTGGGGGGGCTCTCGATGGGGCGGGGTTTGGTGACTCTCGAGGGGGCGGGTCTATTTCGCCATCCAGTTTCACTCTGCGTGAGTTCAGATTTTTTAGACAGAACTAATGCTGTCAAATGATTAATCGCGATTAATCGCATCCACAATAAA
>JAUYWG010000046.1:6750461-6786752 GCA_034779775.1 Enteromius afrohamiltoni | reverse complement strand
TATACAAGTCAAATTAAACCTCTGTCATTTTTTAGGCTAATCATGGCATTCGCTGGTATTCTGACTGAGGCTGACATCACTGCAGCCCTGCAGGCCTGCCAAGGTAACCTGCATGTTTCTGGACTCTCCCGTTCCCCTACAAGCTAAACTGAGAACATCAATTTCATGTCGTTCCAAACCCGCATGACTTTCTTCTTTCCGTGGAACACAAAAGGCAGAATGCTTTAGGGACTGACAGCCTCAGTCACTATTCACTTTCATGTATGGACTACGATGCAATGAAAGTAAATGGTGACTGAGACTGTCATTCTGCCTAACATCTCCTTCTGTGCTCCGCGGAGGAAAGAAAGTCACGTGGATTTAGAACAACACGAGGGTGAGTAAATCGTGACAGAATTTTCATTTTAGGATCTCAACCTCAGTGTAAACATCATTCGTTACAGTATGGAGCTTGAAACTGTGGATGAGCAACCATGTTTTTGCAAGACGCTTAAATTCTTCTTGCTTTTCTTCTCCACTTATCATGCTAAAATCTTGATGAAATTACCTTCCAGCTGCTGACTCCTTCAACTACAAGAGCTTCTTCGCCAAGGTTGGTCTGTCTGCCAAGACTCCTGATGACATCAAGAAGGCCTTTGCTGTCATTGACCAGGACAAGAGTGGCTTCATTGAGGAGGATGAGCTTAAGTAAGTCTGATCTTAAAACACATTTTCGTATTAAAATAAACTATTTTTGTTCATTTTAAATGAGCTACCTCAAAACAAAACTAATTGGTTGTTGTGCTCTTCAGACTGTTCCTGCAGAACTTCTCTGCTGGCGCCAGGGCACTCACTGATGCAGAGACAAAGGCCTTCCTGAAAGCTGGAGACTCTGATGGTGATGGCAAGATTGGAGTTGATGGTGAGGAATTTGCTTGAATATAGGCCTACCAACTACATTTAATGACTGATACAATAGAAATATTTTGCATATAATAACAGGTTGTTCCACACTGTCTTCTGATTAATTCTTTCTCCTTCATTTTACAGAGTTTGCTGCCTTGGTCAAAGCATAAATGTCACCTGACCAACAACTTTTGCTGACAATCGGTATTGAAACCTGAGATCTCCACTTTTTTATCGGGGTGGCTGATTTTTATACACAATTCTAACTGTCCACTCTCATGCTGCACCCTGTCCACAATGACTGTCAACGTCACAAGGTCTTTTGCGCTGTAGATATACATGTTGGTTTCTGTAAAATCTTTGATGCTGTTTTTGGGAAAGGACAATGAGAAAATAAATACTATTTTTCATTTTTGAGTCTCTGTCCTCTTGCTGCAAGCATTACACTGACGTTATAGCTCAGCTATTTTTTACTCTAAGAGGGGCACATTTACAATGGCTTCGTAGGGATCAGACAGACTTTTATATGGCTTAGTAAATAACACTCTATAGAAAGTTACAATACCATCAAATAAATGATGGTAAAGGATCATGGAAATGCCTCTGGAAAAAGACTATAAAATGTGACATAATCAAGGACATGTAGATCTCACGGCACATTAGAGCTAATGGAACATGGTTACATTTAGTTTCGAGGGGTCTTCTTAATTACCATTGAAAACTACACTGACATCTAGTGTTACTCTTCAGATATATCACACAAATCTTTGTTTTTTATGATCAGGTGCACAATTGATACAGATGGGGTGGAGGATCTAATGTTTATTTACCAAAAGAACTCAGAAACACCTACAAGAAATAACAATGAAGTGAAGAAAACGCAGAGCTAAACTGAAACAAACAAATAAAGTAAAAGAACATCAAGAGCAATTTTCAATGAAACAACGAGTAGGCTGGCAATGGACAATGATCTATAAACACTGCAAATAAAGCAAACACAAAGCACAGATGTTGCAATAATCAATTATTTACATACTGGTTTTATATTACGTTGTAATATATTATAATACATTAACGTTTGTATAACTTTGAAAGAACTCGGTGTGAACCAAAATGTGCCGTCATTACGTATCTTGAAGTACAACGTAGCCGCCACTAGGTGGTGTCTGGCGTCACAATTTATTTGGCACCAGCCTCTCAACTAAATAAACTCGTTTTGTTTTTTGCATACCTTACTGATTTAAACGAGAACGTATTATTCATCTGAGAGAGTGCTGTTTATTTAGGATTTTTTCATTTTTAATTTAATTTGCTTTCATTAACGTCAATTCCAGACTCAGCAAACGACAGCAGAAGACATGTTGACTGTACTGTACTAACAAATTAGAGACTGTAAATGGATAGATCACTATACAGTAACACTACCAGTCAGTTCAGTGACATTAGAGTGTATTGGTTTGTTGGTTAGGTGGCTCCAATGTCTTGTCTTTCCCTTTCCATGACAGGCCAAAGGCACTCGGCAGTGCCATTTCTTCATCAGTTACCAGTAGATTACTACATAACTGCTGAGTTATTAAAAAAAACAAACACTAAATAAAATTAAATCTTTAATGCACCTTTTATTATTTAATCCATAGCAGTTTTTTTTAATGGTTTTTAGGCATGCATAAGTAATCGTTTTAACCATTTAGTTCTCACATTAAAAAAAAACCAACATTTTTACAATCTGTCAATTATTTTTGCTGTACATATACTATTTACTTTACTTACTATTTACTAATTCTGACTGGTTTTCCTGATCAGCAAACTATGCTGAAAACTCTCTGCAGAATGCAGAAAGCTTAATCATTACTCTGTCGTATATCGGTCAAATTAGTGACAAAGTAAAAGAAAAGTGTCAAGTTGCGTGTGTAGATGATTAGTCTCAGTGTCTTTCTAAGTGGATTGGACTCCTGACTACGTATTTAAAACTAAGACAAAGTGAATCTCATTAAATGTAAACCTATATAAAAGTTGCAAAATGAACCTTGAGCTATCTAAAGCATATAAGAATCTGAGCAAGTGTGTTTAAATGTTAAACAGCTAAATTTGTACATCAGCATCAAATACTGTATCTTACAGTATTGTTATTAATTAACCGCTACGGGCCACAAAATACATGATGATGTTGTTAACAAAATCTTGTGAAACAGATCAAAGGTGATTCACACAACTGGGGTTAAGCAGTTCAAAAGAAATGCATAAGCAATACATGTGTCCACAAAATGACAACTTTTTCTTTTTGATAATATGACTTTACTATAATGCACATTTTAATACATTAAATGTTATATCGCACACACATATGTTGTTTTTTGTGGTTTATGGGGGCTATCTATAGGCGTAATGGTTTTTATACAAACTGTATAAAACTGTCTGTGGTATATTGCCCTACACAGGACTGTCCAAACTCTGTGCTGGACAACCAGTTTAGCTCCAACTTGCCTCAACACACCTGCATGGAAGTTTCTAACAGGTCTAATAAGAGCTTGATTAGCTGCTTCAGATGTGTTTAATTAGGGTTGAAGCTAAACTCCAGAACCGAGTTTGGACAGCCCTGCCCTACACTGACCCTACACCTAAACCTACCCCTTCCAGGAAACTATGTGCATTTTTAGATTTTCAAAAAAACACCACTTGGTATGTTTTTTAAGCCTTTTGAATTACGAGGACACCTGTAATGTCCTCATAATTCACCTTCATATTGTAATACCTATGTCATTATGCAAATTTTTGTCCTCATAAACCACATAAACATGGACACACACATTGTATCTCAAGTTAAATGTAAAAAGTGTAATACTTTCAATTATTAGTTTGTTTTTTCACAAAATGACAAGGTTTGTCATTTCACACACACATACACACACATGCACACACACACACACATATATATATATATATCCAAAAGAAACCTAGCATATAAATATATATATCTATCTACACATCAGCACCCTTGTAACAGAATCACACACACAGCCACACACACACAGAAACGCACGTTTTTCGTTTCAGTCAAGTTCGCACAATATTACTGAGAAGTGCATGTACCTGTGTGTGTGTGTGTGTGTGTGCATTCGGTCCGAGACTCATTTAAATAGTAAAGGATAATTAGTTAGGCAAGAAATTCAAGTCGAGCCTTGCAACACGAATTTGATACACGCACAGGTAACCCAAGCATCTCTCATTGTCCATCCCATTAGCATGTACATATATATAAGTTGTCAGTAGATGAGAGGCGCTATCACACAGCCTTACCTCTACTCTGGATCAGCGCGAGGACAAATCTTCACAGGTCAGATGCTGCTTTCCGCTTCCCATCAATAGCATTTGATAAACTTTAGAACTGTTGGTCCCGACTATCTAACATGTGTTTTGGATTTTAACTAAATTCGCAAAGTTTGAAATGTTCGTTTTCAGCAACAGAGGAGTGACAAAACGTAAACTAGAATGAACAGTGTTAATCTCAGCAAATGCGTGATGTGTAAAAAAAAAAAAAAAAAAGGATTATCGTATTGTTTCTTTCATTTTTATTTTTTGTAGGATTTTTTAAACATTTTTTTAAACATTTGTCATGTTCAATTTTTAAATTAAAAATGTTAACTAAATTAAAATAATCATTTGAATATTATAAGTAATAGATAAATAAAAAGTAGGTAATAAAAATTATAAACAAATCCTTTTTTTCTTTAACAGTTTGAAAATGTCACTTACTTCCATCCTCTCGGCTGAAGCCATTGAAAATGCTGTCAAAGACTGCCAAGGTATGTCATTAAAATTGTAATATTACTAAATAATAACGTGGAGACAAATTTTTATTGTTTCATGTTGAGATAACAATGACAATCATTCTCGTTTTGATTTTTCTCCAACAGCTCCAGACTCCTTCTGTTATAAAAAGTTCTTCCAACTTTGTGGCCTGAGCCAGAAAAGTCCCCAAGAAGTGAAGGATGTCTTCCGCATCATAGATGAGGATAACAGTGGATTTATTGAGGAGGCTGAGCTCAAGTATGTAGTTTTGGCTGGTACTGAATTAATGATGAAATGTGTTTTCAGTGTTCCAGAAAAAGACTGTTATTATGATTCATGTTACTCAAGGCACAGTTCCTAAAGCTGTTATGGCTTCAGTATGTTGCCTTGTTGTTCAGTGTGATCAGAGAAAGCACTTTCTAATGCTAAAAATACAATGCTCATAATAGACATACATGAAATCCGGTGCATAAAGAGAATTACGTATGTTTAAGCTTTACAATAGAGGTCCGTGTCTTACCTGATAATACCGCAGTTCCATTTAAACTAAGTCCTTTTCAAATGTAATCCACGGACACTCTGTCATTATGTTTTTCTGTCCCTGCTGCATGTGATTTATCTGCATTATGTAATGACTAGAACAGAACTAGAACCCAGGGCTGGAGAGATGACATTCACAACAGTCCTTTGAAGGGTTTAGCTTGCATTTTAGCCAGGACAGGTGAAAGAGATCATATTTGATTGTTGATGAGCTGTATGTGAAAGCTCTAAACCGAAAAGAAAGAGTTAAAAATGCATAGCTGCTGTAAGTTGGATAGTCACAGTTCTCATCAATGGATTTGTGTGCATCAGGTTCTTTCTCCAGCGATTTTTCCCGGGGGCACGAACCCTGACAGAAAAGGAGATTAAGAGCCTCCTTACAGCTGCAGATGATGATAGCGACGGCCGGATTGGAGTAGATGGTAATGTTTTCTCATAAGACTGTGCCTGTTTTTTCTTATCTTATTTATCGTGTTTTATGTATCTACATGTTCTATCATTTTTATATACAGTGTTCAGATTTCAGAAGATTTTTTTTTTTTGGCAACAGTGTTTAGCATTTTTATTTTGTTAAATATGTCGCTTTATATCCTTTGCTTGTCTGTTATGTAATTTCTATGATCATTATTCAGAGATGTGTTAAGATTTAATAGCGGTCTTAGCTCATGGAAACTCTAGTGGAAAAAAAACCTATCACTGCATTGCATAAGAGGATCAAAGATCAGGGTCACCTCAAATTATTATTTCAATCCTGAGTAACAGTCATGCACATGCACTAGGAAAATACAAAGTACAAAATACTGCAAAGAGAGTTCAGACTAAAACGATCTTTCTTCAGCACATGTTCAAACACTTAAGTGAGAATTATACAGAATAACCCTGTTATAACAGTTTATTTGTCTGAATTGTTTTACTATATTTTAAATTCTGATATTCCTCTTTCCATACAGAGTTTCAGACTATGGTGTTATCCTGAAAGAGCCCTCGGCTATAAGCACTGCAGCCTCAGCTTTCATTTGACTTTATGCGCCTGATTTCTTTTCAAAAAAGAAGAATCAGCAGATAAAGAAAATGTACTTGACTTTTGAAATTATGTGTCTGTTTTGTTGTTCCACATTCACCCCAAATGACCAATGACGAAACTGTTCAGGGAAAATAAAATAAAGTCACTAAACGGATGCATCTGGTTTACTGTGTTTTAAATGTGCTTTAGGTTCTTGTGCATAATTATGAGAAATACTTATGGATTCTGTGATGTTTGGTTATTTCTAAACCACCTGCATGTGACTGTTCATGAACTTCTGTATTTCTACTGACACTGTTTCCACGGTCTGATGCTTTGCTTTGAGATTTTTTCATCTGTGCGCTCCACATAAGCACAAAACAAAGACAATGTGCTTATACTTCACATCTGAAAAAAACCTCTGATAGTGAACCATTCCTAACAAAACGTATAACTACCACAAAATGGGTACAAACAGCTAAGTAAAGTCATTTTTTGACAGCATTTCAGGAAGTTGGAAGATGAGCCTGTTTTATACATTTCAACATCGCCGACCTTATGATTGATTGTTGTTAGAAGTAAATACAGGCTTGTGGGGGGAAAACACATTCATCTCATGCAGTGACAAGCACGATAAACGCAGCACCGACATATACATGCACGGTTATGGTAGTGTTCTCCTTTAAGAAAGACGGTTCTTGTGCACACGCTGTTCTGATGTGTCTGATAAAAAATAATGAGGCCGCTGAGTTCAGCTGCATCCTGCCTCTGTTTGTCTTTTTTAGCTCAAAAGCTACAGTATACTATACAGTATAAAATGTTCAAAGAAAGTCCTCAATAGTTTAAAACCGTGCTAGACTTACTTTACATGGTGGTTATGGTGACCAATATATCAACACCTGATATTCTCAGCAAACCTTCGAAGTGCACCATTTGAGAACATATCATAACATATTAAATTGAATATGTAATGTTTCACAAATGCTAGGATCTATAGCAGCATGTAGCTTTTAGTAAAGTTATTTCACTTGGTCCTAATGTGTTTACAAGCCATGCAATCAAGCATTTTGTTGGTAATCTATAAATAGCTACAGCATAGTTCACTGCAAAATAGAAACCTTTAAATCCTAGGTGTAACCAAATCCTTAAAACCAAGGAAGTTCAAATGTAAAGCAGACTAAGTAGGCACAAAAGGTACAGACACCGAGAGCAGGTGTAAGTTTCAGTGAAGAGGGCCTCTCAATACTGAATGGCAAGGATATCCCACTCAGGTTATCGCTTAGCCCATTAGAACAATGGAATTGAAAATGCTGCATCAATCCTGGCTTCTGATTATCCCCTTTCTGCACTGAAGCCAGAGACCAAAATGAGCCGGGCAAACATGTGCCTTAATGGCATCAGCTCCACTGAGATAATCCCACTGTGTATGCATGGCCCAATATGTTATGGGGGAGCTTATACAGCAATTATACTACAAAGCTTATCCTCCATATTTTCAGCCAGAGGTCATTAATATGTAACAATGTTAGCATTGTTTAAGTAACTTTCAATTTCAAGCCAATATCTGTAACCACTGGGCTGGTGTGTTGGGTGGACATTTCACATTGACAACAAAGTACAAAAAATATGACATAAATAAGAGGGTAAAAAAAAGGATTAACTATTCGTTTCAGTTTATAAAAACACAAAGACCATTTTGATATTAGAAAGGAAAGAATGGATACAAAGAAGGTGATGATGATTTACTGCAATTTGCAAACAATTTATTATCTTTAGTGGAGTCAATCAATACTGACAATGGTCAATCTTAATGGTATTAAGACTCAGCTCTAGAGGATTGACAGTTTCAACATTTTATGCCTAGTTTTAACATTTTAAATCATAATTTCAATGGTCTTGTCTGACCAGCCATGCTATTTATTAGGCTAATCTCAAATTTATGAATTTAAATAATATAAATACAGTTTAAAATTGTGACAATAAGTTATTGTAGACAATTTAAAAAATAAAAAATAGAGGAGATACTTCCAGTGTGTTGAAAATACTGACCACAGGGAAAAACAGCATCATATGATTGCAATGTGGTAAACCATTTTTGGTTTGTTAGTTTGTGACATAGTTGATAGAACTTTCTGACAGATAGACACATTACAAATAAGTATTTTCTTAATTTCCAGACAACTACATGTAACATTTTACACACACACTCTCTCTCACACACACACACACACACACACATGATTTATTTGTTTGTTTTGAACTTAAGATCCACTCATTAAAACAAACACTGCAAAACCTGTAAAAAAAGGAACAGGCAAATAAAAAGAAAAAAATAAATAATGCACAAGGTATTTGTGTGAACCAACAATATGATATTATATTAAAATATAGTAAATATAACGTAGTAGTAAAGAAAGAAAGAAAGTGGCAAAAGACTCAAAATTGGTATACATGCCTATGACAGACAGGACTATTACATTATATAATCTTATACTCTAATATATGAAATATTATATATTAAAATATGATTTCATGTGAGCCTACACGATTGTAAAAAAAATCCGTTAAAGTGCTTTTAATTTCTTTCTACCTGATACGTTTTGAATCATGGGGTAAATACTGAGTGACATGACTAATAATGGAACGGAACTGTGGGTGAAATTTACCCGATCGGATCCAACTGTAACACACAGGCGACTGTCAAGAGCAGGAAGTACATCTTTTCCTTTGATCTCAGCTCTGTTTTTACCCATGAGATAACAAATCAAGCACTTTATTTCTGTTGTCATGCTGTAACAGGTAAGCACCAATCGGTTGAACAGTCTTTGTAATAGTTGTCGCTTTTGAAACGCGACATGAAAAGTCAGATTCATGCTGTAGCTAACCAGCTAGCTTGTAAGTATTAGGCTAATTTCACTGTTTTCATGGAAAGTGAAATGCTTTTGGATCCTTTTTCGTTTATTTATCTTGGTTATCAAATTGACGTTTCTAGTTATATATGTAATTTACATAATTGTTTATTTGTTTGTCTTCTTCACTATTCTAAAAATCATGCTTTTCATCAGCTGTTTATTTAAAAAGTAGAAAAGAACGCTGTTTGGTACATTTTATTTGCTTTTCTCATAACCATAACCTAAACCTTAAATTACATATTTTTAACAAATACATAAAATTTAACTGGTGTCCATAATGTAAAATAAAGTATTATAATAATTAATAAAGGCATGGACATTCTTTAAACTGTAGCTTTTACAGTTTGTACATATAATCTAAAATGAGTTGAGTGATTTAGTAGGTACACCTTCATTATCTATTCGTTTCTGATTATTCTTGAAAATATTTTTACTATGTCCTTTGACAACAATCCCAATAAAGTTTATTCTGTGTACAGTTTAAAGGCATGCACACCAAACTCAATGAAAATTTTTATATTTTATTATTTTTATTTTTTTAATCAAAAACCTGGCGTCTGAATTATTTTAAAATCAGACGTTATGTATTAATTACCTGCTTTTTATTCCCACTTTATATCATCATCTCATAAGCCCGAGAATGGCATCTGGAATGCAAGAGAAACAGTACACGCCTTCTTTGCTCAGTTTTTTCATCTATAACCCTAAGTTTGGACCACGTGAGGGTGAGGTAAATGCGGTTTAATTAAATTTATTTGAACAACTAGTTTAATTGTTTTGCAAATCAATAAATAAAAAGCTCTACAGCAAATGTATTAAATGTCTACAGAATTTGTCTGGGGATGACAATGATCTCAAAGGCAAACAAATGCAGGCAGAAGTCATGTTTTGTGTACTGTATGTTACTTGTATGTTTATAGAGTTGTTATTGTACATTGTAGGAGGAAAAGAAAATCTTGTTTTACCATCCCATTGAAATTGAGAAGAATGAAAAGATTCGTAATGTTGGACTCTGTGAGGCCATCGTTCAGTTCACCAGGTTAGCACTTTACTAAAAAGTGGTACACGACAAACATAGAGAGACAGGCATAAATTAGAGATTTTGTTTTTACAGAACCTTCTGTCCAACAAAACCAGCCAAATCTCTCCACACTCAGAAGAACCGACAGTTTTTTCATGAGCCGGAGGAGAACTATTGGATGGTGATGGTACGTATATGCCTCAGTCATGTTTTGTAGAAATTTAGTTTAGATTCAAATGTTAACAAAAGAAGACAGAATAAAATAAAACTAGCATCACGCAGGGATGCTGAAGTATGTTTTAAACGCCTTTAAATTCCTCTCTCAAGGTTGTGCGCAATCCAATGGTTGAAAAACCCAACAAAGACGGTAAACCGCCCACTGTAGAATACCAAGAGGAAGAGATTATTGTAAGTAATGTGTGGAATGATAGAAAAAATAAATTGTTTTACACACCCTACAAAAAAAGATTGGTGTGCATTTCCATTCAAATATTTAAGCTCAAAGTTTATACTTTCTAAAAAAAAAAAAAGTTACAAATAAAACACTGTTTTTTGTGTCTATTCATTGATAATAAAAATTCTTGAACACCATATCAGAATGATTTATGAAGACGCTAAAAACTGGACCAATGGCTGCTGCAAATTCTGCTTAGCCATCACAGAAGTATAATATACATTTTTCTCAAAATATTATTCATCTATTTAAAAAATATATTAATATGATAAAAAAAAAAATATTTATATGTATTAAAAATACTACTTTTACTATATCATTAATCAAATAAATGCATATATAGGCTACTGCATATAAAGGGATTTTTTTCGGAAGCATTTAAAATATTCTTACCAACACAAACCTTTGATTGGTTATTAGATTAGTTGTTCCTCTCTTTGTGTTCTAGGATTCAGTTTATGGGTCTGTATTGCAACAGTGCTACAGCATGTATAAGGTGAGCACTGTTTATATTGATCTATTTTCTCACTTTTTCAATAATCTATTATTTACTCATTATTTTTACGAACAGCTGATCCTGATCTTTTTTGTCATTGTTTTGATCTTCAGCTCTTCAACGGCACATTCAGCAGGGCATTTGAGGCCGGTGGAGTGGAACTGCTTACCCAAAAGCTTGAAAAGTTCTTTTACAGGGTAAATAAAGTATTAATTAAGAGAACTCCATCCCTTAATCAGATAAAAGCTAGACAGTGTGTACCTTTGGTCTGTTTTCTACATGCATATGCATGTTTTAGAAGGAATAACCATTAGTTTTATGTTTTGAGTATTGTTTTTTTTAATAGTCATGCTGTTGAGCTTCTTTACTTGAAATTTTAAGATGTCACTGAAATAATTAAAATCCTACTGTTGAGAAAAGGGATATTAATTGCAAAGATATTTCATAGTTCAAAACTTTAGAGATAAGTGGTAGTATTCTTTTTTTTCCTGTTTTCATAAATGGTAAGACGCGTATATAAAGGGGGACTGACAATCTTATTTGTCTGTGTTTATCTTATTGGTTCTTCGGTTCAGATTTCCTTGCTGAGGGCATCATGCTTACTCACCTATCTGAATAATTCAGCTTAGGTCAAGGGAAACCCTTCACGTCACCCCCTCCCTAACCTGAGCTGCGCCCTGAAGCTCTCAGTGAAAGTGCAATTTGTGCTTTAGGTTAAATGTCACTGACTGCTGTGCAAAGTCACACCAGGGCTGCATCTCAGCACGTCAAGTTGTCAAATTACATTACGTCAGCCTTATAAGGGACCCTTTGGTAATTTCATCCGTGTTTGAGGACATAGTGTTGTGGTACAGTTTTTATAAGCAAAATGTCAGTCCTGATATTAGTCTGTAGTCATTCATACTGTATTGTTTTTTATTTTATGTGATTGCATTTGAGAAGATTATATCTTAACTGTAGTGTATCTTGTACGTTTCGTTTTTTTCAAGTTTTTGTTGTATGCTTTGTCTCAGTACCTGCAGACACTTCATCTCCAGTCATGTGACCTGCTGGATGTCTTCGGGGGAATCAGCTTTTTCCCACTTGACAAGATGACCTACCTGAAGATCCAGTCTTTTGTCAATAGAGTAGAAGAGAGCCTGAGTCTTGTCAAATACACGGCCTTTCTCTACAACGACCAGCTGATCTGGTGATTGTCAATCTATACATGCCTCTGAATTGATATTTCACCCAAAAATGTTAAATTCTTACCCTCATGGCATTACAAACCTATAACACTTTATTTTGGATATGGACAGAAAAAGAATATTTAGCAGAATGGACAGAAAAAAAATATTTAGCAGAATGTTCGCGCTGCTCTTTTCCAGTGAATTTTGATGAGGGGCTGCCGAGCTCAAAAACGGACAAAAACAGCTATGTTTAATATTAATTTATGTTAATGATAAATATTAATGATTGTGTATTCAGATCACAAATTTGAGAATTCTTGTATGTTGATTATAGCTTTAAATGTAAATGATATTTTGTGTTGAATTCACAGAATATAAATGCGTGATATGAATGAGGGTTTACCTTAAATGACTGATTGCCGCAGAGGACATGAAGTCTGAGAGATGAGACTGCAGGGACTCAATAAAGCGGCACAGCCAAAGCTTCTTAATCTCAAACTGTCTGGCACAGGGATCCAGATAGACTTTAAATATGACTTTTAATCCTCTTTGTTGAAGTCACAACATGACTTTCATACCTTGTTTTGAAAAATTACTTTCACAGAAGTGCCTGTGTTAATGCCTGTTGAATGTTGTTTATCTGATTACTTGTTTAAATGAAAGTGTCGCTTTGATAACGTATTACCAGCTACCAAGTTTTGTAAGACACAAGACAATTTAAACTATTAACATTATTATTGAAACACTCTTGTGTTCAAAGTTTGCATGTGCCTTAGTCTTATGTTCTGTGCTGTATTTTGTAGGAGTGGTCTAGAGCAGGATGACATGCGGATCCTTTACAAATACCTGACGACCTCACTGTTCCCGCGGCACACTGAACCTGAGGTGAGACACAGACTGAGCATTTTTCTCCCAGTCTAACGCTGTTTATACAGTAGACATTAGTGGAAGCTTTCAATGTATCAAATTGGCTCCATTAAAATCTTTATATGATAATTTATATAATATATAAATTTATATAATAATTTATCATTCCCTATTTGTCAGTTCCAGTATGCTGATTTGTGCTCAAGAAACATGTGACCAATGTTGTAAATAGTTTACTTATTCAACAGTTTTTCATGCAAACTGCGATACTTCTTTATTTCTTTGATTCAATTCAAAAACATTCATCAGAATTTATTTAAATCAAATGCCTGGTTGCTACAGCAAAGCCAGCTTCTAATATTTATGGTCTCTGTTCAACTAATACCTAAACTGTTGTATACAGTTTCTAACGGCATGCGTGACTTGATTTTGCTATTTAACATAATGATTTTAATACCAGTGAATTTCAGTGAAATATATAGTGAAATACAATCATTTTGAGTGGAGACACAACATCGCTGATGTCATGCCATAATTCTGCGTGTGGTTTTTAGAATATGCTCTCAAGTCATGTGCCATCTACAGCTGTTCATGAATGATCTGTGTTTGTGTGTGTAAACATTCGACAGCTTGCAGGAAGAGACTCTCCGCTCAGGCCAGAGGTGGCTGGGAATCTGTTGCACTACGGAAGGCAAGTATCCAAATATTTCCTGCTTGGAACTCAGGGCTGGAACAGCGGGCTCTTGGCCTTCTGCCTGTCTGCTTGGGCTCAGTGCTTCGGGGACACAAGCAGCCAAGCGCAGCGCTAAGACAAACACTGATCAAGCAACGCTACCAAATATCAGATTGCACAAGGGTAATTTAATTGCTTTAGTGGCAAGGAGAAAACAGTAAGCCCAACAAACGTCACAATAACCCGCCTGGTTGTTCGACTGGTGGATGAACTCACAAAGGGGTTCGGTTTGACTGATTCCATTAAGATTTATAGATTATTCTCATCAGATCAATCACGGAGAGTCTGATGAATAATTGGCAGAGTTTCTTTGTTGATATGTGTTCATTGTGTAATGTGGGCACACTCTTCAGAGGGTCCGGCTGTGACTCTTGAGGCCAGGGAGGTTAGCAGGACAGTGTAGCTGGTAGCAAGTTGAAAGGACTAAGAACTTGGCGCTGATTCAGAGGCTCGGGAGAAAATGACAGATTTTGCATCATCTGAAAGAGATATTAGTGGATTATGGATTTTTGTGCCACCTTAAGCAAAGTCAGCAAATATTTGTATTATGCATGAAAGGTCCAGAGTCGTACTAACATCTTATTTTATGTTATGGCAACAGATTTTTAACAGGACCAGCAAATCTTAAAGATCCAGATGCAAAATTCAGATTTCCCAGGATATTTGTGAACACAGAGGACAGTTACGAGGAGCTACACCTGATCGTTTACAAGGTGAGAGAAAGAGTCAAACTCAGTGTTATTCTTTATGCATTTTACGCTACAAGCTTCCCGTGATATTGAGCAACTACCTAACATTCGTGTTTTTAATTGTTTATTATTATCAAATGAATAAAGTATATTATTAATAGCGCTGTCAAATTATTAATTGTATCCTAAATAAGTTTGATGTGTGTAATATATACCTAACAAATATACACCGTACGCACGTATATTATGTAAATAAAAAAACTTTTGGATGCGATTAATTGTTTGACAGCATTGTTAATAAAAATGATTTTTGGCAAATGGAAACTAACCCCGATTTAAATAAGATACAACATTTGATTATTAATTTAATTGTTTATTTTTATAAGGTGATGTGTGTGTGTGTCACTTTATATAATAATATAACAATAATATTAAATATAACAACAGTTGCATTTCTGCTTTTTTCGTATTTTACATAAATGTTATTCATTATCCAGGCAATGAGTGCGGCTGTATGCTTCATGGTAAATGGTAAGTGTCTGCATTAAGCGTTGTTTTGTTAACTGTTGATTACTATTATCAAGAAACCAGTCAAATGTTAACTTTTCTTTCAAACCCTGCTTCTCTTTGGGCACGTAGCCGCAGTGGAGTTGAATCGTGAGTTTTGTGAACAACTAGACAGCCTGGTTGGTCCCCAACTCACCCTGTTGGCCTCTGACATATGTGAGCAGTACAACATCAACCGAAGAATATCAGGGTCAGTATTACTCCAGAGCTTCACTTCCAACTGCTAAATAAAGACAAAAATTAGCCTTTGATCCACACTCAACCACTTGTTTTTTTAGTTGGGTACTAAAGAAATCGCTTACAACACTTTTATACTTTTTATATTAATGCTGAGCTGTCTCTGCCACTGTCAAGTTAGTCCTGCTTCACTGCTCGTAAATGCATCAATCTTGGATGACCGGGTCATCCTGTGACCCAGGTAACCATTCAGAAATATTGACGAGGCTTTCACTCACCCGCACGCTGAATACAAGTGTCCACTGTATCATCTCGCTCCGAGTAGCAGTTACCGGAGCTTATTCATTAATCATATCTAAACAGTGTGTCCTTATCTTACCTGAGCTCTATGTGGTGTGCTGTATTCTTTTGTGTGGTACAATCCCTCGTATCAACTTACATGCCACTTATCACACTTTAAAGACACATAAGTGCTTTTATTCTTCCACGCATGTTATATTGGGAGGGAAAGCTATACCTCAGCTTCACTGATTCGCTCAAAACTGTCGTTGTAGGCCGGAGAAGGAGCCTCAGTTTAAGTTCATCTACTTTAACCACATGAATTTGGCTGAGAAAAGCACCATCCACATGCGCAAGACGGCCAGCGTGTCCCTCACCTCTGTCCATCCGGACCTCGTGAAAATCCTTGGAGACATCAACTGCGATTTTGCACGGTAAGCAAGGCCACTAATCGACTGAAGAGGTATATTCAAGTCATGTTTGAATTACATTTTTGTAAGTGGAACAAATTAATATATAGGACCAAAAATGAGCATGTTTCCCATATGTTTATATTAATGGAAATGTATTGAGTAATAATTGCATGCATTAAATGTCATTATTTGCACAAGACCATTTCTCACACTTAATTTCAGCTAAATTCACAAATACATAATATTTTCTTAAACTCTATTTATTCTATATGAGTGACCACGTACCCAAGATTACTCATTTGCATAAAGCATGTCTAAACCATATCCTTATGAGGGGTTTCTGTACAAAAAATATTTAAAGACACACAGAAATATCAATAAAAACTCCGCTTAAACTGTATGTGTTTTTGTTTGTATGCTTTCAGGATTAAATATCTATCTATAAAGTTTCATCTTGGCATGCTTATAAGGTCACACAGTTAGTGAAGGAGATTTAGTGTGTGTGCATATTTTACAGGGTTGATGAGGACGAAGAAATCATTGTTAAAGCGATGACAGATTACTGGGTTGTTGGAAAGAAGTCTGATCAGAGGGAGCTGTATGTTATTTTGAACCAGAAGAACGCTAACCTCATTGAAGTGAATGGTATGTAAAATGTAACTGACTAAAACTGAGTTGATAGTATGGTGTGAAGTCTACTAGGTAATATTTGATCACAGTTGTTTAGTTGATTTAAAAGTTGCCATATTAAAACATTTCTGTTGACCTAAACGCTCACCAAGATTCTGTTTATGTTACAGAGGAAGTGAAAAGGCTGTGTGCGACACAATTCAATAATATTTTTTTCTTGGACTGAAGAAATACGATGGGCATGGACTACTTCACTACACTAAAACTGGCAACTGTTCAGGTTTTACTGACAGCATCAGTGTAATGCAATAATTGCATTGTAAAAAAAGATTTTTCACATCATGCAATTTTTTAGATTTTTATTTAATCTATACTGAAAAGTGGTTGCTTCCTTGTAATTAATTATAAAATCTGAATTTTACTGTAATTACCACTTTTCATTTGTTTGTATGTACATATCATGTTTAAGTATCCATCCGCTATCCTCTCTTTTGTGTTTCATTCCCATTGTTCAGATTTGTTTTATCACTTACAGATACAATTAAGTTGATATTTAGGATATAAATCGGTCAAGCTATATTTTTCTCTTATTTTAAATGCTGCCATGTCATCAGTGTCGTGGTTTAACATATTATTTCACAATAAATTTAAGTTTTCATTAAATGTAGGTTGCTGCTTTTGTTCTAGTATGCTTCACTCTTAAAATGATAAGATCTTGAATAACTTTGCTATCATGCTACAGTTTTAATATGTATTTCAAGCCTCTGGCTGCCTCACGCTAATCAAATTAAGAGTTGTGTGCAATGTATCTGATCCAGGTTTTCTTTTCCAGCCTTTATATAACATTTAAGGGGGTAAAAAAATCTGGTTTATAATAATTTTCATACTTTTAATATGAATGTTACAAAATGAAAAAATTAACCTTACATGACTTGGGGAGAATAATATGCTAATTGCATCACACGAACCTTTTAAAAGCCATAAAGTATGATTATATCCGCTGGACATCTGGTCAGGGTTATCCACCTTGACTTTTATCCTCAGCGAGAGGCTTACCTCTCTGAACACGATCATTCAAAATATTAACGGACAGAGCTGCATGTAGCACATATCATTATTTATTAAAGTTTGGAGTGTATCGTATTAATTGTTTATAGTTTTGCCAAAAATAGAAATGCACTTAAAAGCCTTTGATTCTTTGTAGCGAAAGAGAAGGGCCGAGAGACGAATCTTCTGCCGTACGAAGGGGCGGGGCTTCGTTTGGGAACAGCATGCGGCTAATCACATAGGAGGACCCACTAGGATCGTACCATTGTGTGAAAGAAGGAAAGGGGGCACATGCTTTAAGGACAGCGAGTGTAGTGGTACAGGCCGAGTACACGGAGTGACAGAGTCTTCTAAAAATAACAGGACAAATAATTACAGAGAGGTGAAATCGCATCAGCTCATCCAAGCTGAGGCATTTCATATTTCTCAATGCCAACCTGCACTAAAGACAAAAGCGTTTTTTTATATATGTTTATTATATATTTTTAACTTTTCCCTTTATTTAGGTTATTTGATTTGTTTGCTGTGGTTGTGTTCGATTGTTCAATTAAAGTTAAAAAAATGTTACATAATAGTAATTGTATTTTTTTAATGAAAATGAGGAATTAAAAAGTTGCTTACCAATACACAAAACATTCACAATTAATAAATTGGGCAAAAATAAAAGGCTCTGAGTGATGCTAAATAAAGAGCCACTTGGGAGCCGTAAGAGCCGGCTCTTTTAAGGGAGCCGAGCCAAAAGAGCCGAACTTCCCATCAGTACGTACAGTCACTAGCGTCACGCGTGACTATCAGTGTTTAGGATTTGTAAGTGGGCGTTGCATAATGCGTCCTCGGAATCTTACCAATCAACGGAGGGCAGAGCAGCCAATCAGAAGAGCGTTATTCACTTTTCAAAACCTGCCCGCCATCTTGCATATGCTGTACGCGGTAGGCAGGTAAACGTTAAAGAACGTAAATATTGAGAATCGTTTGCGTCTGAATATAACAGTTTTGGACTCCCGTAACCCACCTTAATATAAAGGTAAGAAACATCTCATATTATTTCAGACAGATGAAAAAAGTGTGATAAACCTGACCTCAACGGCGAATAAAATGCCATTGTGTACAAAGTAACGTAAGTTAGGCTTAGTGTAATAAGTAGAATTGTGGTAACGTTAATGTTGCTTTGTGGATTTAGCCATGATAAAATGTTAATTGTGTATTACAAATGCAATATGAATCGAACGCGTCATTTTAAAGGATTTGGTTTGCTTTCTACAAGTGATAAAATTAACTTAATTAACAACTCTTAAGTCTTAAGATAACGTGAACTGTTTACTTCTTATATTTCTGCTGCATTAAGTTTTGGTTGTATTTGTTTTAACTAAAAACAACACGTTCTGTGACAGCTCAGAGAAAAATATTTAACGTTACAGGAAGTCAGCATAACAACAAAAGGTACAGAGACATAATTTTTTTTTACCAGGTCTGCAAGAAGTAACGTTAGTTAAGTTTAATTGGAAACAAAGATACAAAAAAAAAAGATATCAAAAACGTTTAATCTCCCTTGTGATAGTTACATATGATAAGATATCTTAACTGAGGAAAATTATATTTGTTGAATTATTACATTATTGAATTATTATTATTATTACATTAAAGCAGACTTAACGTTAAGCCTATTTATAGACGAGCTTTCAATGCTTATGCTAATGTTGTAAAAACTCTTTTAGGATGGACTCTCGCTTCGCTCACTTGTACAAACGGGACAGCAGTGTGTCCATGATACGGCTGAAGATGTCCAGACGCAGGTCTCAATCTCAAAAAGAGAACCGAGAGAAGATCCAGAACTTGCGCAGACACCTGGACAATCTGCCAGAGATCGAGCTCTCAATGGATGCATCCAGTCTCATGGCCACCCAAGACAAAGCACAAAAAACAAAGGCAGCTAATGGTAAATATCATAGTCATTTTTTGTTTGATTTTGTTTTTTCATGGCCTTTTTTTTTTTTTTTTTTTTTTTTTTTTTTTATACAAGTGGTTGATATGTCCTTAACAGATGTAAATGCTGCTGCTAAGGAGAGAATGAAGATGCTCGCCCGTTACAAAGAAAACAAGATGTTACAGAAGGAGAAAGAAAAGCGGGATAAAGAGAAGAAAGGTGTATTTAAGGTCGGCCTGTATAAGCCACAGCCACTTGGGTATCTACCTTCAAACACTACTGCACAAAGCAGAGGCAAGGTGAGTGATGGGAATAACGATTAGAAAAATCTTCCAGTTTAATAAAGGGTAGATCATTTCCCATCTCTTTCATTATCATGACAGATCACAGAAACTAACCAGTCCACACGAGTGACCCGCTCAATGATGCAGAATCAAAAGGTATCATTTAAACACAACTATGAACAATTTCTGCAGTATCAGTGTGACACTGAAGATTAGAATATAGGCTGCTGATAATTCATTTAAATATTTCAGAAATATTAAATAAAATCTTACCAACCGGTAATATGTTTGTTGTCATGTGAATGAATGTCGTAAATCTGTGCTATAGCATGTTTTGTTTATTTACCTCTCTTACAGCCAGCCGCAGACAGACATGCGGTTCCAAAGAAAGGTTTGTTGTTTAACTTCATATTTTTGTATTACCCAATGTGACTCGTAGCAAACTCTGGTGCCTTTGTTGTTAATGAACAGTCTTTGTGTCTGTACAGTTGAAAATGTATTGAACAACAGAGCTTCAGCCAAGACTAACTCAAAACCTGCGATTACCACCAAAACCAGAACAGCTACAGGTGAAATCTACTTAAATTAAATTTAGGAAGATGTAAAAGATGCAGTTGATTTAATGTAGTTATTAAGGTTCATGTTTTGCATGCCATGAGCTTTTTTTTTACTAACTTGAACAGTAGTATATTCTTGAATCGGGACCCCATGCAGAGCGTGATTGTAAATGAACTTCTTTTACAGTTGAACCATCTGTGAGAGCTCCATCCACACGATCAGCTACTAAAACACAAGCAGCTGTGGTTAAACCGGTCACTGGTGAGTTTTATTATAACATCTTAAGCCTTGCTGTACTTGTGTTGCATACATGAAAGCCACATTCTCTGTGATTTTTAGATTCAAGGACTGCAAAAACAAGATCAACTGTTAAATGTCCTGTAGCGCCCTCTTCAGGGAAAGACGTACAAGGTAAGAAAGATGCAGCTATTTTCATCTTGCGTATTTTCTGATACTGTACAAGATACTGCCATAGTGTTGCTCAGAAGACAGTAATGTTGCATCATCATAAATATGTAATTAATCAGTACATGTCATTGTCTTATTAGGTAGCAAAAAGGCAGTTATTGAAAATAAGGTAAGGTCATGTTTGGTCAATGTAAAAAAGGTGTAAGATCAATTTGGCATGTCTTATTGGCTTTTATATATATATATGTGTGTGTGCGGTTTTTTTTTTTTTTTTTTTTTTTTTATGGCAAATTATATACTATGCTTGGGTTTTTCTTTTTTAGAATGCTGAGAAAAAGGACACTTCAGTTGATTCTTTGAGACCCGAGGAAGAGGAACCAAAAGCTGCTGTCCCCTCATTTGCCCCTCAAGGATTCGTGTTCCAGCCTCCTGTGGGTCTAAGGTCATTCGAGCCTGCACCCCTCTCTCCACGTTCAGCCATTGCCTTCCTCTCACCGAGGTACTTTTTTTAATTTGAACAAACTACTTGATAATTATATATGGTTTAGGTTTGAAATACGATTATTTTTCTTTCCCATAGCTTTCTTTCTGATGACAACGAGGTGCCTAGCTTCCCCTCTCCCCCAAAACCTGTTCTCCCTGCTCCATCCCTCTCCTCCCCTCCACCACCTCTGTCAACCCCTCCAAATCATCCTGCCAACTCCCCTTCAGTGTCCTCCTCTCCCCCTCCAGCCCCGTCCTCCCCTCAGCCATCCATATCTACAGCACCATCTCCCCCCTTGGAGCCTCAGCATGATGTTGCCTATTTCAGGTGAGGCAGATCTCTATGATACTTAACAGAGTCGTTTGTAGTTATAGTACTTTTATAATAATAATAATAAATGTTTTCTAAAATATTCCTTGAATGTTTAAAAAAAAAAAAAAAAAGTATTCACTGCTTTGTATCGTACATGCTTTTACTGTCATTTTTGATTAGTGTAGTGCGTCCTTTTGAAATAAGTGGCAATATCTTTTAAATGTTGTTTCATTAGGGCAGTGATGGCCAGTGAGACTGAGCATTTGACTGGACTTTCTGAGCTGTGGCAGTCACGATTTGATGATACTTCTATCCCGGAGGAGAGTAAGTCTTAGTTTTGACAAGGAGTGTGAACCTACACTGGTCTCAAAAGGTTCGGTTCGATTACGATTATGATGTCATCGATTCAGGTTCAATACAATAACTTGATGCATCACGATGCACTGCATTTTTAAATTTGAATTCACATGTATATAATTTTGTTAATAAACACAAACAGTCATATATATGAACTGAAACTTTAATTTTACCTCCTCAATGAAAACGCACTTCTTGAACAAATGTATAATAAAATTATAATTTATAAACCAAAATAGCATTTAGAGGAGCAATGGGAGAGAGACACTGTCGTATTGCTTTCTTCTGACATCCGTTATCAGCTTGTCAAGACATTGCTCAAAGCAGAAATGTGCCCAGACGTCGGCTTTTTTGCACTCGAGATCCGCCTCCCTCAGCCATTGTATTCTACTGCAACAAAGCACGTTAATATGTTATAACCGGTTATGGTCTAATACTGAACCGATACCGAATCGTTCTCGTCTGCAGTGCGTGCATCGTAGAAACTATTAATTTTGACACCCCTAGTTCTGACCACTATTTATTTTGAACTGGTCTTGATTCAAAACCAACAGTGTAATCTAACCAGATTTGAAAAACTAATTATATAAAAAAAATAATCAGCACATTTGATGTTTAGTAATCATCGAAGGTTATTTGGAGTAAGAGTATTTCTCTCTATTTGTGCAGCACGAGACCAGATACGTACAGTTGTGGGGCAGGCAAGATTGTTGATGAAGGAGCGCTTTGGTCAGTTCAGTGGACTGGTGGATGACTGCGATTTGGGTCGTGGAGAGAAAATCACAACCTGTACTGACTTGCAGGGTTTCTGGGAAATGGTGTACTTTCAGGTGGGTTGTCGTTACTTTCTAAAAGTCCTTACATTTTGTCCAAGCCTTGTTTTCATCTTGTATTTTATTTTAAATTTAATTTATTTTTAACAGGTGGAAGACGTTAACAAGAAATTTAATGCCTTGAAAGAGGCAGAATCAAGGGACTGGAAAGAGGAAGTCAGGCCTGTTGTCAGAAAAAGAGTGGCCAAAGTAAACAATGTTATCAGCACCTTTTTAATGTAGCATTTTTAAAGAGGGGAATTGTGTAATTCTCATATCCTATACCTTTCTCCTACAGAAGCCTCCTGTTGTGGGAGGGAAGGCTGGAACAGGTGCCAGTGCTGCAGCTAAGAGTCGACTGGCTGCTGTAAAGGCTGCCATGAGAGCCAAGCAGGCTGAACAGAAAGCCACTGAGACTTCAGAAAACACCCAGAATGACTTGAGCTCTGCACCTGCAGCGTCTGCCGTCACACTGCCTGCACAAACCGTGGTGTTTAATGGAGGGTTCTTCAAGGTGGAAAGTCCAATCAAGCCATCAGGTAAGATCGAAACACGTGGGATGAGATCTGCAAGTTTGAGAGTAAAGCTCTGCTGTGTGGTTGTTTAAAAAAATAACAAAAAAAAAAAACATGTAAACATGTGACCAGCGGGTCATGTTTTAAGTGTCCCGGAGCAGCTAGCTTGAACTCAAACAAGTGCTGAGGTTCAATTTATTAAAATATATTAACACCTCATATAATTTAATCTTTTTAAAGCAAAAAGGCAACCATGGAGATTACTGTAATTTTACAGTTCTGTATAAGAAAATGTAACTAGTAGTATTATTAAATGATTTTAGTTACAATATAACTTTTAATAACAGTTATTGTATAGTCATTCAAATAGAGAATAAAAAAACAAACCAAAAAGGTCTCTCTTATTTATTTTTTGTCCTTTTGATTAAAAAAAAAATCACATTTCTTATTACTGGCTCCAGATATAATGTAGTCCAGGCCTACCAAAGGTATAGCTATATATTTATACTTAAAGATTTAAGTTATGTGAGCATTTTGGCTGGGAGTGGAAAATATATAAAGGATGCAAGGGGAAAATGTACTCAATTTAAAATTCTTCATAAATATTACCATACTCCAGTAAGACTTTTAAAACTGATTAAAAATAATTGTTGGAAATGTCAAGTGTGTACCTTTTTGTATCTGGGAATGTAGCATAGTGAAACCATTTTGGATACAAGTTACTATAAGTGGCTGGTATGGTTCAACAATTTCAACTTTTATTAGGTGACAAGTCTCAGTTACCGAATGGTATCCAAGCGGGTACTTTTTTGTCATAATGTTGTGTATTACAATGGCTAGCAGGATTATTCTGAGATGGCACAATTCCCAGAAAAGAAAGAATGGGCGACTGCAGTGATAGAAATTTCTTCTAATGAATCTATGCGTAATAGAGTAAATTGTGTGAAAGAAGATGGGCTATGTCCTTGGAATGCTTTCTGGACATATATTACAGTAACAATTTAGAATTAATAGATTAACATGTGGTGATATTTCCTAAACTGTCTGTTCTACAAATAACATATGCCTGTAGAAACCTGTAACCCTGTATTATTATGGTCATTGTGATGCTGTTCTAGTTACCCATGTACCTTCCAAAAAGCAATAAAAACATTATTATAATTTTCTTGTTTTTAGGTTCTGTTAGAAGATCGTGTCGAACCAGTGCAGTGTCTTCACCCTGTATTTCTAAGTTCAGCACTCCAGGCAGACAGTGCAGATCTACTGCAGTTTCTCACACTTCCCCTCTACCTAGCTTGTGTGCCACACCTCTTCCAGCCCATCAACCTGATGTATTACCCGTTTCCACTCCTCTACGTTCTGCTGAGGCCCTCCCACAGTCACCCAGAGCTCTTCAGATTGTTCCTGACCACGACCAAAATGTTTCGCCAGACAAAGAGACCTGCTCCAACAGCCGTATTCATTTTGATTTAAGCTCTACTCAACCAGAATTCAGTAATGGATCAGAAAACGGTCCAGTAGCCCAAACACATGACTCACCCAGCCAGTGTGAGCCACCTGTTGATTCTTCAGAACCTCCGCAAGAAGAATGCATTTCAGAGTCTATGCTTTCTCCTTCGTCTCGAGAGGAACCACCAGAGAACATCTCTTGTGAAGTCTCTGAAGAGAGTTTGCATGTCCAGCCTGAAGCAGATGCTGGTCTAGATACTCTATCCCAGGGCTCATCTCATAGCTCTTCAGAACCAGTGGAAGAAGAACCCAGTGCCTGTGCACCTGCTTCCCCTACCCTGACGCCGTCCACACCAACCAAAGATCTCAGCGTTTCCACAACTCTCTGTAATGAGGGCACCATTCCAGCCATTAATGGGTATGCTATGCATCATGTGCATGTTCGTTGTAGCGTGAATTGTCATGTTTTGTGGTTTTATAATCTCTATATACTCTTTTCTCAGTCCATGCAGATCTCCAGTCAGTATGGATGTTGAAATGACTGAAAATCAAGATGCTGAGGTAATTTGGTTTATAAAATCTATTTAAAAATGCGCAATATTTGCTACCAAATAGGTTATTCATTATTAAAGTTGATTTTTAAAGCCCTTAATGATTTAATAACTCTTTTAGGTGAATTTGCACGTTGTGGTGCCTAAATTGTGCCTACTTTTTTTTTTTTTTTTAAATTGCTGATGATTACAATTTTTTTTTTTCCCAGGGTGCTACTGGGTTGGACATTGAACGTTACCTGCAGCCAACCGTGAGATACAGCATGTCTCCTGCACAGAGTCCTGCAGCAGAGAGGTTCTCTTTTGGGGCAGTGGATGCTGAGATGGAGAGTCCAGTGACTCGGGTGGAGGAGCACCCACATGATGTCTTGGCAACAGGTAGTTTGTGTCCCTGACGTCACAATGTTGTTATTGCTCACTTGTGGGTTTTTTTGGGGAGCACATGGGCACTCACACACCTTTCTCTTTCATGCACTTCTGTCTCAGCTCTTCCTGGAATGGTGTTCTCACCCCAGATCAATCGGGTGAGTGAACCTGTCATTCCCTCTTTGTCTTTCAGCAGGGTTCCCTACAGGTTTCCAGTCATGGAAATTCACAAACACAGAGAAATTTTGATCTCAAATATCTTGTAGCTGTTTATATCTTGCAGTTTATTTTATTAACTGGATTTATTTCATATAAAAATTATATTATATTAATTTCCTTAAAGGAATAGGTCACCCAAAAATGAAAATTACCCCATATTTTACTAACCCTTAAACCATCCTGGGTGTATATGACTTTCAGATGAACATTCAGGTTTTATCTATCCATCCTGGCTTTTGCTGGTGGATAGTGGCCCTTATTTTGAAACTCCATAAATTGTATGTACGGGTGTATAACATTTCAGATTAATGCGTTAAAAATATTTAACGCAAGGGCCATGGCTAGGATTGGTCACCCCACGCACAACTGCTGCTTCTGTCACTTTTTCTCTTTCCAAGAAGTGCATTTATTCAGTTGCAGAATGTCTTTACTTCCACATAAAATGGGAGACATTTCAGACACGCGTTCCACCTCACTTCAGCGCCAGGCAACTTTTATGGAAGGGAGGGAGGGAGGTAGGGGGATTTTTATAAAACAATCAGTATTGTTATTATAATGGTTTTATGTGAAGGTTGTTTGGTTTAATGGTTTTATGAGACAGCTTTGTGATGTTGAATGGCTATCAATTATTAAATAGTTACCAGGGGAAAAAACTATTCCAGAGACATCGGAGGAATGCTGGCCTTCAGTCACAAAAAAGATATACAAATATAAAAAAAAATGTACTGACTTTTTGTTTGTACATTTTAATGTTTAAATATGAAGTTATTGCAATATAAAAGTATATTTAAAAACGTCACTGTTAGTTAAAATGAATTGTGATTTTAATAATTTTTCTTCTTCTTTTAAACTACTGACAGCACTAATGGATAAACACATACAGGTTAGAGGATGGATACCTGACCCGAGCCCGACAGAACCAGATGGTGGCCGGGTTCAGACATATATTTAGAAAGGACGCTCGAGTTCAGGTCGGGCTCGGTCACATCAGTGCGCCTGTGTTATAACGGCGCTTTTTGCCCCGTGTGCGCTGATGCTCTCATCTGTTGACATTTCCGAAGGCCTTCCTACAGTTGCTTACTAAAAGCGGGCTTTCCGCACAAAAAAAGTGCATGAGTCATTAGTATGAGAAAATAATTAGATCGGGCTCGGACATAAATATCTTAATTCCTGTCGGGCTCAGGTTGGGTTCGGCTACTGCTCTGTTGGATGCGGGCCGGGCTCGGTCAGAATACAGGTGCTGGTCACATAATCAAAAAGTTGATTTATTTCATGAATTCCATTCAAGAAGTGAAACTTGTACAATGTATACATTAATTCCACAGAGGCTGATATATTTCAAGTGTTTATTCCTTTAATTTTTATGATTAAAACCGACAACTAATGAAAACCCCAAATTGAGTGTCTTAGAAAATTTGAATATTGTCAAAAGGTTTTGTATTAAGTGACACCTGGTGCCACACTCTAATCGGCCAATTAAGTCAATACACCTGCAAAGTCTTTAAAAGTCTTGGATGGTATTTATTGATTATTTAAAACATGGATTTGAGCCAGTTTCAAATCGTAAAAGCGGAGCTTTTTATCCTGCGGGACAATCCGCTTGTGAGAAGACGATAGGGGAGAGATCCAAAATTACATTTTGTGGTGTTTTTGTCACCAAAGGCTTAGGGGTTGTTCACATGCAGCACGTTTTGTGCGCGCGAGCTCTTGATTTTCAATGGAACCGCGCAGTTTGAAATCCATAGCAGAAATGATTTTGTAACTGACAGCGCCTTCATGGTTGCCTAGTAACAGCAGACGCTAAAGAAGTGCGAGCACCCTAGCGCTTTGAAATTAGTGGAGGAAGTGATGCGCCTCATGTTTTCCACTCATTTTTAGACGCTTCATGTGAACGTGTGAGGTTACATTTAATGCTGAAGTATCGGTAACACTAATACAAACATTATTTTAGTGTGTTAGGGAGCCACGATGCAGTTTTGTTTAAACATCTGGATGTTGGGTTAAATTGCAGCTGCATTTGGTCGTGGCTTCAACTGGAGGGCAAGGTCTCAGTAAAGGACAAGAGGTGTCCTTTTATTTAAGAAATGTACACGTTTTTAGACAAGTGTCAATACAGTATTTTTTTCAGAACCTGTTCTTGGCTTATTATTCCATTCAACTTTGTTGGCTACTGTAAAATTGGCAAAGGGAATTTATTTATTATTATTTTTTATATTGGTCTTAAGTAATATCCTTATTTTCTGAGATACAGAATTTTCATTAGTTGACAGTTATAATCATCAAAAATTTTTAGCAGCGTTTAGTATTGCTCTATGCTTCATCTATTCTCTTCTGAGCTTACGTTATGAACACTGCTTACATCAGGGGTGGGGAACATTGATCCTGCAGAGTTCAGCTCCAATCTTGAAAAACCCTGAGGGGGAAAAAAAAAAAAAGATATTCCTAACTGCGTCCTAAAAGACCTTGATTAGCTGGTTCATGCTCATACAGCTGTTGTCGGAAGTCAGTGATTTGAGTTCTAATTTAAAGAAAATTAAATAGTTCGCACTTCCTTACGATGACAATTTTGGCTTATTTGGCGTGCTGTCCAGAGGGCGAGCCTGGAGGTCCGGCTCAAACTCCACTTGCCCCCACTTTGTAGGAAGATGCGAAAAGGGGTGGAGGCGATATGCCTAATGACATATGGAAGGGAAGGAAGCGAGCTCATTTAAGGGGAAGGAAAAGAATTTAATTGCACGGGATGGAATTAGTTTGATTAGGGAACACTGTTCCAGTCGTGGCTAATCATGCGTCAGCGCTCCTCGAAATTTGTTTATCAACATCACTAAATGTTTTGGTTCCAAAAACCCATTTATCTGCTTGCAAAGACATGTTAAGATGTTCCAACTTTCCGTGACTGTGGGAACTCCTTTATATCACAAATTATTAAATTTCACAATTTGAATTGAATATAAATTTTATTTGTCTATAAGCATCTTGTTTTCTGGTGTTTCAGATGTCGGAGAATCTATTGCTGTTCTCTCCAGAACGGAAGGAGAAAGTGAGACAGTCAGTGTGTGAACGTGACCTGATCACATTCACACCTCCCACACACAAATAAAAACGCATCCACTCACTGTTTAGACGTGGATAATTTTATTTGTGTATATATAATATATATATATATATTTGGTTTGTTCTTGAATTAGATGTCTTTGATTTATTTGGTTTGTTAAATTAGGTTCCTTTTGATACTAAATTGTTTGCTACTTTTTGTTCTCCATAATGAGCATATTTAGATAATGTATTTTCTGAGGTCAGAACTGCATAGAAATATTGATGTAAGTTTTTTTTAACATCAAAAGATTTTTAAAAAGACAATTAAAAAAGAAAACACAATATACTATTCTGTGGATTTACTTGTTTTTCTTATTACTATTGGTGAGTGACTTTGAAAATGACAGATGTGGTGGAGGTCACAGGGGTCATGGGGGAAGATGTGCAATTAACATCATAGTTTGAAACCTCTTCATTAGCATCTTCCTCTTGTTTTTCCTCAGCCTTCAGCTGTTCTGTATATCTGGGGGTTAAGCATGCATAGACCAACACACTGATCAGACTGTAGGCATTTATCTGTGCATAGGGAACTAGAACTTTTCTTGGAATCAGGGTAAAGTGCTAATTTTTAAATACCTTGCATTATCAGCTTCTGCAAGATTCTTTTGTCTGAGTCGTTCCTCCTGTAGCTCCACGCTGTGCTCATATGCAGGGAAAAATATCTGCGTGAAGAACACTTGCTGCTTTTTCTGCCTCAAGCTCTTCAGGTCTGTCTCTATGAATATACGGATATAAAATGATTCCAGAATCCAGAATGATTCTAGAAGTCATATACTAAGAGATGAAGAAATGTACCATTCGTGAAGAATGTATACGAAGTACTAATGTCAGTATAACTAAATACAGTAATCTTAGACTATCTAGACCTGCAGTAATGTAGTTACTACACATGATAAAGGATTAATCAGTATAGTGTAGTGGTTCTAAAGCTTTAATGCAAGGCCCTCTAGTTTTGTTTTTAAAATGTCCAGTATCAGTGTAATTGTTAAAAAAGATGAATGTTCTTTAAAGGGAAGGAAGGAAATAAAAATTCTGTTATTCATTTCTCACCCTAATGTCATTCATAACCCATAAGATTTCCGTTCGTTCTCAGAACACAAACTAAGATATTTTTGATGAGATCAGAGAGCTATCTAACCCTCCATAGACCGCAACACAGCTGAAATGATGTTTTTACTACATATCTGGATCAATTTCAGTTGTATTACCGTCTATGGAGGATTGGATGGCTCTCTGATATCTTCATTTATGTTCTGAAGATGAACAAAGGTATTACAGGTTTTGGGTATTAGGGTGAGTAATTATTGACAAAATGTTCCTTTTTGGGTGAACTAATGCTTTAATCTTCAAAGAAAAATTTAAGCAATGAATTTCCTAAGTTTATGACTTTTTTTCAATGCCTATGTCCCCATGTTGAGGCCTCCTATTTGAGAAGCACTGATGCAGTAACAAGACTGATCATCAAGAATGAATTTGTAAAGTCAAACCTTGAAAAGCAAGGACTGGACTTTGGATCCTCTCCGTCTCCTCGGACAGGGATGACTAAAGCATTTCAAAAGATGAGAACACATTAATGGAGACAGTCTGGTTAGCTTAAAACCCAAGCTTGAGATAATGATCCACTTAATGTGAGACTTAGTACAAAGTCTTTTGAGATTTGTAGCTATGCTAATCAACATAAGAAAATATTAAAAAGAGTTTTTTTTTTTTTTTTTTTTTTTTTAAAGAAACCGGCAAAAATATTTAAAATTATGTAACCATAATTTAGTAAGCAGGCACAGACCTGAAGTGAACTTAAAACGGTGTCTTCCTGATGACTTGTGTCAATCTGACTTGTGTCAGTTTGACAGTTGCCTTTCACCTCAGCACAGCCCAGCAATGCCTCAAAAAACTCCAGAAAGCTCATCTACAACCAAAACCATCTATCAAGTAGAATCAAAATATCATCAACCAGATACCATCAGCTACTGACCTCCAACTCCAGGTTGCTGTAGGTTCCATCATAAATTGATGGATTATCCACCGAGAGGATCTCTAACACTTTTGACACGGTTAGGTCACTGTCATACAGATGGAAGTCCTGTGAACAGAAATGTATGTGTCATGTATGAATAAATCTTAGTAAATTGGAACTTGATCAGAGTAAAAGGTCTGTTACCTTAAGCATCAAGACAAATTGCCTTACAGTCAAGATTGTCTCAGTCTGGATTGAACTGGGTTTGCACAGAGCCTGGTAAATTTCCCAGCATCTGTCTGAGTAGTTATATGCAACCGCAGCATGCACAGGATGACAGAACAGATGCCCTAGAAATGTATATAAAGTGCTGTTAAACAATTAATTGCGATTAATCACATCCAAAATAAAACTTCTTGTCTACATAATGCGTGTATATTATACAATGAATAGTTCACCCAAAACATTTGAATTGCCATTTACTCGCCTTCCAAATCTGTATGAATTTCTTTGTTCTGCCAAACACAAGGTCAACATTGACTTCCATAGTAGAAAGAAAAATACTATGGAAGTTAAAGGTGATTCATAACAGCCAGGTTACAAACGTTTTTTTTTTCTTCCTTTTGTGTTTGTCAGAATAAAGACATTTATAAAGATTTTCACTTTTGGTTGAACTATTCCTTTTAGTACATTGTGTATATTTAAGGGAAAAAAATGTATGTAAATATATACACATGTAAATATTTCTAAAATGTATACAATGTGTGTGTTTAAATATACACATTATGTAGACAAAGGCCTGGTTTCATAGACAGGGCTTATCTTTAGTGAGGTTTAATCCACAGTTCGGACATTTAAGTAATTTTATAAACATACACCAGTAAGGTTTTTTTTCTAAAAGCATATGTTTAGACAAAACAAAGGCACTGACATCAGATCAGTCAGTTTGAGTTTCTTTCAGTTCAAACAGCTCAGAATTTACATTCAGTCTAGGACTAGGCTTAAGCCATGTCTGTGAAACCTGGGGCAAATGTTTTATTTTGACTGTGACCGTTTGACATCACAAATACATATAATTAACCATTGTAATAATATAGAGTTTATTTATAATTTTATATAGACAGTTCTCTTCAATCTTTATCTCTCTACCTTTCACGTGTTTCGCATTGGGAATGATGTTCTGCCTCATGAGCTTTGAAAAACATGCTGCGAGTATGCTGTTGGAGGATCTAAAACATGACGAAATAATTTGTGACTTGATGAAAGCTTAAAAAAATCCAAAACTTTATTATGGTATGAATGTACTCACTCAATAGATTTGTGGCAAATATGATATGCTACAATGATAATATAGCTGATACACTCTCTGGGTAGAATAGCAGCAAAAGGAGAACGAACCGGATCTAAATTCGGACAATGACAACAAGCGAAACTTACATGTCATAGATTTTGTGGCAAAAGAAAAGCATCATCACTTAACATTCATATGCTCAAAGGTATTACCGCTGATAAGACGATCCATTTGCGCTACTGTGATTCCATGCTGGTGAACTTTACAGTCCATGAGAAAGCGAGAGAACTGCAGGTGGGTGAGAGGGAATATTTTCTCTAAAAACTGCTCATGTCCAAGGCAGCTGTAGAAGCTGTATATTTCCCTTAACAAACCAATGTGTCTCACTACCGCAAATTCCACCTATACGGATGTAAATAAATTAGTGGTTACACGAAGAGTTGGAATTTTACTTTAGGATTAATCTCAAAGTAGGATAAAAACCTGTTTCAATTCTTGATCTCTGTGGGCCTCAGGGAATCTACTTAACAGGCCTTGAATGTTCAAAACCAAGTCAGATCCAAGTGGCGATGAGATTGTGCTTGACAGTGAAGCTCTGTTTGATGAATCGTCTAATTTACAGAGATAAACACTGTTAGATTAAAGAAGCACATAAGCAGAATCAGGTATTCAGGAGAGCTAATATTATATTTTCCTTCGGTTCATGAATATTTATTACTCTCGTCTGGAAAAGGAGTTGTAATTCCACTTAGGCCAGGAGTGAAGGCAGGAAATTCAGCCATGCAGTCCTTAATAAACTCCCCTTCATATACCTGTCCATTTTCAAAAGTGTACCTCCCCTGCAAAAGACCATCTGATGTATTAGAAACACAAAACCATCTCAGATCTCCATCATTTGAAAGGTGGTTTACCTGTCCGTGTTTTTTGTCATGTTTCCACTCTCCGCAATACACAGCCCCACTGGCATAAAAGAACTGTCCTCGACCATGACGCATGCCCTGAACGAATTCTCCTGTGTACTCGTTCATACGAGGGTACTGAGAGCACTGAACTCTTTTACGCAACCATGTGTGGGTTCCTTTTCCATCCTACATTAAATAAGACACTTCTGCTATAATTTCAGTACAAGATTATATGAAATCAGACATATTACAGTCAGAAAATGACCCTTAAAGGAACACTCCACTTTTTTTGGAAATAGGCTCATTTTCCAACATTCCTAGAGTAATACAGATGTGTTTTACCATTTTTTAATTCAATTAGCCAATCACTGGGTCTGGTGATCCCAAAATTAGCATAGCTTAGCATAAATCATTGAGTCAGATTAGACCATTAGCGTCGCACTATAAAATGACTAAAGAGTTTCGATATTTTAAAATTTATTTAAACCTATTTAAAACTTGACTCTTCTGTAGTTGCATCGTGTACTAAGACTGGCGGAAAATTCAAAGTTGTGATTTTCTAGGCTGATATGACTAGGAACTATACTCTCATTCCGGCGTAATAATCAAGGAATTTTGCTGCCGTACCATGAGTAAAGCTGGCGCAATTATTTATTAATTTTTTTTTCAAAAAAAAGTGGAGTGTTCCTTTAACAATGGGCAAAGTTAAGCAGACCTGGATGCCGTTTACCCACTGCCCACTATATTGCTGATCCAGTTGAACCCATCTCATTGTTCCTTCTCCATGCTGAACATTGTTCCTCCATTGTCCCTCATATACATTTCCAGATGGGTAACTTTAGTGAAACAAAAAAAATGGTACACTGCTCAAAAAATAAAGGGAACACAAAATAACACATCCTAGATCTGAATGAATGAATGAAATATTCTAATTAAATACTTAGTTCTTTACATCGTTAAATGTGCTGACAAAAAAAATTATCAATACCCATAGAGGTCTGGATTTGGAGTATAAGCAAGACACCTCCAATAGCTCCTTTATGGGTTTGTCTTGCTAATTGCCTATAATTTCCAGCTGTTGTCTATTGCATTTGCACAACAGCATGTGAAATTGATTGTCAATCAGTGTTGCTTCCTAAGTGGGCAGTTTGACACAGAAGTGTGACTGACTTAGAGTTACATTGTGTTTAAGTGTTCCCTTTATTTATTTTTTTTGAGCAGTGTAGTTTGTAAGGAGATATTGGACAGGGCTTAATAATTTGACAGTATTTTTCAAAAGAAACGATACTACAGCATTTATTAATCATGGTCAACATATATTTTTTGCATTAAATAAAGCATTAAAACACAAGTTGCATTTGTTAATTATTTAATGCACTGTAAACTAACATGAACTAACAACGAATGGTTGTGTTTATTAACATTAACAAAGATTGTTAGTGTTAAAAATGTATTGTTCATGCTAGTTAATACATTAACAAATAACACCTTACTGTAAAGTGTTACCAAAAAAATGATAAAGAAATGTGCATTAATATCACTTACCACCGGGTCCCCCAGCCCTCTCTGTAATTGTTCACCCATTCTCCCTTGTACCATGATGTGGCTGCTTGGTTATAGTACATTACCCCCTGTAACCATCAAATCAGTAAAGATATTTATTATTAAATAATACATATGCGGAATGTTGAGACAATGGATATGTGTATGTACATACCTGCCCCTGTCTTTTGCCCAGACACCACTGACCTCTGTACACAGTAGAGGTTTTGGCACATTTATACACTCCGTCACCATGACGGACACCTTTGTGTACCTCTCCTTCGTAAGTGCTGCCATCCAACCAGGTGTAAGTCCCATGTCCCATGGGAACATTTAATTTGAAATCACCCTGCCAAATGCAGCAGGAGGGATTTTTTTTTTATTATTGGTGAAACTCCAGAAACTGTATGTGTAAATTAAAAACACTGGGGTTTTAACTGATTTGTTTAAAAATTGACATAAATATGAAGGCCAACTTATTGTCGTACCGTGCATGAATGTGAATGTGGCAAATAAAATTTGATTAGATTTTATTGAGCTATGTTAACTTTTTACATACCTGATACTTTAAACCGTCTGTCCAGATATATTCCCCATTGCCATGCATTAACCCATGTGAAAAACTACCCTAAGGATTGCAAAAATGTTAGAAATCAGCTGATAAAATACTTTTTTTTAAAGCAAGCTTTGTAGATGGGCATTTGAGAAGCAAGAATTAAATACAAAACAAAGCACCAACAATATCTATTTTATTTTCTCTCTACAATTACAATATACTATTCCTAGCGTATCTTTATTATAAGAAGTTAAATGAGTGTATTATAATTTTATTGAAATGTTCCATTATAATGTGTAAACGTATGGAGATTAATGGAGAAAATCATAATAATTTTACATAGATTAAATTATAATTTTAATTAGATTTATACTGGGGTCCCAGGTTCTAAATTTCAGTCATTCATCAAGCACCTTGTAAATTTGGCCATCTTTAAAATAAGCGACACCTTCTGCATGAAACATGTCTCCACACTTATCACCCTCATATCTGAGAACAAGAGGTTAACAACAAACACAATTAAGTTAGTCGACAAATTTGGATGTTATCATTTTTGGAAGAATGTGTGTCTAACCTTTCCAGGATTATATGGTGAAGAATGGGAACTTTACGGCACTGATGATGCTCGTGGTTCTGTAGATGGTCATTCGTGGGTAGAGATACGCCAGAAGCGGAACACGCAGTGGAACTCGATGAGTTTTGAACATCTTCAGGCTCTGCGACGGACTCTGACCGTAAACTGGACGCCGAGGACTCTCCTAATACTTTACTGAACGTTGGTTCTGGTGTAGATCTGTTAGAATCTTTCATTTTGTGGCCTTTAGCCATCGTTGGTGCTCAGAGGTAAAGTTTTCGCTAATACACCGACTAGCTGGAATCCCAGTGAAGCGTACATAGTAACATGCTAACGGTTGCTAGGGAATGCAAGTACGGCAAGTTAGACTTGCCAAAATATATATTTTCCGGTCTGTCAGTAGCACAGATAAAACATTACAGTGTGTATGTGCAGCTATGCTATCATCATTCAGAGCCTGTATTTA
>JAUYWG010000046.1:6728535-6750361 GCA_034779775.1 Enteromius afrohamiltoni | reverse complement strand
GTGACAAACAATACCGGGGGTAGAGAAAACCGGAGAGAAGAGGGAAAAATAAATAAAAAGGGAAGAGAAAAGGGGTTTGGGAGAGGGACAACAAGGAAGGGGAGAGAAAGAGAGAGGGCAGAAAAAAGAAGGAGAAAAAAAAAGATCAAAAACAAATAACCTGCTTCCAAAAAGAGAAAACAACAGAAGACACAATAGCAAAGAGACTACTGCAGCAACAACCAACATCTGTGTAAGTCATTATTAAGTATTATTTGGTTGCACACATAACTATTATTACAAATTGTTTTAAGGCATCCGCAGATCAAAACAGTTTGAGGAGGGCTCTCAAGTTTTAGCAAAAGTTTGGAGTGAGATTTGATCCGCTATAGGGGAGGAGCCACAAAATATTTGCACAGCAGCAAGTAATTTTACTAATTGTTCATAAATGATCAGCACAGATATTAATTATAACAATTGGTAAATCTGATAAAAGAGATAAATTCATCCAAATGAAATAAATACCTTTATATATTTCAAAAATACAAATGTATAAAAAATAAACAGATAAATTTGGTGCCAAAAGAGCCAACCGAACAAACTGAGCCAACTTAATGTACATGCATACTGTACACATATAGTAAGATTGCAGAATCTGAAACTTTATTAATAATTTAGTACGAATTTGGCAATATTTCCCAGCAGCATTTTGTCCAGGAATCGTAAAATTAAGTAATACAAATTAATAAATAATGAATAGATTACCTACCGCATTCGTCATTATTGCTCTTTCAAATTCCACTCCGTGTGCGTGCGCGCACCCATGTTGCCTAGTATGGAACGTGGTGGCAAGCTGGCACTTGGCGGGATCACGTAATTTACCCAGAAACCACAAATTCTCATTTCTGATTGGCTAGTAGTTATGAACTCGGCGGATTTCTTAACATCATATGCTTGCGCCTCGTCTATTAATTGTATATACAAGTTATAATAATCGCTTACTTTTCAGCGTGAGAAATACACGATGTGGCGTGAGAGCGTGTGAACTGGCTGAAATGCGCGTCTCACGGTGAATGCGTGAGTCTGAGAGCACCTGTGTGCACACCTGTACTTGCCAAAATAATTAACAGGACCTGTTGGATGCAAATATTAAAATAGAACCGGAAAAGGCTCTTATTCAGTATTTATCTGTTTTATCATCACAATTACGTACGTTCTTCTGAGGAACAAGGTGAACAATACTTTTAGTTGGTAACCAAACCGTTTTTAAGAACTTGCATTATTTGGACAAGAACAATATATTTATCGGATGTCTTTTATATTCAACACAAGAAGTCATACAGGTTTGAAACAACAAAGTTGTGTAAACTATGACAACTTTTAGATTTGTACTAAAACCAATCCCTTTGAATGAAGTTCAATAATTAGCAAATAATTATTCTTGAATTATTGGAATTTTAAAATCTACTCACTTTAAAGAAATAATAAATACATAGTGAAAGAAGCGACATAACATTTAAATAATTGCAACAACACATGAGTGCAAGCACATAATGAGAAACTTACTTTATTCTAAAAATAAAATTATTAAAATACTTTATTAAAACAATAGTGTTAATATAATTTTGGGGGGAAAAAACAAGCAGTTTCTTCAGTCCTGAGAAACCATATCCAGATTAGCAAGGTGTCTCATGGTAGGTCTACCATGTGGACAATTCCAGGGCTGTTCAATTTCCCCCATGTGAAGCACAAGTTTTTTCATTTCACTGGTGTTCAGTGCAGTGCCAACCATCACCTGAGTAAACAGACACACATTAACAACCACAAAGCTCAATCACACATTCTGTTCTACCTTACAGGTATTTGTTTGGACACAACTGATAAATAGCAAGGTTAAAAGGCAGGTTAAAACCAGGTTGTAAAATAATTTTGACTAATAAAAACCTACTGCACTCACAGATTTGCGACACGCTCTAGATGCAAACATCTGCCTAACTCGAGAAGGTCGACACATGATTCCAGGACTGTCACTAAGCATGAAGACGAGCTCTTCAATGTCACTTGGGCCAAAGGTCCAATTCTTGCTTGTTGGTAAAGACACCAGCTTTACCCTCTGCATAACCTGAGCTGAAAAAAACACTGTCCCATGTCAATCTCGGATAAAAGATACCATATAAGATACTGTATGAAACACTACTACAGCAGGTAACGCACCATCCTCATCAATTAGAAAGTCAAAACCATTCTTTCTGAAGATTTCAAGGTTTTCCATGAGCACAGTTTCACTGATTGCTGGAAGGTGAAGACTTTGTGGACTGCACATTAAGAAAACAAGTTAGTTTTAAAATAAATACCTGCTTTCAGTTTCGTTTATCTTTGTAGAGTGTGACTTACACAATGAGTCGCTGTCCCTTTAAGACCGTATTTTGTTGTAGCATCTCAAAATTGTACTTTTCGTCTGTGGCATGTTGGTCAATTATGAAAAGGTCGGATTTTAGCTTGGTGATAATAAAACCCATATTGAACTGACCAATGATTTCCATATCCTTGAACATATCTTTGCTGCAAGAAAAAGTTAAAACCTTGTAAATGGCAACTTTATGATTTTGGTAGTTTAAGAGATTAATCTAAACATTAATGTTACCTTATTTCTTTCTTAAGCTCATCCTCAGCGCTCTGGTTTTCGCCAGGGTTAATATTCGCCCTGAACCGTCTATATTTTGGCTCTTGATCGTTGTTTTTGGTCTTCTGAACCTTTAGCCTCTGCATCTTTTTAGAAAGTTCCTGTAGAGAAAACTGCAAAAGTGTTGTTTTCTTCTGTATGCTCACGGGTGAATCCATTTGCAGAGAAACATTCTTGATTTTGGAATCCATCAAACAGCTTTTTGCTAGAGGTCCAGCTTCATGTCGAGCTCTTTTAGCTTCAGGACTGAAAATTCTGTCCTGGTATTGTTCTGACACCAAAGGTTTATAACTCCAGAACTTCTCACCTAAAGGTTCATCAATAGTCTCAGCTTTAACATCAGTTTGATGTATACTAGGGTGCAAAACTGAATTGTTTTTATGTAGAATCTCTAGATCATCTTCAGCTGAATTTTGGTTCTTAGCCTCAGAATCTTCAGCATCACCATCAAAGGAGCTTTTATATTTAGCTAGGCAAACAGTGGAATTTTTAATGGAAGAAACAGCAGAGAAACTGGAAGAGGCCTTTGTAATGTCTGTAATTTTTTTAGAGCAACTCACAAAGGAAAACATCTTCTTCTGAGAAGGACCAGCACAAGCAGCTTTATGACTGGATTGCTTTGAGCCAGTTCCAGGTAACTGATGTTTAGAAAATGCTTCTTTAAGTCCAGCTAGATTGATGGATGTCTTTGGGGGTTCATCATCTGGAAGCGCTTCAGAGACAGAACCTATACCCTGATCTTTTAAACCAGCACTTGTCTCGGTTGGTCTGCACAGGTCTTTAAATGAAGAACAACATCAGCATCTTCAATTACACATCAAGACAACATGACATGTCTTAAAAGGTACTTACTGGTAATTGCTGGAGAAATGTGATTGAGACTGATTTTATTAACACCCGTTTCAAACATAGCAATGAGCGAGCTTTTCAGAATTGCCAGCAAGAGTTTTTCCTCTTGTAGAAGAATCTGACGTTTGTCTGGAGTCACATTCACATCGACACAGTCTAATTTGAAACATAGAATCGATGGGATAAATGACAAGTATCAACAAATTAAGTATTGTTAGCATTTATATTTTACATACTTTGTATTATGTACTCTACCTTTCAAAAGTTTGGGGTTGCTAAGATGCTATATTTTCAAAGTACTTTTTTTTTCAACCTGGCTACATTGATTTAAGCATAAATGCAGTAAAAATAATAATAATAATGTCAAATATAATAATAAAAAATAATGGTTTCTAATGTAATTATTTTAAAATGCTATTTATTTTTATAACTGCAAATCAGCATTTTCAGCAGCCAAAGCTTAATAGTTTCACTATTTTTTTAATGACACGTTTGATCAATTAGAATCAAATTTATGAACAACAGTGTATACACTTTTATATGCAATTTAATTAAATTTACTGATTGTTCGGTTAAGTATTACCTGAAGCAACAGTGATGTTTAGAGCAACAAACGGGTATTGATGTCGGTTATACATGTGATAAACCTCATTCACAAGCTTGGAGACCTTGAGGGCAAAAAAACATGAAAAAGATGATTTCGTACATATAAATGATATTAACAAATAAAGCACACTTTAATAAAAAGACCATACCTTTACTGGATCACAGGGTCTTTTATTAATAAAGAAAAACTGTCTGTCAGTAGCACTTCGACCAACACCATGATCCGCTTGTGACACAAACCCTTCAATGCTAGAATTTAATAATATCAATAACCATCACTTTACACAGGAAAATTCCAAGTTATAAGATGGTTCTCATTACCTTATTTGCAAAAATTGGTAATAAGCAGACAATCAAATGAATGTATACACACAAAAACTCACATGAAAAGGTCTTTAGGAACATCTACCCCACTGAGGCCATAGTCTTCCTTAGTTGATTCACTGGGATATATTTGTTGAAAGGGAATCAAACTTTGTAGCTGTGGACAATTAAAAATGTGAAATACTCTACATGTACCTGTCAAACAACAGGCATAAATAATAATAAAGTAAATGTACACATATAACAAAATAAGTGTTGGATTTGTCGTCATTTATCTTCTTAAATAAAAAAACGAAGTAATTCCCACCTGTTTAGGTCCAAACACAGCTCCAATGTTGTCTCTCATGCCGTTACTGCCACTGGTGCATAATACTGTAGTGCGCTTGCCTTGTCCCATCTGGTTGGTGCATGTAATACGCACACCAGTGGAGATGATGCAGTAGGACTGCAAGACGAAAATCATCTTGGAATATTCCTGTGAAGAACCGTAGTTTATTTCTTTCTTATCATGTGTACCATCCCATGTTCCCAAGTATCTCCAAGCTAACCTTTTTGATGTTGCGTTGGAACTCCTTGTGTCGAACGGGCAATGTGGAGAAGAGCTTCTGAAGAGTGACAGTAGTGCCATGCTGACGGGGATGTGGCACACGCTGAGTAAGACGACCATTGTGATCATACACCAGCCGAGCACCGATATGAGCGCTCTCGTAGCAGGTCACAACACTTAGATCACTGTGATCATACAAAACAGTGCAAATTAAGAAAGCACTAAACAGGCTAGAAAGATTAATGAAGAGATTATTAAAACAAGAAATCACAGCATGAAGAACTGTGAGATCATCACTGTACTAGAACATTATTATCATAATTCACCAACTGTAAGATTTGGATGAATTTAAAGTTAAAGTGTTACCTAAGAGCACAAAGTGAGCTCAGAGCTTCACCACGAAACCCAAATGTCTCCACATGTATCAAGTCAGAAAAATCTCTTAGTTTAGAAGTGTGATGTTTTAAAGCTGCAGAAAGGACAGAAATAAGTTACTGCAGGTCAAAAGTTAAATATCATTTAGATTTTAAATTGTTCTTAAAAGAAGTCTCTCAGGCTCACCAAGGCAGAGTTTATTTATTTAAAACAATAATACGGTGAAATAATATTGCAATCTAAGGACTGATCGATATTTTTTATATATTTTAAATTATGATTTATGCCTGTGATAGTGAATCCTGATTCAATACAATACACAGAACTATGCCTATTAATAAGAGAAGTTATTTCACTATTATTAATCTCTAATACTAGTCTATGTGAAACAACTGTAGGCTAAGGAATACAGTAAACTGTGTGAACTTCTAAAACTTGAAAAACACATGAAAAGAATCTGTTCAGGAGATAGAAATACACGCCTGACAAGCTATTGATCATTTTACAGCACACATATATGGTAAAAGACACCTCGTTTAAAGATACAACAGTACATTTATGGAATACAGAAAAACAGTCATGTGAAAAAGTTAGGACACCCCATTGATTTTTTTATGGTTTTCCATATCAGGACATAATAAAATATTATCTGTTTTTTGTCAGTTCTTAAAATTGGGAAAATACAACCACAGATTAACTATATCACAGTACATACAACACTGTGTCATTATTTATTTTACAAAAATTAAGCAAAGACGGAAAAGCTATAGGTGAAAAAGTTAGCACACCCTATGATTCAATTGCCTGTAGATCAACTTTTAGCAGCAATAACTTGGAAGTAATTGTTTTCTGTATGACTTTATCAGTCTCTCACATTGTTCACATTTTGGCCCACTCTTCTTTGTAACATTTTATTGAGTAGCGGTTTATTGAGGTTTGTTTACCTTTGTTTATGCACAGCTCTCACCAAAGCATTTCATTCATGATGAGTTTTGGACTCTGATTGGGTTATTACAGCCACTTGATTATCTACTTTTAAGGAGTCACAGGACCTGCTAAGGAAAACTATAGAATTCAATAGGGTGTCCTAACTTTTTCACATGACTGTATGCATGCTAAAGGCACAACTCTAGAGTGGAGTTTGAATATCTACTGTGCCTGTTAGTAATTTGTAAAAAAAACTGCATTTAAAAACTCATAATACATTCCACATTGATAATAATAAAAATAATAGAAATAAGAATAAAAAATATTTATTGAATGTCAAATCAGCATATTAGAATGATTTCTGAAAGATCATGTGAAAATATGGCTGCTGGAAATTCATGACAGCAATAAATTAATACATTTCAAAAAAAAAAAAAAAAAAAAAAAAAAAAAAAAAAATTATATATATATATATATATATATATATATAAAACAAACAAAAAAGACAACTTACTGAGTCCCTCAAAGTTTTGCTCCTCAACCCCTTTTCCATTGTCAGAAACTTCCACCAACTCTATTCCATTGTCTCTAAGCTTGACATCTAAAAAAAACAACAACAAAAAAACACTTGACCAAACGTAGCAAAACCTCAAATGCAAAGTTTCCTCAAGGTGTCAGTTCTTGAGCTCACCGACATTAGTTGCACCAGCATCGATGCTGTTCTCCACCAGCTCTTTTACAGCAGTGGCCAGACTCAGCACCACCTGTCCAGAGCAGATCTGATGCACAGACTGTTTGTCTATTGCCTTTATAGCTCCAGCAGAACCTGTGCTAGGAATGTAAAACAGTAGTAACAGCACAATACAACAGTACGTCTAGCTTAGCATATAATACCACTATTCTTTTGTTATTTCTCGTTGTTATAATGAAGCAAACAACTGAAAGGAATACACAAAGCAATAAACACTTACCTCGAGTCTGACATTTTTTCTGGAGCAATATATTATATAAGTTATCACTCACAGAAGCTTAACTTTTGAGTTGCATTGGGGGTCTTTTGTAGCTTTTGCTCCCTGTGGTATTCAGGCCAATCAAAAGCGTTAATTTAATGTGTCTTCATTGCTCAATGTGAAAAAATATAACAATGCTTCAACAACGGAGCAGTTCTGATAAACTACATAGCAGTTCACGTGCAATAAACGCGCACATTGAATACCGTAACGTTACGTTAGCTCTCTGCAGCTTTGTGGACATTTCCCGCGGTGTGACGTACAACGTCAGGTCACCACATGTTTTGCGTAGCATGTGATCAACTATGAACTGATAGTGTACTGTTCGGCCTTTTCGTTATATTACTTTGCAAACAAGTTAAATTTTAATTAAACGCGTCTTATTTGCTGCTCGGAATTACATTTTCCCAAAATGTCTTGATATTCTCATTGTATATTTATATAATTTATTATTTTTTTATTAATTTTATTGACGTATCAGATTGTGAAATATTATAATAAAACCGAAGTACCGATTTTAATATTCTATTTTGAAGCGTTTCATCATCCGACCCGAGTAGGGACTGTGTAAAAAGTTCAGCTCTAGTATTAGCCGAAGCTGACACTGAACACATCATTGTTAATAGTTTTTTTCCTGTAACGTGTGTTGTTTATGGAGAGAAAGGTGTATTAAAATTACAATCAATACATAAAACGACTATTTGATTAAGGTTTAGGTGCATAATGCACATAACATTTGTCAATCCCGCCCTCAAATGATAAGAATTTAGAGATACTTCCTAACTCCAGTCATTAGAATCATGGCAGGTCTTTGTCGGTTTACAGGGGTATTTTTATTCGGCCAGTTTTAAATCTTATAAGTGTGGTTTGCCAAATGAAAAGGGCTGTTTTTTTTTTAACGTTGGCCTTCTGAATGGAACTACTGAATGGGATGAACCGAAGTGTCTGTTAGCAAAACGTTATGTTTCACACAACAGAGAGAGTCATGGCAGAAGAAAGTTCGAGTAGCAGTGTAGTTTCTGCTGTTAACAGCCGTAGCTTTCATATAAGACAGGGCCTTTCTACTCAAGAAATAGGACCAAGAGGACGGATATTCACCCTGACAGACACCGAGGAGGACGTCCAGTTTGATAGTGAGTCCACTGCAATATAATGTGCAGCCCCTTTCTTTAATGAGCGTAGTCATGGCTAGAATTTAGGTTTACGAGACAAGTGTTAAGGTTATTTGTTCTTAATGTATGTTAATGTCATTAAATATCATGTGGACAGTCTGTCAAAGTAGCATGTTTAAATAACTAACTTAATTAATGCAATTTTAAGGTGACCCTCCTCCCTAATATTTCATCTGTGGGACTTCTTAGGGGTGTGGGGGCAACTTGAAAATGTTTCAAGCTGATAAGTTACTTAGACCTTACCCACCCCTACTGTACACTCAAGATGCAGCACTGGTATATTTCTATTTGCTCAGCTGTTAAGTGAGTACCTAAATTCTTGGTGTCTAAATGGAGTCAGAGGAAATTGACCTTATGGCTTTACTTGCCAAAGTTATTGCAGAAGGTATGTAATCTCCAGTCCAAGTAGACTCATTTTGGTTAGTTTTAGCTTATTTTGTGCATTTGATGTTCGAAAATAGTCAAACATATTGACTGGTATTCATCTTTTTTATTTGTCGTGTAAATGCAGCCTCAGACTCGGACACTAACTGTGAAGTGTTGCTGGCTGGGAGACAGTATCCATCAATCCAGGAATTTGCCTCTGTAATTCCCAACCAACTGCTGCTAGGATCTCTTCTGGAACACTTGTGCTTTGTTTATGAGCGTGATCCTACACGATCACGTATGCTGTTTAAGGGTAGGCTGATAGTGAAATTTCTGTTATTTTCTGTTATGTTTCACTTTTACTAAGACTCTGAACCAAATTGTCTATAAGCTAAACAACTTGTCAATTAAATCACTCTTTTTGCTAAACCTTTAACAGATTCAAGGTAGTTTAGACACTGTTTACAGATCTCGTCCACTTTTTCCACTCTAAGACATCTAAGACTCACTGAGACATCATTTGCACTGTGATGAACTTTTCATTCCAAAACCCTAAACACAAGACAAAAAAGTTATGTTTTATTTTAAATTATTTGATATATAAAACTATCAATTTTTGTAACTGTGTACACTGGACATGGCATTGTCTATTTTTGATGTAGTCTCTAATGCATGACCTGTAATGTGTATAGTATTGGCTAATATATAGTTTTTTTGAATACCTTCTGTTTCAGTGATAGGCCAGCGTTTAGCTGCCATGAACCTCCTGCCTCCACTGGCTATCAGTGATGAGTTTAGTACAGTCAGACTACAGCATAACCGAGCGTTCACAGAGCTCCTGCATGCAACCAGCTCATCACTATTCCCCCAGGTAATTCAGCAGAATCTGTCATCAATTTCATTTATCATTTTTCATTTCATTTTTTTTTAATGAGTGCTATCCAGCTGATGATTTCTTGAACAAAATAAAAGACCTGTTCGTCTTTTGGATTCTGCAGGAACATAGATACTTGGGTACAGAAGGCCAGAACCTAAGGTAAAAATATTTACACTTTGTAGCAGACCCATTTACATTGCTTTGTAATATCACTACTGTTCAAATACTTGGGGTAAAATGTGATCCCTTTTTATGTTTTTTAAATGATCTGTTATAGTCACAAAGACTGCATTTATTTGTACGTTAATGTGTTATAAAATGTAATTTAATCCTGTTTTCAGCAGCCAGTCTTCACGTGATCCTTTAGAAATCATTCTTATATGCTGATTTGGTGCTCAAGAAATATTTCAATATTAAGCAATTTTGTGTACATTTAGATTTTTGTTTAATTATTACTTCTTTTTTTAATGTTCATAATAACAGCGTTTATTTAAAATAGAAATATTGTAACATTGTGAATATATTTACTGTCACTTACAATCAAATTAATGCATGTATAAATGTGCTGAATACAAGTCATATTGACCTGAAACCTTTGAATGTTCGTGTGTAGTATGTTAACATTTAAAATAAATGAGATTATACTTTTCTATCCTAGAACCAAAGATGTTCTTTTCCAAGCACAGACATCCCGTTACCTTAGTGAATTTGAAGAAATTGCAAAACTGGGTAAAGGATCTTATGGCAAAGTAGTTAAGGTAAGAAAATGTGATCACATTGTCCTTGCAAATATATTAAACACTTGATTTTGAAAGGTGCATACTGAAAACAGTAACACTGTTGTAGGTCACAAACAAGCTTGATGGACAGGAGTATGCAGTGAAAAAAATTCTTATCAAGAAAGTAACAAGAGATGACTGCATGAAGGTAAAGTATGTCACAGATTTAGTTATTGTAGAGGTAATTTACCCACCAAATATATATCTTAACACATCTTTTTTATCTCCGTGCAGGTTCTAAGAGAGGTTAAAGTGCTCTCCAGCCTTCAGCATCCCAATATTGTTGGATATCACACAGCATGGATGGAGCATGTTCAGCCTGCAGTGAAAAGTAAGGAGCTGTGTTGATGTGGAGAGTATTTTCATAACAAATGATACAAGCATGTACAGTTTTCTGTTTTTCTCAGTAGATCCAAAATCACAAGCATTTCCAGCATTACAGAAACCTGCACAAAAAGATGGGTAAGGTGGTTTAAAACATTTTTTCCCCGACTAATTGTTTACAATAGCATATAAAAAATGTCTTGCTTTAGGTGCACACAGGAAAACACCAACAGCAGCGATGGATCATCCATTGTTTTTGAACATTCTGAACAAGCAGAATCCAAAGAAAATCAGGTTGCATTAGAGAGCCTCTTGGTGAAACCCTCAACTTCAAAAGAAGAAGTGGGCCATGCTGTTTGCCCAAAAAATATCCGCAACCCACAAAACTTTGTTCCATGTGTGTTTTTGGGAAAGCCTCGTGCTACAGTTAGCAAATGCCCTGCAGCTAAATGGAATAGCTCAACACTCTCAGAGGACGACCTCAGTCAAAACAGACTGGAATTCAAAAATAACTCCTACATTGATACAGAAGCTCCTGAATGGTCCGAAACGCAGGCACACAGCGTATGTGGTTCATTTAAACTCTGAATGTAAATATTAATTTAAACGAGGGATAATTATTTTGTAATCTTATTTTTTGGTTCTTGTCTATAGGCTCAGTTCCACTTAATGCTTTATATACAAATGCAGCTGTGTGAGCGATCTTTGAAAGACTGGATACAGGAAAGAAACTCAAGCATCTTGATGTCAGTAGGTATGATCAATTTATACATACAAGGTAGTATAATTTATATAAGAGTTTACACATTTTCTTTAATTGCCATTTTATTTTTTGGACATGTCTTATAAATTAAAAGATTCCCCTTTTCTTATGTGACCCTGGTCAAAAGTATAAGTGTCAATTTTGAGAAATTGAGCTTTATGCATAATCTGAAAGCTGAATAAATACGCTTTCCATTGGTGTATGGATAGCAAAATATTTGGCTGAGATACAAGTATTTGAACATTTTGAATTGAAAAAATCTAAATGCTGAGAAAATCACCTTTACAGTTGAACAAATGAAGTTCTTAGCAATGCCTATTACTAATCAAATATTGAGTTTTAATATATTTACAGTAGAAAATGTACAAAATATCTTCCTAATTATTTTTGGCATACAAGAAAAATCTGTCATTTTTTTACCCATACAATGTATTTTTGCCTATTGCTACAAATATACCCCAGCGAATTGAGACTGATATTAGGGTCACACATAATATTTATAATAAATATAAAAGTCACTTATATACACCCTTTTTCTGCTTTTGCAATGGATGACACATTAGCAGAACAGGAAAGACAAGAAAAGCTGATTTACAGAATTTTTGGACATGCAATAACAGATTTTTTTAACACTCAGTCACAGCATATAATTGTATTCTTGGATTATTTTACCTTTTGTTATGTATATATTGATCCACAGATCCTCATGAGTCAATTGATTCTGAACACGGATTGAAAATTTTAAAGAAAATACTTGAAGGAGTGGAGTACATTCATTCCTGCGGTATTATGCATAGAGACCTTAAGGTATGTGTGCTTATTTTGTTGGTGTTGGTATTGTTCACCTCACTTATATCTAGTACATGTCTGGTTTGGAACTGTATGTGCATTCCTCTACATGGGAGGAGGCCTAGTGTTTTGATAAAAGATATTAGGCTGGTGTGGCACAACAGTTTGCAAAGTAGGATGGACTTTTGCACAGCAAAAGGTAGAGAGCTTGTTGATGTCTGTGACATAATTTATTAGCCAAATGGATTGTTCTTTGGAACATTTCCAACCTTGTTTTGTTTACAGATCCATTTTGAAAAAGTTACCCATAAGTGTTGCTGTTGATAGCCTTAGTGTTAGTGTGGCAACATATACAGTGCATCTGTGCTTACAGCTACCTGAGTTCAATTCCCGTCTCTCCTACCCAATGCTTTTTTTTATTTCTGTGCTGTTTTAATAATAATGGAATAAAAGCCCAAACATATAACTTAAAAATGTACTTTATTCTACATACTGATTCATTTAGTGGCCTCTTGACAGCCAGCAAATGGAATCAACTAGTCACTTTGACAAACATTGTTTTTGCCCTTTTATAAACCAACTCTTTGGGGCGGTTTCCCAGACAAGAATTACATTTAGCCAGTACTAGGTCTTTGTCAATTAAGGACATTTAAGTAGTTTTTTAGAAACATGTCTTCCAAAAAAACAGTCTGTGAGCATTTTCAGACCAAACAATGGAAGTATAATTTATTTTAAGATACGCAAGGCCAGCTTTTTCCAGTTTAGACAGCTCTAACATTTATTTTAATCTAGGACTAGTCTCAAAGCCTTTGTTCTTGCTCAGATTTGTATTTTTAAGCCACGTGGATCTAAATAAGCATATAGATCTTGGAGTAAAAGGCAAGAACACAGTTACCTATGAAACTCAAAAACAAATATAATGACGCTTATGTGATTAATATGTTAAAGCTGTTTAACACCATAATTTTGGATATGTATTACTTTAGGGCCCAGTTTCACAGACAGGGCTTAGCCTAAACCAGGATTAGGCCATAGTTCGGTTAGGACATTTAAGTAATTTTATAAACATGCCTTAGAAAAAATCATTGCTGGTGTGCATCTTAGAATAAAACAAAGGCACTGACATGTTTTATGAACAGTCAATGCAAGTTTCTTTCATTTCAAACAGCTCAGATTTATATTTAGTCTAGGACTAGGCTTAAGCCTTGTCTGTGAAACCGGAAGTAGATTGTGTGTGTGAGTGTGTGCTTTTATTATTTACAGCCTAGAAACATTTTCCTTTATGGACCTGAGTCTCATGTGAAGATAGGGGACTTTGGACTGGCCTGCAGGAACTTAATAATGGATGAACATGAGCAGCTGCCCTCTAGCTCTCAAGCAGGTGTAAACACAGGTGAGAGCTCTTCTGTATTCTTATTTTAGTTATTATTATTATAGATCACCCAACCTTGCCTGATTAAAAATTAAATGACAAAAAAAAACCACCAGTGAAGCACTGAAACACAAGAATGATTTATTTGATTTTAGTACATTCAACATAAACAGTGATGGATAATGGACAGTGTATTACCATGCTATTTAGATTTGCACTAGCTGCTTCTTAAAAATATTTTTTTGTGGACAAAATCAAAGTATATTGAAAAGTGTATATGAAAAGCAAATTGGTAAATATTCTTGTGATTTCAAATGATTGATTTTAAAGCATTAATCTCATAAGATTAATACAGTTGTAATTGTCCAATGTAAATTAATTTGTCTCAATTCTAAGTTGATAAAATAAAATATGATGCATACATTTAAGAAGGTTTACAAATGACCTTTATAAAAGTAAATAACATCCTGAGGTTACTATAAAAAATATGCATATAAATGTAAAAGCTGATAGAACACAGGTAAAATATAGTTTCATAATAAATATTAGATTATACATATGTAAAATAATGTGTTTCATCAAATTTTATGTATGTGGTATTAAAAAGGAAATCTAAAAAAAATATCTAAAAATCTATAGACACCTTGATTAAGTCCTTGAATTTGATGGTATTGGACCTGAAAAGTCCTTGAAAGGTTTCCATTTTTACTTTGATTATTCTTTTTTTCCTATTTGTTTTAAAAATACTGCCGATTTATTCTCAGTAGATGGCAGCAGTGACTTAATGCACACTTGCAACATAGCCTAATTTCTCATACACTTTTTACACTAGACTCAGCTCACACTAGTGGAGTAGGAACTTTTGTTTACGCTGCCCCTGAACAACTTGAAGGTTCTCACTATGATTCAAAGGTAAGAAAACTGTAAAGCTACAATATAAAGTCTAGTGTTTTTTGGGGCTGAACTTTAGCGTGGACTGTTGCATCTTAGGAACATATGCTCATTGTTTGTTTTATTTGTTCAGTCGGATCTGTACAGTATAGGAGTGATTGCATTTGAGTTATTCCACCCATTTGGGACCGAGATGGAGCGCGTACACATACTTGGAGAATTACGGCAGGGCAAGATCCCCAAAATGCTGTCCAAAAACTGGCCACTTTTGTCCAAGTATATCACCCTACTGACCAGCACTGATCCTTCAATGCGACCAAGTGCATCTCAGTTACTTCAGAGTGACCTCTTCAGCACCAATGACATGGTATGTGTGGCTCTAAAGTTGTTTTTTTACTCCCAAAATTGACCCCAAAAAAATTGTTTTGAAAAAAACTGACCCTTTAACTTTGTTGACATTTTTTATTTTAGGTCATTCACAGTTTGAAATGCAAGATTGATGAACAAGAACAGGAAATTGTTCAGCTCAGGAGACAGATCAGTGAGCTACGGATCTCTCAAACTGCAATGCACGGTCCACAAAAGACACAATAATAGTAACTATTTTTAACTGCCAAAAGTGCTTAAGATTTGTACATAATGTGAATTGTTGTTTAAAGATTGTTGTATGTGTGAGGTCTGCTCTGCTTGTATGTATATAAAAGAGTGCCATATTTAACTTGACAACAAGTTTGTAAAGTAAAGTTCCATGCAAGTGGTGCATTAGTCTCCATTTATCTGACTCTTTAAAACTAAGTAAATATTATCTTAAAAGTAAATGGTACATCTATAGTTCTCCAATAGTATTCATGACAATTATTGTGAATATTAATAATACCCTAAGGGGGGATATATATATATATATATATATATATATACATATACATACACACACACACACACACCCTAATGACATGTTACTACAGATACCAATATGTAATGCAAAATTAATACTTCAGATGACTTCATTACATTTTAAATTTGATTATTAATGCATTCCATTGCTATAATATTAATAAAAACTTTTGTAGCCTTATCAATGAACTTGGTACTTTAAATATTTATGATAATGACGCAATATGATACTGAAGCCACACAAGCAAGATTTAAATGAGAAATAACAATGAGATTTACATAAAAAAGAATGTTCATGGTGGATACCGAGATGCCACAACCTACCGTACGATCCACCAATACCCATTACAACTTTAGAACGCCATTCAAATAATATAAATGTGTACGAAACACTACTCCTCTAAATTTTATCCACGGAAACGATTTCAAATATTATTCTAAAAACGATTATTTCTTGGTCGACGTGTTGACAGCAACAAAAACGTTTAACTGCCTTGACGGCACCGTTCAATAAGGCCACATCCACACACAAAACTGGGTTGGCTGACATTACGAAAGTACCCGGATGAATCCGTGGGGAAACTACGTCATTGTTCACCGCCGGACGCTCTTTGGATTTTAGAATGGATGAACTCATTTAAATTAATCATAAATTTACAGGTACGTGTATTATTTGATTTAAATATAACATATGCTTGCTGCGGGTGATTTTTGGAGAGCGTGCGTTGTGTGGTTTGCGTCCATTGCGTGGCACGAAATTGAAAACACCGGGTTTCGCAATGAGTCTTTCAGCGGCGTTGCCTTCTCGGCCAAGGCACCGGTGAATTTCAAATTCCGTGCCCCTCCTTTCTACCTGTTTTCGATTAAAATCGACATTTGGCTAACTAAATTTAGTACTGTTGTCTTGTTTATGTTAGTAAAGGGACACTCCACATATATCAACATCTCCTTGATTCATAGACAGGCTCCTCGAAGTGCGTGACCATGTTCATGCCGCGTTTCGTCTGTATTGTTACGTTTCGCCGTTACCATGGCGTTTGTAGCTACAACACAGCGCTCTTTAAATAAGTCCTAACTTCTCGCGCCAACGAAAAAGGCAGCTAGCTCGTTAGATTTCACTGACGAGTATTTCACAATCTTTTAATATAACTACAAAAGCTTGTATTCATAGTGTTTTGTGTATAAATAATGTGCGGCAGAGGCCTATCTCGCACGCGAAGCCTTTAGCCGAGCACGCTAGATAACAGTTGGCGGACGTGCGGAGAGATTGTGTACTACATGATCATTTCCTTATGCAAAATCACACACGGAACCGCCTCTGTAGTTGTTGAACTGTGTTTTAGGAGTAATAGAATCTGACGACCTAGACGAAGGTACACACATTTTGCTGAGATTTTATTGTGGGACGTGTTGATGTGACAGTTCACTGTAAACAGTAGCTATAATGAAGTAACCGAGGCCACGGGCCCATGCTGGCGCTCAGCTCAATAGATCAACACACACCGGCTAGTACACCAACACATATTTGTCTTATTCGATCAAATCTTGGTTGGCCGTTCACAAGAAAAGAAATCTGTATGATGTTTGATGTTTTGCGTCATTAGTGTAGACAAGCGTGCTTGAAGTTCAATGTTCACTTTTATTTGTTGTACTTTCACTTTGGCGCCATGTCTTTTTGGGCTTTAACCCAAGTTAACGCGCTGTCTTCTTAGATGCTTCGTTAGTTATATGTAGTGTATTTTTTCTTTTTTTATTTGTCCCAAAGTCATGTGACTATATCTATTTATGAAGGGTTATAGTTTGACAATATGGATTTTAACCTTAAATGGCTGGAAGGAATAATGTCCCGAAAAACAGTAACGTTAACGTTATTTGTATTAAATGGCCTTACTGTAAAAATAATAGCAAATTTATGGTGTAATTATGAGCAAATATCCGTGTTGTATATATTGTCACCGTGCTATAACGTGAACAACAATTGGTGTTTATTATATATTTCTCAGAGCTTTCTAGCTAAATAATTTGTTGTGACGTTATTATGATGGATATATCATTTTGTGTTTAAAACGATATATTTTATTAGAGGAAAGGAAAGTAAGAGGAAGTTTACAGTATAGATATATGCTTTGTGCGAGTGTCTTACTTTCTTGTAAGGTACTTGTTGCATTTGACACTAAAAGACTTTACCTGAACCTGTGCCTTTAAAACCATTTCATGTGCAAATGAAAAATCTGTCTGTCTTTTCACAAGTTATTGTGTTGACACACACGCATGTTTTTTTCCACAGAAAATGAATAATGACCATAGTTGACAAACCTCCAGAGAAACCTGACCTGGAGTCAGTGCGGTGCAAGCACTCCAGCTCCCTGACACCTTTCTCCTCCAGAGACATGGAGAGCAGTAGTTCGAGCTGGAGTGTTGGCCCTTCTGCCACTGAGCTTTCAAGGGCCAAGACTGCCTGTATGGCCCCAAGCATTGGAGTGACTGTGAATGGTAGTAATAACACAGCACTTCAAGTTGAAAGGCCCAGAGAGCAAGGCGAGTGCTTTTCTTTATTGTTAACTTTTAATTGGTGTAATCACTTTAAAAGTACAACGATAGGTTATATTGTATTGTTTGTGTAATATATGTTTGTTTTTATTTTTTGGACCATGTAGTGGTCATGACCAGTGGGGATGGCATTGCTCTTCCTCAGAAAGTCCTGTTTTCCCCTGACCGGCTTTGCTTGAAATGGAACCAGGTCCACCGCGTTGGAGCAGGTCTCCATAACCTGGGCAACACATGTTTCCTAAACTCTACCCTGCAGTGTCTGACTTACACGGCTCCCCTTGCCAACTACATGCTGACCAGAGAGCATTCCAAAACATGTAAGTGTGCATGAATTTTGTGACTTTGCACATAATGCTTGGCATGGTTTTGTTCTAACAATGTACATTCATCCTCTTTACATGCAGGTCATGAGCCTGGGTTTTGCATGATGTGTACCATGCAAAATCACATCATCCAAGTGTTTGCCAACTCTGGAAATGTCATTAAGCCTATCGGTGTGCTTAATGAGCTAAAACGTGAGTGTACAGTTTATCATCTGCTTAAAAATCATGTTACAAATTTACAATTTACCTCGCTATACTAGTAATGTAACACTCAAATGCAACATAAAAAGCACAATTCCAAATATGGTGATAAAACACTTTTAGAGCTAGATAAAAGTTGAGGGTTTAGAAAAGATAATCGTTGAGGTTAAACCTTGAAGTTTGTTTAAAAACAAGCAACACATCAACAGTGCGACGGATGACTGTTATTTCTAAAATGGACCGCTGATCTTTTGTGCTTATCCTAAGGGATTGGAAAGCATTTTAGATTTGGAAGTCAAGAAGATGCCCATGAGTTCTTGCGGTACACAGTGGATGCTATGCAAAAGTCCTGCCTGCCTGGAAACAAGTGAGTTCCCACAAAGCAGTTTTATTCACCATTTTAGTAGCATTATGAGGCACAATATAGACATTTCATCATTTGTTAGTACATTAACTGTAATGACTGCATACTTGTATCTAATCTTATACTTATTATTTTAATTAATTGTCAGATTGGACAGGCAAACTCAGGCAACCACTTTTGTACATCAAATATTTGGGGGTTATCTGAGATCAAGAGGTAGGTCATAAGGTTTTTGATTTGGTTTGTGTATTTTTTTTCTTTTTCTTTCTTTCTTTCTGCATTGCAAATATAGTTTATAAAAAGACACCTTTTTAAACGTAGTGTCTCGAAGTTCAATTTATGTATCATTTTATGTTTCTTTTTCAGTCAAATGTTTGAATTGCAAAGCAGTTTCAGATACTTTTGACCCATACCTAGATATTTCGCTGGAGATAAAGGTGACAAACATTTTTTGACATAAATTTATCTTACAGCTGAAGATTTTTTATTAAGTGTGGCTTCAATGGTCTTTTTTATTTATTTATTTTTTATGTGTTTTGCAGACGGCTCAGACACTCAGTAAGGCTTTTGAGCAATTTGTGAAGCCTGAGCAGCTTGATGGGGACAATGCGTATAAATGCTCCAAGTAAGTTTTCAGTGCATATTACCACCACATTTTGTATTACCCGATTTTTGCATGTACAGTTACCATACATTTGTAGTCATACATTGACCCCATTGACCACTCTTGACAAGCACCTTCTTGCAGACTTTCATTTTTTCTATATAGTATAGTGCATTTAGAGATCAAATTATGTGTCCGTGTAGATTTTTTTATTTATTTATTTATTTTTTAAAATTTTCACTTTCACTCAAGTTTATACTAATATTCTTTTGTCATGGCAGATGTAAGAAAATGGTAACCGCCTCAAAGAGATTCACCGTTCATCGCAGTTCTAATGTTCTCACCATCTCACTAAAGCGGTTTACCAACTTCAATGGAGGAAAAATTACAAAGGTACACTGCATAAGGTCATAAGACAAAAACTGATTTTATAGCTGCTTGCTATGATACTGGACAAACTGGTCTGGCCAGATCAATCATTCATATTTTTGAGATGTTGTCTTGTTGCAGGACCTGTAATAGGGCTAGGTCAATGTGCTTAAATGTTTTAAATACATTTTAACAGCGTTAAAATGTCATCAGTTAATGCATTGATTTTGCAGCCTTAAATATAATGATTTTAAATCCTTCACAGGATGTGAGATACACAGAGTATCTAGATTTGCGCCCATTCATGTCTCAGTCTCATGGGGACCCACAAATCTATGCTCTATATGCTGTGCTGGTTCATTCTGGCTTCAGTTGCCACGCCGGACACTATTATTGTTACATTAAGGTAAGTCATCAAGTACAGACCTTCATCTTCTTTATTCTGTGTTTACAACATAATATATGAATGATTAATTTGATCATCTATTGCAGGCTAGCAATGGGCAATGGTATCAGATGAACGACTCATCGGTATCTCTCAGCGACATAAGAACAGTGCTTAATCAGCAAGCTTATTTGCTGTTCTACATCAGGTAAAGGTCTTAATTCACTTCACATGAATTAAATGTACAATTTTTGTTTTGCCGCCAAGTGTGAGTCTCATCAGCAAAACGCTTGTTTTAATTTAGGTCACCTGATGCAAAAAATGGAAGTGATTTTAGCCAGATGAATCCTACTCCAGGCCAGTCATCTCCTCGACCATCCATTCCAGTCAAGATGAATGGGCCTCAGTACAACACCCCATCCTTCATTGGCCCTCAGCTGCCACCCCATATGCTAAAGGTACTGCTAAAACGCATTCAAACAAATAACAGCTAATTAGCCTTGTTTGCTGCTTCTCTTACTTTTTCACTCTGTGTACTTTGCAGAATTCGTCATACGTAAATGGGAATGGTTCTTCAAAGGACTACCATAGTGGCTCCAAACCCAACAGAAGTTTCTGTGGTGTGACCAAATTAGGCTCATGCCTATCTCATACGTCCTCTTCTGCATCCGCATCCTCTTCTGCTTCACTTGTTCGGCCCATGGGCATTCCTGACTCATCCAAGAGGCCAAAGTTAACTTTTATTATTGGTCAGAACAAACCTGTGAGACCTACTCAGACCCAGTCAAGCCCTAACTGCTCTTTACCTTCAGCCTCTCATCCTCAGCCCACCTCTTCCAGCACCTCAGTGTCTACCTCAGGCTTCTCACAGGTCAATGGAACTCACACTGGAGCTTCTTTCTTAGTTCCTTATGGTCAGGAATCGTCTGAGGAATCCGACCAAGAGGCTGGAGCTTTGGAGAATGGATCCGTTAAGCCTTATCTTGCTCCCAAGATAACCAATGGGAATGGGGTAAAGGACGACAACCAGTCCCACAATTCCAGTTCACTGCCTCCGCTTACTCCGAAGACAAATGGATCTAATGGCTTTCCAGAGTTACATGTACATGAAAATGGTTCAGGACCTGCCCACAAATCCCAGAATGGCCTTCCCAAAGCCAATGGTTTTAACCATACTGATAAGGTACATACTTGATGTAAATTTGTGGCCTGTAAATTACTTCATATTTCACATTAATTTAAGTTTGTTTGTTATTACTCAAGAAAAGTGTTTTATTCATTTTTTCAGATTGTGGGTGCACCACATTCTTCATCACAGAGTGATAATCAGTCTAATAGTTCAGACATGCAATTCAGCTTAAAGCCTGGAAACAGTGAATCAAGGTGAGATTCTCTAACTTTTATTATTATTAGTTTTATTATTATTATTATTATTATTATTATTATTATTATTATATATATATATATATATATATATATTTTTTTTTTTTTTTTTTTTTTTTT
>JAUYWG010000046.1:6704569-6721639 GCA_034779775.1 Enteromius afrohamiltoni | reverse complement strand
ATACATACACTCACATTTTCGCTGTGAGTAGTAGGCCAATATAAAGTACAAAACCTTATTTACTAATTAAAAAAAAAAAAGCCCCACTAGTAGGCAGCTGCTTTCAGATGATATTAAAGGCCCTGTGATGTAATTTACAGTATGTACAATTTGTTCAAAATAGATTGTTCACATTATGTAAGCAGTAGTTTTATATTGTTTACACAATGGATGTGCACTTTTTTATTGCTTTTTTATCGTTAACGTTTTCTGTGTCAGTGTGTTTTTGTTTGTTTGTGTTACTTGAGAAAATAGATTTAGTGCTTTGCTGTTTTGGTAATGTTTTATGTCAGACAGGTTGGATCAGGTATAGTATGGACTAGAGAATTTAATTAGGGTTGCTGTTGGATAATTATGATGGGTGTGGGTTCATCAAACCAGCATGGATTTACACTGAATAAGCCCATTTGTTGGTATTGTTGGTAAATGTACACAACAGGTTCACAAACACAATTGGAAATGTCTGGAAATGTCTTAAATTTTAGGTTATAGCTGATGGGCCATTTTTGGTCATAAAATAAAAAACAGTATCAGCCTAAACTTTCTATCTCTATATACCTAGTTCTTCATTTTTAGAAATTAATTTCTGATTAACCAAACTGTCTTTTGGGTTTTGTTCATTCATTCATCCAGCAGCTCCAAACCACCAAGTACTGATGGCCAGCCATGTTTCTCACCTTCAAGAAAAAGGATGAACTCTTCTTCAGACTTTTCATCTCAGTCTGCTTCACAGGTACAATCTGCATCATTGTCTGATGCGTCATTGGTCTCAAAGACTACAGACCATGACCTTCAAGCCCACACAGTTTCAAAAGATGAGCCGATTCAGGGCCATGACATCCATGCAGGGGCTGGCATGTCAGAACTTCAGAGCAACAACTGTCTCGGCCTCCTTGTTGGTGATGGTCACACAAGTCCTCACAGGTTAAAGGAAGACTTTAGGTGCAGTGAAGAAGGAAGCAAAGAATCAAAGCCATCACACTTAGACAAGTTTGGTTCTGGTGATGGACGGAGCGAGGACAGGAATAGGGTTTTAGAGCGGCCACTCTTTTCTTCAACAGTGAAAGACAGGGACCGGTACAGACACTATAGGGAATACAGAGAAAGAAGCCGGAGCCACTATGGTCATAGCTATCGAGAAAGTCGTCCTTTTAGAGACCGCTCCAGCAGTAGAGAACGACATTACCGAGATCACTGGGACAGATTCTCGCATCACCGTCGAGAGCACCACCATTCCCAAAGAAGACCCAGAGAGGAACGCGACCGGAGTAGGGAAAGGAGATTTGTAAGTGACTCTCATCGTCCCTCTGGACACCATAACCGGGATGGATATTTCAGTCACAGCCATCGTGGGGTGGATGGTGGCTATGGAAGGACGTCCCATACAGTGAATGGTTCAAAAGTAAGACCCTCTTCTCCACGTTCTGTCAGCCCACTGCCTGGACATTACAAGCGGAAACGCAGTACTTCAGCTGATGCAAGGCAAAGCTCTGATGAGTGCAGAGCAAAGAAATACAAAAAGAAAAAGAGAAACAAAGAAAAGCACAGGTGAGTCATTTTTACTAGAATACTTTCTTACTGCTTTCTTTTGCTCTGGATTCACCACTGCTTTTTAATTTGAAAAACATCTGAAGCTTTGTCAATTTTTGTTGTTGTCCTTTTTAATATTTGAAAGGGTGAGAACTTAAAACCACTGGAAAAAAGACCTAAAATACTAGTCGAATTATCATTGTGACTTTCCACTTACAGGCACTCAGAGAAGGAACCATCTGAGTGCAATGAGGATAGCAGCTCCAAGAGACACAAAAAGAAGAAAAAGAAAAAGAAGAGGAGGGAGGATGAGGAGAGGCTTCACACTAGGAGAGACGTCACTCCGAGGCGGGAAGAGCATGATTCTAGAACCAAGAATGGTGCAGAGAAAGGAAGTCTGCACCACAGCTCTGAGTCTCTTCACAATGTCCATAGAGACCATATGGTGGACCGGCAACAGCTCAATGGACACAAAGGTGCTTAATATTCAATAGTTTAGACTTGAGGTCTTCTTCAACCGAGCAAAGAAGCAGCAAAGCATGCTTCGGCCAATAGCATACTTTTGTTGTTGTTTTGCACTTTTTTTTTTAAATTTATCTACACTTTTCACACTTTAAATTAAATGGAGAAAAAGAAAGCAAAGCATGAATTTAAGATAAAAATTAGTTGAGATGATTTTTGATTTTAAATATTAAAGAAATATGACAAATAACCCATGCAATCTTTGTTTTTCTCCATGTTCCACCAAATGTCTGTTTTATATAGGTGATAAAAACTGCCTTTTGGGTGATAAGGTTTGTCTTTGCATGGGCCAAAGCTTATTAACAAAAAAGCAGAAGCAAAGCAGTTAACACTGCATATATATCAGAAGATACCATCAGCTTACTTATTATTTCAGTGTTAAACTGGTTTACCAGAAATTGACTACAACTGGATTTTACACACACCCTCCCAAGGCTCACATACATCCGCAGTCACACTTTTGATCTTGGAAGTATATTGTACTTTCACAGGTAAATGTAATTTGTGGAAGAATTAGCTAATGTAGTTTGTGTAAATGTTTTGTTTTTCTTCAGCTAATGGCCTGAGCTGTTACAGTGGAAGTGAACTTGATCATACTGGGATGGATAAAGACAAATCCAAATATTTTGATCACTCTACCACTGTCAACGGCACAAAGATGCTCTCAAATGGAAATGGAGATGTGGACGGTGTATGTCACAGGACGCCTTCAGATGTTGAAGTGAGTAGAATGTGCTTTTTCAAATACAAATATACAGGATTCTAAGCTAAAGTAGCCACATTTTAAATAATGGAGATTCTGAAATGATTATGATGCAGCAATGTTATTAAAAAAGTGTTTTTTTTTACCAAATATGATGAAAAAAGTAGTGTTGCATTATTATAACTTAACTATATTAAAAAAATGCAATATGACCATCTCTAACTCTATATCAATGTTGGCGTTGCATTTGAGCATGTAATTAATCACGGATAATATGCAGCACATCAGGTTGATTGATTGCTGTTGCACATCCCTAATTTAAATGTAAAATAATATATAATGTAAATAAAAGTTTATATTAAATTCTGAATTTATAATATTATTTTTCTTGCATTAGAAATGCATTCGGTTTGTATGTGTTTTTTAGGGTTGTAGTTGCACTGACTGTTCTAACTGATCTCTGGTTTTCACAGAACGCCACACATCCTCACTAAAGGGAAGGTGATTTCTTGATCACACCTAAGGTAAGAACTGTATTTTGGGCTAGATTTTTTTATTTTATTTGTTTTAACAAAATAAGCTCAGCTCTAATTGTCTTGTTCCCTCTCTCCTTATTTAAAGACTCTGAAAACCACCCATGCAAGCATGTGAAAAACAAAATCTACAGCTACAGTTCCTGACATGGTGCTTAACATTTAGAACATACTGTATTTTTACCACAAGATGAATTTTAAAGTTTCATTATTTTGTCTTTTTCGTTTTTTCTTTATTTTTAAGGCTATGGATTTTTTAGTACACTGTACATAAATGAACTTTGATCATGGAAAGAAAAATCTATATAAAGTTAATATATGCGATTAAAACAAAAGCCTGGAGCTTAACATCAGAATTGCTGCTCAGACATACAGACTCAGGATTTTCTCACTTGTGAAGATGAGACAAGCGCTCCCTTTAAGGAATCGAACCTGGGAACGACAAGAACATTTATATGCTGCATCGGCGGAGAAAGACTGCTTGTCTCTTGGCTTCAAGTTATGATGTCACCATTTTCACATATCGGTTGAGAGAACTGACTCAAAGGAGCAGCCTTTGCTAATGCTACATGTGCACTTACATCACAGTTAACCTGGACACACTTGAGGACATAAGATGTTTGCTTTGCTGTCTCTTGTACCTCTTTTTTTTTAGCATCTCACTGTATTACTCTCTATCTGAAATTCCTCAGTCAAACCTATCTAGAATGCAAGTTCATTGCATCTTTTTGTTTTTAATTCTCACTGTTTAGGTTCCTTGAATCCGCTTTGATTTTAGTCAAGATAATACTGTGAATTTAAGTTGAACTGTACTATCAGTTGTTTGTTTTTTGGTCCTGTATCAGGAGTTCAATAGAGACACTTTCTGTAAAGCCACTCATAATGTAGGCCATGTTCTCTAAACATTTGTCAACTTTTTTTTTTTTTTCTTTTTCTTCAGCAAAATGAAACAGACATGAAAATGGTTATATTCAACTTCATTTTACTGTAGCATGTCAAAGTAAATGTATACAGTGTACAATATGTTGAGTGAGAGGAAACGGCCTTAATGTCTGAAATTGTAATATTTTCTCTCACTATGTTTACAACATTTTGTTGGAGTGAATGAACATGTATGTGATGATGGGAAGTGTTTGATTTTGTAAAGGGTGGGGTTTCCTTTTTACATATAAAGAACGACTTGAGATTTGTTTTGTTTTGTGAAAAATATCTTGATTTTATGTGAAAGTTGTTTGAGCTACATTTTAGTGTAATCTTAACGCAGACTTTAATTTGCCCTGTACACCAGCAAATCTCAATATTCAAAATTCATACCGATGTCGGCTTATTATAGTACTGCATGAAATTATTCATTACTAGATGAGAGTGCACAGTACTTACAAAGCAATAACATGCAAAATGTTTTCCTGCGTATATTACAAACAAAAAACATTCATTCCAATATTGGGATCCTTTATTAATACGAGCAAAAAGGTTCATTTTGTGATTTAAAGATTCTGTTTGAAGGAATGATGGCATCCCTTGCCATGTGTTCTTCAAGGAGATTGAACAAAGTATTTTTGAATAATTTATTTTCCAATTATTTAGCTGTGATTAAGGGGGCGATTTTTGTGAGTGTTTTGAATAAAAGACTGAGGATAAACAGTAAAGACATTTTCCAGTCCGTTGGTTCATATTTAATATCTGTACATATATTAGCGGAGGACACTGAACATTGCTTGGGGAAAAAACAATGGTGTAATTACAGTATCTAACATTTACCATCATCCATCACGCCTCATCTTTCCAAGTACAGTACATCACACTAGCCTGGAGACCTCAAGTAGGCGGTGACTTTCAATTTTGTGGACTAAAATTGAGGGTGGAGGGCTGCGGTGACAAGCAGCTCAAATATGAGCGGATTTGTTTCCTTCACTTAATGAAGTCATATCTTTGCAGAATCACAAAAATGGTCATCTGCTGAGGTCATAAATTCAGGGCCAGTGGCTTCATTGACGTAATGACAAATTCATCTGAGATATCTGAATTACTATTTACTGACACACACAGGGTTCTAAACCAAGTCTTAAAAGCATGCTGCATACTTACCATAGAAATGTTAAGCAGAATACATATGACAATATTTTCTTATATTAACTATTATAATAATCCAAAAACTTTCCATAAAATTATACAGGCATTTGATTTTTAAGCCTTAAATTTCAGATGGGTTTGGCTGCGTATCGCTCTGGTTTTGTCTTAACATGTAAACTTAGAAAAGGGGGCCATCATATTCTCTATATTTCACTTTAAATTAGTATTGCTGTCCTATGTGGAACTGGACAGTGGTGAGAGTGGACTGTGGTTAATTTAATTTAAAAAATATTCCTTAATTAATATTTTGCAGTTTATCTTTAAGTATTTCCTTTACATTTTCCAATTAACTATAAGAAATATTGAGGTTCACGTTTACAGAGCCATATAGCCTTCACTTAAAAGATCTGAGCTGAATAGCTGTATACAAAAATTGCATATACATAGGTTTAGGTCCATGGAGTTTCCAAAATAGTTCAAATAATACAAATAATTATGGCTTTTGTGATATTATTTGCGTGTATATCTGTGTGTTATTTACAAACATGGTAAAAACAAAACAACAGGTTCACATTGGCATTATTACATAAATACAACAAAATACTTATATAAACTTATATTAGCAACAATTAAAATCAAAAGCAGAATGCAAAAGGGTTGTATAGCTTGCATTATTCTTAAAAAGGCATCAAATAATATTAGCATATTAAGAGAATGTCAGAAATTACAGTACTTTATATAATACTAGGCCTATTTAGGACCTTAGAAACATAATAAATATAAAAGGAATTATTTTTTCTTCCAAATCCAAGCCAGTCCTGCTGATTTGGATGATAATGAAATGATTAAAATGAAATCATTTAAAACTACTGATGCAATTAAGACAATATTTGATATAATACAATGGCGCTAAAAATGATTCAGCATGAATCCCTGCCATATCAATCTATTTTCTGCATCCGTAGACTACTTCTGAACTGACATCATCAGTAGTTTGGTATACTTTACATACATTGCATCCACATCTAAATATTACCAGAGCTTAAATGTAGGCTTTTGACTTGAGAACATCTCCATAACGATACCTGGAAATGGGCGGTTGCAGTTCCTGTTGTAAGCAGCAGGAGGCGCTACTTTATGTTACACCGTCGCATAATATAAAGCAGATACTGTATCATAGTCAAATAGTTCAGCAGTTCTTTCTGACAAACACACATTCAGCATACGGTTGCATTGTTTTCCCCACACAATCAGTTTGTTGAAATATATTTAGTACACATCCCTTACATTACCTCAGGGCCTATACGGACCCCATAATGTTTTAAATCTTGTCCTTTATCCTCAGAGAGCCCATGTCTCCGTCTTTCACCTCCTTCCGGATCCTGTGTGAAGGTTTCCACTTGAAGAGTGATTATTAAACCCGAATTCGAAAGGTCTACGGCTTACTTTTTAGTGGCCACTCGCCGTTTCCTAGTAGCCAACATGTCGTAGAAAGGATCCCTGCTAATGCTTGCCCTGTAGGATAACAAGAACAAAAAATAAACTGTATAATCACAGCATAAACATATGCATCCGTGTTAAAGCAGTCAACCTTATTATAAAACAGGGTTCTTTTATGTAGGCGTTTAATGTAGGTGTTTTGGCCAGTCCTACAGGACATACTGAGCGGTACCGCCGCTTCCTATACGCAGAGTATGCAGTCTGCGTAGGGCACCAGAATCCAGGGGGCACCCAGTTTCTCAAAAACAAACAACAACAAAAAAACTTTCGTTCTATATTATTAAAAATGTATACATAAGCATAAAAAAATCTAAACTTGAACATACATATAATTTATAGGCTAAATATAGGCTAATTATACAATTATTTTATGATGAACGCAGCGCACACGGGACACGCGTTCCCGCATCTGCGCACGCGCTCGCTCTCACCTTTGACGCGGCTGAATACAAATATATATCATAATTGATGGACAACTAGGCTATATCAGGAAAAAAAGACATCAGTGCAACCCAGCGCAGGGAAAGGTAAAATAAAAATAGCCTGAGATGAAGACGATGCTTCAATTTCAGGTAACACGTTTATCATCCTATGAAACATTTTTGACTGACGTTAGCAGACTAACGTTAATGTGTTTTATTGTCGGTGATTTCACCACCAACAACAAAGCATCTGACTTAGCATTGCAGTTTAGTATGTAAAAGGTATTTTATAAAAACAACGAGGCAGTATATGGTTTATTTATGGTTTCATTAAATAACAGTGTAAAAATACACAATGCCTGCAAAGGGCACCAAAGGCCTGATAATTTGATACTATAGAATCAATCACACTGTATTAATAAAATCATATAGGCTTAGGTTTTTGTCTAGGGCTACAGTTGTGATGTATAAATAATACAATGTAATTACAATTTATTTATTTTTATATTTTATGAAAGTTCTAGTTTGACCCCTTATAGGCTAGTAGGTGTTTTGTTTGTTTGTTTGAGGGAGGGGGCACAACAATACTATTCTGCTTAGGGCACCCATTTACCCAGCAGCGGCCCTGATACTGAGGCTAAACTGACCACTGAGCAGTTCCTCAAGTCCAGTCAGAGTCACAGGACATGTGTTAAATAGACACTTATATAGACGCCTACAGTTCTTCAACTTCTGTACACAAACGGCCTTCAGAGACCTACATTAGACACGAACATACATATTCCATTTCTTGTAAATCAAGTCTGATTCAGGCAGTAAAACAAGAGTCATGGCCAACAATAGGAGACTAAGTGGTCTTTGGCTTCCCTTTCTCCAGTGATAAATGCTGATTTATCTTCAGGGAAGACCGTTTAACCTTCAGAGGACATGGGTCACTCAGAATCCATTATAGACATTATAGACAGTTCTACAGTGTGAGGTTTATATCTGAACCACATTGTGTTTATCTTGTTTTTCCAATAAAAACACACATAAATACATTTGCTGCAGTTTGAAGGAGAATGATTGATTTTAGCATCCACTCATTACAATATATACTCAGTTCAATTTTTGAAGTATAAACCTTTTAAAAATAATTTTAAGATTATATTACCTGAAAACTAATTTTAACATCCAATGCAGTTTCAGTGGGATCAGACATTTTTACAAGACAAAAATATTTGCACAGCCAAGGTCTAAAACACTGGAAACACTCACTCCATCTTATCAGGACAATGGTGATGTTCTATGATAAGAGAAGCCAATGTTCCTTTCTGAGCATCTGCGGGTGTGTGTGTGTGTGTATGACCTACAACCAGCACACATGGGTTATCTGAGAAGAGAATAATGAGGGCTGACACAGTGAGGCCTTACTTGATGGATTTGATCCACTCTTCTTTCTCCTCCGGCGTGGGTGCGGATATTCTGTAAACCACGTGATTCCCCTCTACCACCTTCCCATCAGCCTCCGTCTTGCATGCCTTAATTACTTGCCCCTTATGACTGGGGTTGTAGAGCTCAAAGCAATTCTGAAAGGTTGAAGCATGAAATGGTCACTTCTTCATTTCTTGATTTACTTGGAGTGCCTAAATATAGGCTTCTGTTTAAAGACTGACTACAGATTATAATGTAACTGGAAGACTTAAAGCAGAAACATACTGGTTTTCTTGGTTCCTCCACCTCTCTTATGCTAAGATTTTCCAGTGGAATGATTCCCCGAGGCTCTTTGTCCTGTGAGCATACGAATAACAGCCCATTATTCCACTATCTTTATTTGTTATTAAAGCAATTAGTCTTAGACTTCATCCGAAATGTTTCCTTTAATGATATATGGATGGTGCGATGTTAAAAAAAACGAGGAAACTAACAATGTGCACATTAAGCAACTACTGTCTGTCTCTTAATCTAAATCTGGCACACGACTAGGGAAAAAATGCATTATTTCCTTCCACTTTGCTGAGATGACACAGCGAGGAGGTTGTAACAGGGAGTGTTTTTGGTGTTTTAGTCCAAGTGCATTCACTGTTAGGTCATATATGTGCTAGTGTACACTCACAAAATTAATTTTCAGCATGTGTACACACATTTAATGTGCTTACTGATGACACATCCTGCTCGATTTTGGTCTAATCAAATTCTATTACCAATCAAATAACAGCTTAACTAAAAAAATATGCCTAAAAAAATGTGCCTAAAAGAAACACATCAACAGAGGGGAAAAAAGGTACCCGTCAGGTTATTTCATGGAGTGTTTCTTTACTAAAAATGTGAAGCTGGTGGGTAGTGCTTGTCTTTACAGTTCACTTACTTTTTTCCCCCTTACTTCCTCTTCTATCTGACCTCCTTTAACCTATATCTTGCTATCTGAATCATTTATACATTTTACAGATAAATCTTAAATCTATTTATTTCCCAAAAATGACTTATTAAGCAGTTGAACTTACTGTTGTGTATTCAAAGTAATAGAGACAGTTATCTGTCAAAATGAACCACCTCCTCTTCCAGGTCTTTACTCTTCCCCCTGCAATTCAAATACAGATAATAACAAAAAATAAGCAGCAGGACGTTAATGCTATAAATAAATCACAGCATGACACAGAATTAGTGTAGTACCAAAATCCAATTAATGGATTAAAAAAAAAAAAAAAAAAAACATAAAATTTTTTTTTTAACTGTAGCTTTTTAATTGTCTACTGATAGCAGTGTTATTTATGTAATCCTGATCAACACCGGAAAAATCTTTTAAAAGCTCTTTAATTGAATGATGTCACAGTAGTAAATCTGCTGTGTGAGCCATAATGTAAAATAGTTACTGAATGAAATGCTGGATAATACCATATTAAATCCAATCTATGATGAAATCGAGGAAACTCATAAGTTTCAGAACGATAGATGGTGGAGCAGATGGACAGGCATACAGATATACAAACCTAGCTTTAGCAGCCATCCCTCTCTGTCTGGATTAAAGAATGTGTGAGTTAGATCATTCCCATCGTCTTCAGGAATTCTGAAAGGCTCATTCTTAATGCTTTCATATAAATTCTATGAAGAAAAAAACAATATGCAATATGCCATAATTACTTAGTCATGAGTGTGCATCTCTTCCTAAAACAGTATGACACAGAGACTCACTCTGAGCAGCTCCTCAGGCAGATCTCCTCCCTCGTTGATGCCCCGATTCATGCATATGAACCTTTCCACCGTGGGCTTGTCTCTGACATTAGGGTTGTGCAAGCTGGTGTTGAGCATGATGACGGAGAACGAGAGAACATAGCATGTGTCTGTGAAGAGCAGAGACTTGGATCGGTCAGTCAGCTCTGTAGGTCCGGAATAGCAAATTAAATAAAGAATGCATATAGAGACAAAATGAACCTTTTAATTAGCTAACTTCTAAATGATAAATTCAGAAAGCATAGAGTTTGATGCAAGATACAGGCCAGTTTTTAATGTTTCTTCATCTTTATGTATGACTCCATGCTGAAAGAAAGATATTAATGCTTTGGACTTTTGAAGGCTCTGTTTATGAATAAATAATCATTCCCTTGCGCTTTGTTTTAGCACAGTGTCTTCAGTCCATTTCTGGAGTGTTGCAGTGTGTGCCAATTTCTCTATTTATCCCTGCAGTTATAAAGCTTAGCCTTCAGAGGACCGGATTCCTACAGATACTCAAAAGTGTGCTGAAATTCAAGACACTTGGCCTGGCATTTTAATTCTGTTATTAATCACTCATCCTCATGTCAGTCCAAACTCATAATGCCACTACCACGTTCAAGGCCTAGAAAGGTAATAAGGACATTGTTAAAATAGTCAAGTCACCTCTATTTATATGGCGCTTTTGACAATCATTGATAGACTACTTTAACAATTACTATCATTCTGGAACTTGAAAGTGGATTTTAACATAGATGGATGCGCTTTATTTAACTAAATTTTGGACTGTTGAACTCCCGCCTTCCCCCATTCTAGTACTTGTGTCAGGAAAATTTTTGATATATCTCCGATTGGAATCATCTGAAAGAATAAAGTCATATACACGTGCCTCGAGTGAAAAAAAACGAACCGTTCGGTACGCTTGTCTCGTTCGACGGTTCATGACATGCGCAATGTAGCCTCGTGCCCCGTATGTGACGTCAGTGTGTTTCCCTGTTGCGCGAAAGAATGGAGGCATCTACGGTGTGGAGTGAGTGATGCAGGTCAAAAAACTGTACGTGTAGAAATGGCAAGTGGGAGAGAAAAGGAAGGCTACCCGGAGTTGGAGGATGCGCCAGTGTCGTATAACTCTGGTGTGTGGGAACATTTCATGTTTCCTGTTAGAGGACGGATACAGTTCGGACAGATAGTTAGAAAGGATGCTCGGGTTCGGTTACATCAGCGCGAATGTGCGTCTGTGTTAACAACGCTTTTTGCCCCGTGTGCTCTGATGCTCTCATCCGCTGACATTTCCGAACGCCTTCCTACAGTTGCATAAAAACGGGCTTTCCACACAAATGCATGTGTCATTAGTACGAGAAAAAAATTTGGTTACAGCTCTGTCAGACGCAGCACGGGCTCGGACAGAAAAATGCGGCCCGATCCGCGCTCCATTACCTATGATGACAGCGGAAATAAAATAACAGATAGAACTGCGACTGTATGCAAGTATTGTGAAACACGCATCCAATTCAGTTTATGAATGATCACATGATATAACTTTTTTAATACTGTATCCTAAACTGTGGATAATAAAGCTATATATCATATGCTGAAGTACATTTCTGGAGTGTTAAAGATTAAAAGAAAAAATAACCCACAGAACCGAAAACCGTTACCCTAAAACCGTGATACAAACCGAACCGTGAGTTTTGTGAACTGTGCCATCTCTACTCGAGGGCGAGTAAAACATGGTGTAATTTTCATTTTTCAGTGAGCTAACCGTTTAAGAGCTTAAGGCCAATGAGGGGTTTGGGCCACAAAGAGGGTTTCAGGTAGAAGCCAAGTTTACTACTGAATAAAGTCGTACCTGTAGACTGAAAGACACCCGGGTTACACTGGCAATATCGAGCAGCAAAGGCCTCCATCATTCGGTCAATTTTCTGTGCTTCACCAGGAAGTCTGAAGCTCCACAAAAACTGCCTGCCAGGGAAAAATGGGAATGATACTTCAAATTATAATGGTTAATTGATGGGCTTTTGTCTGAGGGAATTAATGACTATGTATGATTGAGGGATTATTGAAAATAGTTCTAGATATACAAATAATATTTCATTTAATAATAATTCCATTTTCATATTTAGAACATATAGTGGTGTTTATAGTTATAATGGAGGGTGAAGAAACATCTATCTGACCTTAAAGCTTGCACCAGGTTGAGATCAGCAAACTCATGAAGCTCCACGAACGCCTGCAAAACCTTAATGTTGAAGTCATCTCTAAAAAATAATGAGAAAATAAGGTTTAAATCAGCAATGGCTATTTTCTCATTCACTCTAAACCCCATCTCCAGAGATACATGCGCTCATTTTAGCAGAGGTCAATTTTGGAGTCAGTCACTGTTCATTTGTTCAGTTCATTTGTCCAGCACACAAGAACAATCATGCGAGACCACGTTTGGTGTATGGATATAAAAAGCATAATTTGAATGCATACAAGGGTCTTAAAAAACACAGAAAGTGTAATGAAACAGCATGCCTAATTACACAAGGTCAGATAGAACCACCTCTCCAAACTCTTTAAATCAGAGACATAATAATTACAGCTTCCAGACCTTCCTCGTAAATGCAATTAACAGTAATTGCTATGTATACTCTTCAACCACACTTTCTAGTACCAAAAGAAATGAATGGCTGAACAATTGATCTTCAGGCTAGAGCATAGCCGAAGACAGTTATCAACTTGGACAGGATGCCTACGTAGACAAGGCTATTTTTATATCTAACAACTATTACACTTTAGATCAAGCTTAGTCTCTTCTTTGTAAACATGCCTCATGGGACAATGCTGAGCAACTACATTTTTGCAGACCTTTACGACTACAATTACACCTTTGTATTTCTTGGTATTGACAGGTGTAGGACCGGTAGCAATCTATCTAATCCTGTGTTCATTGATGTCAATAAAGATGAGATAAGGCGCCTTTATGCTGTCTGGGTGATATGCTAAATATTGTTTTGGAAACTTGTGGTCCTTTTCAGCTGATGCAAATGGGGAAGTCATTTCCTGAGAGAGCAGGATCTTTTATGGAAAGGCCTTATCTGACAAAGCACATATATTTTGCAAAGATAGCAAGACCGGTCTTGCTATGCGGGTGAGGCGATGTGACTTACCGTTCCCCTAAATAATCTCCTATGGCAGTTTTGTTTAAGCCTTCGCCTTTATAGAGGAACTGTGCGATGTCCTCTGGTGTGTGCTGCAGAAGATCATTCTCCAAAAGAAATTGGATTCCCTGCAAGGACGTTTGAGATGTTAACCACTTCGTAATGTTTGCTTAGGCTCAATGTAACGCATGACCCCCGGACATCATTTATATATGGTATGTTTAAACCTTTTTAGGATCCATATTGAATTTCTTCCTTCCGACTGCAATCTGCTTACTCCTCTGAGAGATTTTGCTGTAATGTGGTGAAAAAACAAATCTGAACTAAAATGATCTCAATGTTAAAAAAAAAATCATTGCAATCGGTAAACCAAATATAAACATACGTCTCTCTGACACACGTTATATTTTCGATCTCTGTCATGACTTCCGAGATTTCAAACTTTAACCGCTGCAAGGATAACAGAAAAAATGGTTACTTAAGTTATATCGCTAAAGTTAATCAAATAACATTTCTTAATATTCTTAAAATGCATGCAGTGTTATAAAATACATTGCACAACCAGGTAGAACTTTTAGTGGAGGGTGACATGATAAATCTTGATATTAAAAGATACAGGATGCATTAAAGATGATACCTCAATGTCATCTAGCAGCTCTTTTTTTCTCCGTCTAATGTTGGACAGCTCATCTCTCTCTTCAAGTGAGAGATCTTCAGGCACTGTTGAGAAACAAAATGTCATTACAGAATTAATCTAGTAATACGAACCAAGAAAAAAGAGATTCAACAAGACCCAAAGAAGCTGTATACTTCATCTTTTGTTAAAACAGCTATACTACTGTACTAAATGTAAATCCTAAAGTCCTTTGTAAAACAAAAAAAGTCCAGTGCACATTTATCCTCATAAATAATGTTATTTAAATTAGCCTTGGCAACTCAAAACTTACAGTGCTCAAGAAATAAGGCTGGAAATGTTATGCAAGTACTTCATTCCTTCAGGACACCCACGGTAAAACTACTTGACCTCTCATGAACAAAGTCATGCTGCACCTAAATATGAGACTCTGAAAAGCTGATCCCAAGGTGCCCAATGAAATACAGAAGGTTACAGTAAATAAAACATGTATTGAACATCACAAACTCTTCTGTGGGTGTTATATAACTCAGACATTTTAGATGCTTAATTAAGTCACAAAGGACCTTAATCTCCTGAACTGATTTTTATCATTTCTCAAAACTTTCACAAGTAGGACGATGTTTTGGATGAATGTCTTGTGGCTCGGTGCTTGTAAATGCGGACAATATGAGTACATTATGTAATTGCACCTTAGGCGCACCAGGATTAGACAAGAGACGGGCTAATAAGAGGGGCATGGGGGAATTTCCTGCGGTTGTCTGGTTCTGCCTTATGACAATGGAGAGGAAGTTGAGAATGAGTGCATGAATCAGGGTTCAACCTTAACAATAACATTATAGGGTGATTCACTGCAGTCATTCTGAGGTTTTTGTACTGAGTGCAGGGGTCTTTTTTCAGTCTTTTATTATTATTTAAAAGCCATACTAAATCTTAATGAGGAGCCATTTGTTCATTAGGCAACGGGGTCTTGGTATGGATGTAGCTAGTATGGAAGAAATTGGACAGAAATAGAATATTCCTTCAAGATAAGAACATTCCGTGACTATAACTCGAAAATAAGCCACAATGGCCTGAAGCTCATTGTAAAATTAGTCTGTCTTCATTAAGACACTGCACTGATTGGCAGGCATTATTATTACCAAGTTGCTTTCCATATAATTTGTATAAACCGTAATGCTTCATTTTTTGGAAAAAAATGCATCCTGCATCCTGTCTTGTGGCAAAAAAAAAGAAATGTTGACTGCGTGCAAAACTGTCCATTCAAAAGTGTGATACTGTCAGCCACTTTTTAGACAAAATTCAACTGTAAATCACATATATGTTTGTGGAAAAAAAGTTAGTTTGATATGTTGACATTCTGTGTGTTAATACAGATATTAAAGGGTTTGCAGCAAACACTGCATCCTGGTCCCAAACACCCTCTTTAATCTACACACTGGCCTCAATCCCTCTAACTATATCTTATCCTTATTCTCAATAGCTGCATGGACTGCCAGCTGCTCTAAATCCACAGGCTTACCCATTGATATTAACCACACACTCAGACCAGGGCCCACAAGGAATATGCAACATAAACAGATGTGTCACTAACCTAACCAAAGAGTGCATAAACCATCTATACAGGCTGTCGGTAAATTGCACATCTTCAGTGCGGAGTTGATGTATCTGTCAATCATGATAATTAAAATATTACAGTAATATAGCTGATAATTAGGCCTCTAGTACCAAGTTTCAGAGATGATATGGGCCCGTGAGGCATGTTAGATTGTTTTTCTTACTGTTTTTGACGGTGGTACACTTTATACCCTGTTCTTCAAAAAGAAGGATGCTTACTTTACTGTTAACCAGTCAGACAGATGGAGTGGGCAGAGAGCTTATCTCCATTTGAAAGAGAAAAAAAGTTGCTTTCTGATCAGTGTGTGATTCTCTTTATCCTCTTAAAGCCCCCAGAATGTGCTTATTCAGCAAATAATAGTATTAGCTAAGAAACATTTGGGATATACCACAACATCTGTTTTTATATTCTTCTTTTTGGGGGCGGGTTTTGATCAATTCAATTATAAAAAAAAAAAAAAAAAAAAAGTTCCACCTTTTAATAAAAGTTAAAAAGTTTGGGGCGAGTGACACTTTTTTTTTTTTTTTTAATTAAATTTTTTAAAACACTTTTATTTAGCAGGGATACACTGAACTTAATTGTTTAAAAAAAAAAACATTATATTAATTAAAAAATTCTGATCAAAATATGAAAAAATATTCAACCTTGATAATAATAAAACATGTTTTCACAAGAAGGATCACAATGATGATTGGAGTTAAGGCTGCTGAAAGTTTTACCATCACAGGAATAAATTACATTTTAGGATATATTAAAATAGCAAGGAAAAGTAAGTAGGTAAGTAATTTTAAATTGTAATTATATTTTGGAATATTACTGTTTTTACTGCGTTGCTGATTGTAAAATGCATTTGTGAGTATCAATTTTTTTTTTAAATCGTACCCACTCCAAATATTTAAAGAACAGTGTAAAATAAAAAATATATACTTATTATTATATAAAATTTGCATTTTTTACTTTTTCTTTTAAATAAACAAAGTTATTCTAATATATATATATATATATAATGTATGTACATATGTATATGTGTTTGTGTGTGTGTGTGTGTATATATATGTGTATGTATGTATATATGTATATATATATACACATACATACATAAACACAGTAAATCAAATATATATATATATATATATATATATATATATAAAATCTTCAACATAC
>JAUYWG010000046.1:6682927-6704469 GCA_034779775.1 Enteromius afrohamiltoni | reverse complement strand
ATAAACACAGTAAATCAAATATATATATATATATATATATATATATATATATAAAATCTTCAACATACAGGTGACAATGAAAAAAGGCTCTGTGGATATTGATATTTTTAACAATAATAAATAAGTTTATTTTAAGCATAAACACAATGTAAAAAGCCAAAACATATACATTTTAAAGTTAAACAAAACAACAGTTTTTTCACCTGAAACATCATTAATGGGTAATTCTAACTATGTAACAGTGACCAAATTTATCTTCTATCAAATAAATCTTACCTAATACCCATATCCCCCTTAATGTCTCTTTCTTTTTAGAAACCTGCAAATGATAAAGAAGTAATACCCAAGAATGCACGGCTGCTGAATACTACATTCCTGACATGAAAGAGATGGGGCTCTGGGACAGTCCTGACTCAGAGGGTGGAAATCTGGACAAGAGTCCTTTGTGCTAGTGACTGTTTGTTTTTAAATCTCCTGCCGAGACCAAATGTTTTGACAACCCCATCAAAAACCTATTTAGGTTCTTAACTTTCCCTTTCAGATTTTTCAAACAAATATGAAAATATGTGCCTTCAACTATGGCAATTCACCCTCCACTCATTCAACACTATTAAACTGGTACTACAGCTCATAAAATATCTCGGATGACCCTCCAGGCTTTCTTCAAATAAATTCCATATGTGACACTTAGATACAACATACATGCTAAAATCCACTCATCCACTCACAACAACAAGGATGTATCTACATGATAAATGTTTGACAATGTTACAGATTCAACCCCAAAATCTCAATCGACAGCAAAAACAAACATCAAATCTGTACTCCATGTGTCTCGGATCTATCAGTATTCTGAACGGATATTACACTGCAGTGAAAAAAAAACAATACATGTTTTTGATATAATAACATGGCTGACATTGTCTTGACCTTAAGCAGATTTTCCAGGCACAATGTCCTTCAGATCTCTGCTGGTGCAGTCACACCATTGATGAGGTTTTGACCACTGTCTGTGTCATGCATGGTGCCAGACGGCTCCTAAGGAGAGCCTGGATCAGACAGAGGTGGCATTAGACGCAGACAATGTTAATGAGTGCCAGGCCTCACTATCTCTCCTTTAATCAGTCTGACAAACCCTGCCTCTTTATTGGACCTTAGCTACAGACAAAGCAATGTTTTAAATTACGAAAAGGCCATAAATTTGTGGTTCTGATAGAGACTGTTAAGAGGGCCGTCCTTGACGTCCTATCAGTCTTTCTTTGCAGTCAACCATCTGCCACAGAAACAGAGGGAAAATGGTTTTCCATTTGGTTTTTCCCACGGTAAGATAAGACAAATAGCCGTTGAGTCCATGGCTTTGAAGTTCTCCGAATCATGATACAAGAGGAACTGGAAAGACCTAGTGAGCTAATGGTACCTCTACAACTACAACTGGTTTCTTGTAAGACATTTACAATTGGTCTTTGTCAGATAAAGTAATTAAGGCTATAAATCAACATAGTAATGAAACGTGCTTGAGATGTCTGGCTTTAAGGTCTGGATTCTGTTTCTGTGTGTGTTTTTACACTGATATACTAAAACAACTCTTAAAGCATAACTAAATCACTACCATCTCCATTGTCAGATCCCATATATAGCAATTGAAAGAATCACAGAAGAAAAATCATAACAAAAGAGTAATCTTAAAGCCCACTGGTGCTCATCCAAAATCAAGTTCCATCAAGTTTTATCTTTCCAAAATAATCAACAATATAAACCATGGACCAGTATACTGTTAAGGTCAATATCTAAATACAGAACAAAATACATTTTAAATCTTCTAGTCCCTTAAAAATTACCATTAATATCTCAAATAGTGCAAGTAGTTTTAAAACAATAAAAACACAGTAACATAAAAAAAAATTCATGATTTTTCAAGATAAAATTCATGAAAAAAAGGTATGTGTTTTCTCAAATATATATCTAACCATTTGTAGTGGTGTATGAAATCGTAGAAGACAAAATCAAGTGTAATAATCACCTCAATAATAACATCCTAGGTTTAGCGTGCATGTCTCATTAATGAAAAACACTTGATTCAGGTAATCAGCTCATTATTAGAGACTCCAAAACCTGAAGTAGATGTGGCAGACAAAAGAGGACATGCAAAATGTGCAGTTCTCGGGGGCTCCAGGAATGTGATTGGGAACTATTTAGCACAAAATGAACTTCAGCGTCTTGCCAGAAGATGGCACGTGTAGCACACTCATTCTAATGTTTGGCCTTTTTGCAAAACACAATTCTTTATGTAACACACAAAATGTATATTAATATTATGGCAAAGGTGTTTGCAAAAGTTGAGATGTGTTTTGTGATATTTTGAATGCAGTGCTTCATTTTGCAAGAGGTGTGAGGCATTTTGCATTGTGTGTGTGCAATTCTTGGATTTGTGGGTAAAATTATAAAAAAAAAAAAAAAAAAAAAAAAAAAAGAGAGCCAAGGTTTTGAAAACATAAGCAGTTAAAAAAAATATCTGTAAAAGGTTCTTCACAGCAATTCAAAGACCATTCAGTCAAAGGCTCTTTAAAGAACCATCTCTTTCTTACATTTTTATAATCTGAAGACACCTTTTTTATCACAGAGAATTGTTTGCGAAACAGAATGGTTCATCAAAAGTTAAAGGTACTGAATGGAACCATTTAGACAAATGGTTCTTCTAATCTAAAGCATCATGAAGTACCTTCATTTTTAAGAGTGTGTATTAGTGGAGTGAGCACATAGAAGCTCATTTTGGAGACAGGTTAAACGTTTAGAAATGGAGCATACTTAAGTGCAAAACATAAAATCTGAAGTGTACCCGAGTGAACTTTTCGACAGAAGAAATCTCTCCCTCTGCTCCTATACTCTACTTAGATCAGTTTGGGAGTTTCTTCGTGACAATGCTTCTTTTAACAGCTTTTTTTCTTCTTGTAACAGCTTCTTTTATTTATTTATATTACTTTTTAAAGATATACAAAATAATAGTTTTCCCCCCTGAAACTCTCCCAATTGAGGTCCCAGTTGAATGTCAGCACATTAGAGTGCACTCATTTGATACTGTTCAATTTTAAAAAGTAGTATTTTCTAATTAATACCGGTAAGCTAATTTATACGGTGCTCTATAAAAAATACCAGCACTTGACTAATTAAATGCTTCATGATCCCTCTTGGCATCACAACTGTACTCATAAACATCTCGCGAGCTACTTCAAAGCATCTCACATCAAACAAACTGACGACCTACATATGAACAGCCACATGAATGGCTCTGGCAATAAAACTGAAGCGATGTTCAAAATCTCATTAAAACACAGCGACAACACATTCACAGCAGGAACACTGTAGTCGTTTCAAAAAACGAAAATGTTGAAGTGTAAATAAAGTCGTTTCCCTCATAATCCAATCACTGGTATTAAAAGTAGGTATATTTCACATTAAAGTTTACTTTTCCTCCACGTTTAACGCTAACGATTGATGAAATATTCTGTACGGTGACGAAACCGAGAGAGCTGTCTACAGTATCTAGCGCCTTTCGAATCAACCGCACGCGCCTGTTACACTCAACAATTCCGTCTAGGTGGGTTTTGAGACAAACCGGAGACTGACAGCTGTTTGTTTGGCTGCGAATAAAACGGAAGCCTTACCTCGGTTATCTTCGTCCATGTTCATTCTGCGAAGGGACTTGATCTAAATAACGTCCTAGCCTTAGATTACTACACTAATAATATAACACTGTTAACGGTCTGTGTAACACAAAATTAAATCACATTAGGATGCACACTGAGCTCATCGTAACCCAGTTCAGGGGCTGCTCTAAATGTCATTCGCATAATCCATATATTGCTGCATAGATGAACATAAAATCCTGGTGAAATAAATGAATATGCAGACCGCTCTCTGCAAGCTCCCACTCGCCTTCATACACAGAACGACTAGTGAGAAGAAACAGCTTCATTTAGCCAACGAATAGAGGCTCCGCCCATCACCATAATCTATGAATAGGCTAAATGACTGATAGGCTACTAAGTGATTGCATCTTGGTCTTTGCCGAATCTAAATAAACCAAAAAGAATAAAACGAAAATATTGCAATAAAATGTATTGTAACTTCCGATTTCTGACGCAGGCTATTGGTGCAAGGTAAGAAAATTATGATAAGCATAAATAAAGCATGTTTTGATTACTCTGTATTTATATTATATAAATAATGTTATATAATGTGATTAATATTGTAAAATGTAACTCAAAGCATGTATTATTATTTCTTCATTGATGTAGCTATACAGGGTATATATTTTTTATAATAAGTTCTACTGAATATAAGAGACCTGGAAACTGAGGCAATATGCAATATCCTGAACATCAGAAAATGATGTCAGCATTAGGGTGGAGAATCCCAGATTCCTCCATACAGTGTACAGGAACTTGCCGGTTTTTCCGAACACCACATGTCAGTATTAGTCAGACTATTTTCCAGGTAAGCTGAGGTCATTATTCCTCCAAAATGTCTTACCTTTTGTGTCACGAATTCCATATTAAGTGCAATGGGTTTTGCAGCTTTTCAAAGAATCATGCAAAATCCATTCAACAGCAGCTCAAGAAAGTCACTGTCACTAAAACAAAAGCATACTCTGATGTTTCACTTAATTTGCGTGGATATAAATGGCCCATTATTACTTCACAGCAAACAGGTTTTGTATTTTGCTGATGGCATCATTCAGTCAAATGAACTTAGTGTCTCTCAGTCCCATGTAACTGAGAGAGTTTTGTCTCTGTGTCTCTAAAACTGACATTTAAAATATTTAAATGATCCAATCTGAGGGTGTTATGTAAGATATAACTGAATATGAGAAAATCAAAAGAGCAGAACGTAATGTTCTGTGACTGCAGCACACAGCCAGCCCCTGTGCGTGAGGGAAAGGCTATGATGTAGGTGCAGGGAACACAGGGGCTTCAGGGTGGGAATGACATCCTGTGTGGGAAACAGATATCCGCTGAAGCTCAGGAAGAGAATGTTGTTTGCATTTTTCCTTGTTTCGAGGGCAATAAAAACTCTCCCATGAACTTCACTTGTAACACCCAGTTCACGTTTTGACCAAACAAAAAGCATTCAGTAATACAGATCGGGTGACGAATTGAATATGTCAGTCTCTTGTCAAAATAGATGACAGGTTGTTTGTATATTTAATAAAAAAATACAATTCTAATATTGTCCCACTTTTTTTTTTTAATTGAAAAATAATACATTTTGCCAGTATGGTATACAGAAAACAATGGGTTAAATCTTTGCATATTAATGGTACTAAAAGAAAAACAACAATTACCATAAACAAGAAAGGGAAGAAAAAAAAGAAGCACAGGTCAGTTCAAAATCTCCTCAACCACCACCAGTGTACAGCATCCACTTGGATGATGCAACGGCTGCCACGGGACAACGGCGCCAGTACGCTCACCACACACCAGCTACAGATGGAGAGGAGAGAGAGATACAGCCAATCAATGGATGGGGATTATTGGGAGGCCAATAATGTGGGAATTTGGCCAGGACACCGGGGTTACACTCCTACTCTTTACGATGAGTGTCATGGGACTTTTAATGACCACAGAGAGTCAGGACCTCGGTTTAACGTCTCATCCGAAAGACGGCACTTGTTTGCTGGTAGAAGCTGATAGTATATACAATGGACATAACTTTAGATGTTTACATTAAGACCCACACAAAGTGGTGCCAACATGCAAATTAATGAGACACTGTCTCATGGCTTTTCAATGATAGGATTGGTTTAACATCCACATGAATTTCCATTGTCAATGAATATTTTTCCCTTTGTTTTAAACTTGAGTTTGCATTCGGGTGTTAAGTACCTATGGTAGTAATTTCAAGTACCTTTATATATCCTGTAATGGTACAAAAATCATAACTACTTTAATTAATTTAGGTTGCTTGTTTACATTAACACCTGCCAACCCGCCAAATGTGGGTGGATTTCAGCTTTGGCGGGTAACACAGTCATTAGCCACTCTGGTGGGTTGTATTTAATATACAGTAATGTAACTAGACATTAATGCTTGTCTGAGACAAGTGGCTTTTTTTAAAGCGGAAATTTGTGAAAGAAGATAATTTTTCTTGCCCAACCGGACAACTAATCTGATTAAAACATCTTACTGCAAGAATTTGATGTGAACTTCAGGAGGAACTCCCCCTTCTCTCTCCCCACTCAACATCATGGACAGCACTGTTGAGTCATTCGGGTTCCTGGGCACCACAATCTCCCAGGACCTGAAGTGGGACACTCACATTGACATTGTGAAAAAGGCCCAACAGAGCCTTCACTTCCTTGAAGAAGTTCAACCTGCCACAAGAGCTGCTGAAACAGTTCAACATCGCCATTATTGAATCCGTCCTCTCCACTTCCAGAACTGTCTGGTTCAGCTCAGCTACCAAATCATCCCTCCCCACTCTCCAATAACTGTACTTATCCAAAGTGAGCAAAAGAGCTAAGAAAATCACTCTGGACCCCTTACACCCAGTATACATACTCTTTGAACTGTTGCCATCTGGTCAACGCTACAGAGCACTTGGCACCAGAATGTCCAGACGCTGGAACAGTTTCTTCCCAACATTACTATACATTATTTATTTAACACACACACACACACACAACATTTCATATTTGCACATATACCTATACAAACACATCATATACTTGAATGCCTATACAATATATGGTGTTTTTGCTATATTGTACACTACTTTGTATTTTTTTATTACATTATCTGTGTCTAGTCTTGTTACTCTCATTCAGTTTCACTGTAGAGCTCTGTCACTAATACAAATTCCTCGTATGTGTAAACATACCCGGCAATAAAGCTCATTCTGATTCTGATTTTATTACATTCAGTGCATGAGAACGGCGATTAATAAGATAACGAGTAAGTTAAGAACGACTATGTTACTTACGTAGCTTAGGCTACAGTCTTTTGGAGAAATATAAACAAATGAACGCAACTGCACACAGAAGAATTTTGATTCATTTGAATCGATGACTCAGTGGTCCATTTATAAGGACAGGCACTTGCTTTGTTCTTGAATGAATCATCCGTCTGAACGAATCGTTTGAAGGCTTCAATGACTCATTAATCAAAATAGTCACATTCTGCCACCTACTGGCGGTTTGCTTTTTTTCCAATATTTCATATTTATATACATGTACATTTATACATTTATATAGCTTATACATGTAAATAAATATGAAATATATATATATAGTGGACAGTGAAAATGGTTAAGTGGCCAGTAAATTTGGAAAGCCACAGTGGATATTGTTCAAAAAAAGTTAATGTCAAGCCCTGCTGTTTATGTAAACAGCATTTATGGATAAAGCATAAATGGTTTTTAGTATGTAGAAATAGTAATTTCCAAAGTTTTTATAGCCAAAACCATGACATATACTGAAAAATAAATGAAAAACAAACAAAGGACATCTGGTAAACTTAATTTAAAAAAGCATTATGTTTAGAATAAGTTGTCAGATGACAACACATTGGACAACATATCTTTTATAGTTTCTAAGTTATAACAGCTTTTCAGGCAACTCTACTACACTCTTGTAGTAATGTAGCGTATCAAATACCGAAGGATTAAAAAAAAAAGCCCACATGTGGCTGTGGGAAGAAAAGCAACCATGACACGTAAATGATCACTTTTAATGAGCTACAAACATTAAGAGAATAAGGAAAATATATATTAGATTCAATACCGCTGACTGAGTCCTAGAGCAACCTTGTTACCCCTGTCATTCTACCTCATTTCCAAAAGCCCTGTCTCATTTACTTTAGTCCCCGAGATTTTTTTTTTTTGGCAGAAGTTCCCACCAAATCTGCTCCAATGGTTCCTATCAAGCAAGTTTCTTGTCACTATTAAACCAGAGTTTTTTTGGCTGAGGAAATGTTTCTCTAATAGCCACAGAACCAGCTACAATTCCTGAGTTCCTTGTCATTGCTGCTTTCCTTCTTGTCTAGGCAGTTTGTGTAATGGACAGCAAGGAAGAAGAGGTCATTGCTATGATTGCAGAATTTACATGTTGAGAAATATCTTACATTTTCTTTTGTCTTTGACAAAGCAATTTGCAATTTAAGGATAGAGATCATTTAGCCTAAACATCTGAATTCATGCCGCTATTCAAAGCATTATGCTACTTAAAGTAAACTGAAAGGAAAGAAAAAAAAGCAGTGACCATGCACAACTGCACTGAGTATTGTTTCTATATTAAGAAGACTGAGCGCTTTAAAGAAATTACTTGACAAATCAGTTTTTGATTGCTTGAGTCAGATAAGGGGTCTTGGCTTTAATAGTGTCATAACAACATTGACATGTCTCTCACTCCACCTGCTGGTGAGTCTACATAAATGCATCAGGTTCATTTTAAAGCAAAGACTGTTTAGTATCAGGGCAGTGATTTAGAGTATTCTTCAAGCATACTTTTGGTCCTTGAGTTTAGTTCCAACTGTAATTAAATCTAACCATAACAAGGTAATGACACCTAAAGTGTCACCTGAATCAATTCTGCAATTCTGTTAGATAATAACTATTGTATTGCTACATGGCTTACCGGTAGCCTAATACATACGAGGTTATGTATATTCTTGGTAAATTATCAACAAAATTAGTTTTAATAGACATTTCACGAGTTCGTACTTGTCGGCACTTAGTATAACGAAGCTTGTTTGGCGTGCTGCCCAAGGAGAATACTCAGGGTTAGGAGGGCTGCCGAGCCCTCGGGTAAACAGCTCTAAGGGCTCCGGAGAGGAAGGAGGCGGACGGCCAGTTCCTAACCCTGAGTGCTCCTCCCGGCAAATAGATAGGAGGAGGTGGGATATTAAGATCGAGATACGGAATGAAGGAGATCTGGCTATTTATAGGGCGAGTCTAAGAATCTGATAGGAAGATGAGATAGTTGGAAGATTAGAGAGGCGGAGGTCGAATATAACTGCCTTCGCGCGCTCCTCCCGAAATAAGTTTTATAAACTACATTATGTCAGAGAACAAGGTTCATATATGAGTCATATGACACATAACATTAAAGTGTGGTAAATACATCTATGCTTTGCATTCGATTTCTTTGACAATTAGTGGAACTGCAACGAGAGGCGCCAATTGTTTACGTCATAGAGCAGGCTGTTTTTAAGGAGCCGCGCGCTCTCAGCATCTCTGAAGTTCAGTGCAAATCCGAGCAATTGCGAAGAGAATCACCGAGCAGAGCAAAGATGCGAGTCTGAGATAGTCTACGCACACTGTTTAAACTGACGATATAGTCAGTCAGTTTCTCTCTCACACACAGTGTGAATCGGAAAGAGTTTGACAACTGCACATCTGGTAATATCAGATACAGTTTGGCAACGATATTGGACAGTACTGAACAAAATACATCGGCATCATGTCCAGAAAAAGAGAGAAGTGCGGCTGAAGGCTGAAATCAGCAGCACTGTCTCAGATAATGAGAATGATCAGGGTGGCATAAATATTTCTTCTGCAACCACAGAGAAGACCATTCCTCTCTCTCTCTAATATTTTATAGGCACATTTTTGTTTCAATTAAATTTATTATAAAGATTTAAATGACCCATTAACACATCATATCTAACGTGCACAATAAAGCAACAAGTCTAAAGTCACCAATGTCAAACAACACAACATTAGCACACTCTTTCAAGTTAGACTAATTATAATTCATGTTTAATCTGCAGTTATCAGTGTTCCTAACTTATTTGTTTTTCTTCTTTTATCTGAAGATGCTAAAGTGAAGAAGGGCAGGACAATCTGTGCATTCTTCCAAAGAACATGGAAGGCTGTTAAAAACTCCTTCCAGAAAAATAGACTGGAGCCAATTAGGATCTCTGCAGAACCTGAAGTGGATCCAGCTGATGCAGAGCAATTGTGTCTCCCAGGTCCAAGTGGGCCTGCTACATTAGAGTCCACCCAAAAGAGGGAAGTGCAGCTTAAGGCTGACATCAGCAGCATCATCTGCGAAAAAGATCAGGATGGCATGAATACTATATCTTCCGAAACCATTGAGAAGACCGACCCCAAAGGTAAATGTCAACTGACCATTTGAAATAAGTTATAGTGAGACGCAAAGAGGTGAAATTTGCAATATGCATGTTGATGATGAATAAAGTCACCAATGTCTAGAAGCAAAATACTAGAGCATTCTTAAAAGTTAGATTAATTATTCATGTATAATCTTTGGTTAGCGATGTTCTAATAGCTTTTTATTTATTTCCTTCTTGAAACTGAAATTATTAAAGTGAGGAAGAACAGCAAAATCTTCTTCGGAAGAAGATGGAAGGCTGTGAAGAAATGCTTCCAGAAAAATAGAGTGGAGCCATTCGGGGTCTCAGCACAGCCTGATTCAGAGCCACTGTATGTCCCAGGTCCTGAACCAGAACCTAAAGTGGATCTGGCTGATGCACAACAGTTGTGTGTCTCAGCTCCAAGTGATCCAGAGCCTCAAGTGACAGCAGAAACCCAGGAAATTCAAGGGAAAACTGAGTTTTTATCGCTGCACAGCTATTTTCCAGCTGGAGTGTCGCATCCGTAAATGTAAAGTGCACTGGACACCTGTCACCGAGGTCTGGCCCAATGTCTTTATTGGAAATGAGTAAGTCTGCAAAACACTGCTACAGTATGAACAGGAATCAAACACTACATGCAGTTATATTTTTCTCATTGTAAGAGCTATTTTATAATTCTACCTAGTAAATCCCCTTTAATAAAAGACTAATCTAGGCTGTTGTGTTTTTGTGCAGAGAGACAGCAATGGACCAAGACAAACTAATGGAGATTGGTATTAGCCACATCCTTAACACTGCGGCATACAAGGAATACCTGCAAGGAAAGAGCGATATAAGGGAGGAATATTATTAAAAAAATGGACATCAGTTACTTCGGTGTGCTTGTAAAGGATGACAATCTGTTTGACATCAGCAACAACTTATTCCCAGCCTCTGAATTCATCCACAAGGTCCTGAGTAACGCTGAAAGTAAGAGCTAATAAACAGACACACACATGTATGACATCATTTATTATCATGAATTTATTTTCAGTGTCTTTCTTTTAAATTTTTCCAGATAAGTTGTTAGTGCACTATATATATGGTGTCAGCAGCCCTGCCACATATTTTCTGGCATGCTTGATGATCCACCAAAAAATACTGCTGGAGGATGCCATTGACCACGTCATAGACAAGAGATGGATTAGGCCAAACAGGGACTTCTTGAAGGAGCTGACAATCCTCAGTTCAAATATTCTAAACAAAAAAAAATAAAGTAACACCTTAACAAGGTGTATGTGCCTCTTCAAAACACATAGAACCTATTACTGTCAGTCATAAATATCTGACTTACTCCAGATCTACGGGTTCATACTGTAGCGAGTTTCTTGCAATGTCGACGATTGACGTCTTGCAATCTCCCCATATAGGACCATTCTGACTGTTTTAAAAAATTAAATATCAGAATTTAAATAGAAACTCACAGCTGTGAGAAATGAAGTCAGAATTGTGAAACTGTCAAGTCTGTTTTTTATTCTCAGAACTGCATGATATAAATTTGCAAGTGCGAGATCTAAAGTCAGAATAGCAATATATAAACTCACAATTGTGGGAAATGAAGTCAGAATTGTGATATAAACAAAAAAAAGTTTATTTTCAAGAAAAATTTCCTGAAATTTTTTTTCCTCAGAATTTTAAGATATATAATCACAATTGCCAATTCTAAAGTTAGAATTATATAACGTGTTATATTTAACACGTTTCGCTTTACTGACGCATGCGCAGTGCCAGTAACTGTTTTCTAAAGACTGTGATGACGCGTTTAACGGCCAACAGCATCGTACATCCTTAAATAAATTTTTAAAATGTGTGCACATTTATAACACCATTCTTTGTATTATATTACATTTGCATCAAATTACAAAAAAGATCGTTTACGCTAAAGCGAGGGTGTTTCTAATTCGTCTATGAGAGGAATAAACTTCACATCGTTCTCTCTTTTATTACTATGAACATAATTAACTTTTCAAATACATCCCATGAACAATGTATTCTCTTAAAAAATGTGTGTAAACCATGTAAAGCAGTAATATATTACAGCTGTGTTTTAACCCGGAAGGTTTTGTATCTCGATTTTGTGGCTGGCTTCGCAGTTTTGGCATTATATGTTGCCAAGTCCTCCGTTTTACCCCAGAACGCGACAGCGCTAGTTTTGGCAGTGATAATGCCTTTTTTTGAGAAGCAATTGGTCTGGTTTTGTTACGCAGACCTGGCAACCCTGATTGAATGAATGTACAGGTGAAGCTACGGGTGTATAAAGTGAAACGGGTATCGCACATCCAGAAATGAAAACAACTTACTTCCTCGCGAACTTTCTTATCGCTTCCTTGAGAGTCATGGTTGGTTTGTCATTCTCTAAACTTGCCAGGCCAACGATACCAGCGATAGCGCATCACTTTGGGACAAAAGGCAGATACGAGGAAGTGAACCCACATCTTTTAGATGACATTTTGTTTGTAAACAAATCACTGGTAGCACCCCCCTCTCCAGATTGCCGTCCCATTCATATAGTGTCGGTTATACGTCACGGAACGCGCTATCCAACCACCAAAAATGTGAAAAAGATCGTGCGATTGTTTGATCTGGTCGTGTCTCACGCGTCGGGTTCAGCCTCATGGCTAAATGACATTAAGTCATGGAAGATGTGGTACACCGAAGACATGGACGGAAGACTGGTGGAGAAAGGGCGCGATGACCACCGGTATTTGGCTATGAGACTGGCAAAGTCGTTCCCTTCTTTGATTTCTGAGGATCATCTCCGTGCCAACCGCATTGAGTTCATTACCAGCTCCAAGCATCGCTGTGTTGATAGTGTCAAAGCTTTTCAAGAGGGTCTTCACCGACTCTGGGATGTTCAGGGTATGCTTGGATGTTCTTGGTCTCTTAAACATTTTAAAGAGAGTTCATCCAGAAATAAAAATGATTCTCACCCTCAAGACATGACCTGTATAACTTTAGAAGATGTTAAGTTAGTAACCAAACAGTTTTGGTGAGCACTGACTTCCGTTGAATGGACAGAAAATCAGTAGGACATATCTCAAAGTATCCTTTTTATGTTTCATACAAGTTTGGATTGACATGACTTAATGACCAATAAATCCAGATGACTTCCAGCAAAATCCTGAATATTTCTTAATACCATCTACTTCACAGCTTATTTTTCTTTATATTTAAATAAAACCACATCTTCTGATAATTTTCTGATTTAAATTAAAGTTGTAGCACTTTTGGGCTGGTGTATGAAGACATTAAAACACATTTCCTCAGTTTCTTTGCCATAACAACATTGTTTTACTATTTTATAGATATGGATTACAAACACTATGTGGATGATTCACTCATGAGATTCTTTGACCATTGTGAGAGATTTGTCGAAAGTGTTGAGAAAAACAAAACCGCTTTGAAGGAGGTAGAACGCTTTAAATCTTCAGCAGAAATGGATGAAGTACGGAGGAAAATATCCAGTCGCCTTCAAATTCCATACAATCAATTCACCCCAGGTATTTTTTGTCCTATTGTTCCAGTGTAGTTGCTAAATGTAAATTTGCCAATTAAAATCTTGATTTTAAATGTGTTTGCTAGAAATGGCAGAGGCCGCTTTCTTTTTGTGTTCCTATGAGTTTGCCATCAAATCAGAAAACTCCCCTTGGTGTGAAATGCTGGATGTGTCTGATGCTCAAGTACGTATGTCTGGTTGGAAATTAAACACTTCAATTTTTAGTGGATCGAATAAATGGTATTAAGATTAAAATACTAATTATATATGCCAGCTCTATTGCATACAAATGTTTTTACTCAGCATTTATTACATCTTGCAAGCAGTAATGACAACTTAAAAAAATAAATAAATAAATAAATAATAGCAGTCTAGGTAATTCTCTGAATTTAAGATTCGACTTGAGCTCATACAAAAATCTATTGAGCCTAGAGTTCTCCTGAGTTTCAAATGTATGATCTCTTTTCCAGTAACATGTTTTTTTTTTTCTTATTAGGTCCTGGAGTACAAAAATGACCTGAAACAGTACTGGAAAAGGGGATATGGACATGACATCAACCGTAAATCAAGCTGTCCTCTCTTTCATGATATTTTCAAGCGTCTTGATAAGGCTTCTAATGACTACAGGTTAGGAGATTGAGATATGAACTGGCTCCCATCCTATTTGTGGTGTATTTGTCCACTTAAAACACTCCATAGTACTTACTGATATTTGTGTTTTTACTATTTCCTGTAACAGACTTGGAAAGGTGAAAAAGACGGCCACCATCCAGGTTGGACATGGTGAAACCCTACTGCCTCTGCTCTCTCTGATGTCCTTCTTTAAGGATAAAAAACCTTTAACTGCAGAGAATTTTTCATTCCAGCACAACCGCAAATTCCGCTCCAGTCAGATTGTACCTTATGCTGCAAACTTAGTCTTTGTGCTGTATGAATGCAGTGATGGACTCAGAATACAGTTGTTTCTCAATGAGAAGCTAATGACCTTTCCCAACATCAGCCATTCGGCTCCACTGTATGAAACGGTCAGAAAACATTACTCAAAGCTTCTTAATGGCTGCGAGTTTAATAAAGAATGTAATGTGCCTCAGTCAAACCTCAGGAACACTGAACTTTGAGTTAGGTTATTAAATAGTGGATTGCAAGGATCAATTACTGTGCACTTGCACTGACTGCATCTTTATGTTGTATTTTTGATTCTGTTTTTTTTTTTTCTTCGTGTTGCGGTTGAAGGTTTAATATGTTGCTTTATTTATTTTAATGGTTACTTAAATTGCCAGAGGGCGGTGACATTTGTGCTTTAAGAATGAGTTATGTTTGTTCTTGTTTTATTTGCCAAAGAGAATTATGGTTATACAGTGCCAAATCTTTTGTAATTATATTTTGTATAATGAAAGCAACTTTAACTAGGTGGGTTTTCATAACAGTCTAAGACTACTTTGGATTGGACCCAATCTTGAAAATGGGTTGTTTAAAAAAAAAAAAGAAAAAAAAAAAAACTGAAATCATGGTTTTAATCTTGATCAAACCTTTTGGTATAGGTTGACTGGGACACAATTGATGCAACAACAACAATAAAAAGCCATGGAAATTTTTCAGGAGCAAAATGTAATAAAATATTTATTCAAACTCTCATATTTTTGCACTTGCTTTGCTTAAGTATATGCATTTTTTGTCCAGCAATCACTAAACAGCTGTTCATATCAATTGCCATTTTTACATTATTTGTTTATGCTGATAATGCAATTTGTAAACACTGATGCAATATATCTTGAGACTCTATGAAGTATTTCCAGAGTAATACTGTTTAGTGGCTGGGATTCTGAGTGGGGGATCTTTGGTTTACAAAAAACGGGTTGTCAACTTATGCTGTATACATATAAAAGAGCAAAAGAGACTGCAGCTATGATAATTGAATATTCATTTTTTTCATAGTATTTTAGCACTTCCGTTTTGGGTGTTGTAAGAGATAAGCTGAGAGTAGTAAGTGAGAATCAGTCGCTATGCAGTCGTGATTGTGACGTGAGCAGCGCACGCTGATCTGATGGTGGGAGGATTTCAGGAAGAGTGCTGAGTGCTACGTGTCCAATATATCCTGACTTCCACAACTTTACTTTTACTCAGTGTTAGTCTCTCAAGGGTCACGTCTTTAGAAAGCCTCTGCGCGAGTTCGCTTGTTACATCATGTCTGGGATGAAAAAGCAAAGAACGGTACGTTTTCAGATGTCCGTCTCTTTTTCTTGCTTTTGTTTCTTTCTCGCTGAACTTTTAAAAGTTGCATCGATAGGAGCTACGAAATGTCAACAGACTTTAAAACACAGTAAAGATCTTTTTATGAGTGCTAATGACTTTAACTGTTTTTAGAGCATGTATTTATTAAAAAAAAAAAAAAACGTTTATTTTGAAGGACATTCACACAAAGTAAGAGTTAATCATCCGTGTAACTTACGGAACTACTGGAAAAAATGTGGAGTGGCAGCCCCTTAAAATAACACAAATGTTTGTTTTCGGCAGCTATTTAAAATGTAAATCTGTGGTGATGTGGCAGGATGTTATGATTCAGGTTTATCCTTTTCATCAACGTAACCTTTTTTAGAGCTTTTGTCTTGTATAAATGAAACACACCATCTTTTTTGCATGGCAGAATTTACATGCCACCATGCTTCACAAAGAGCATTCTTGTGATCTGAAATATAACTACACAAATCCCATATACGATTTATGGTATTTGTAACTCAGTTCCATATAATTTTGTTCCAGTTCCTGATTTTGCATATCTTAAGTCAAAGAGACACTGTGTACCAGTGGGAATTTACATACCCCAGGGTTGCTTGCATCAAGCTGGGATTTCTTGTGTATCCAAAGAGCCTTGGTACAGAGAGAGAGAGATGGCTCTGGTCCAGCTGGACACCTCTCCATGGGCCTGCATGAATGGCCTTGTTTGTTCTTTCAGTTCTCTTCCCGAAGCCGCTCCCTCCTTAGGTCCTGATGACCAAGTCAGATACACGAGAATATAATACACAAGAACACTACTGTGTGAATGAAACTGTTCCGAAGAAAAATGTGTATTTGTATTCTTTTGTACGATGTAATTCTGCTCTTCAGTGAGATGTGGCTCTGGGATGCTAATGTTACATTTTCTCAAAGTTAAATTGAAAGGGACAGTTCACCCCTAGATTAACATTCTGTCACAATTGACTTATCTTAAATCAATATAGGTAAGGATGGAAATTATTCAGTGCCTCGCAGATTGTTCTCATGCTTACTTTTCAAATCACATACATATCTACTTTTTGTTTCGCCTGTAGGATCTGCACAGAGCAACCAATGTTGTGTACCAGGCTCACCATGTGAGCAGAAGCAAGCGTGGGCAGGTGGTTGGGACCAGAGGTGGATTTCGCGGATGCACTGTCTGGCTGACAGGTGGGAATTTCTCCTGTAAAACTAGAAAATAAGATCAAACAGTTTATTAAGGATAGTTCACTATTAAATGAAAATTCAGCTATAAAGGATTCGCCCTCATGTTCAGACCAGAATGACTTCCTTTCTTCTGTGGAATAGAGAAGGAGATGTTTGGCAGATTTCAGACAGTCACCATTAACTTAAAATATGACATCTTTTTCCTATACAGTTTACGTCAGTGTTTCTTTTTTGTCTACAGGGCTGTCTGGTGCTGGAAAAACTACAATTGGATTTGCTCTTGAGGAATATCTAGTGTCTCATGCCATTCCTTGCTACTCGCTCGATGGTGACAATATTCGACATGGCCTAAATAAGAACTTGGGCTTCACCGCCACAGACAGAGAAGAGAACATCCGACGCATTGCTGAGGTGGCCAGATTGTTTGCTGATGCTGGACTGGTTTGCATCACCAGTTTCATTTCTCCATTTACAAAGGTGGGGTGATATTTAATGACATCAGAGGTTCCCATATTACATTAAGGTTTCCAACAATTCCTAACTCAGATGGATAAGAGGATGATTTTACATGTGCTTACAACAGGATCGAAACGAAGCCAGGAAGATCCACGAGAGCGCGGGTCTGCCGTTCTTTGAGGTGTTTGTAAATGCCCCTCTGGAGGTGTGCGAGAGCAGAGATGTCAAAGGACTTTATAAAAGAGCCCGTGCTGGAGAGATTAAAGGTATTTAGGAAAATAAATCTATAAATTCATTGCTTGGACAGAAGCATATTCAAAATTTAAATGGAAGAAAATAGGTAACACCAAATCACACACTAGACTTATTTTGGATTTAAAGGGATAGTTCACCCAAAAATGTAAGTTCTGTTGTAACTTACCTTTATGTCATTCTAAACCTGTAAGACATTCATTCATCTTTGGAACACAAATTAAGATATTTTTGTTTAAATCTGAGAGTTTTCTGACCCTATATAGAGAGCAATGCAATGGTTCAACCATAACGTTATGAATCTATGAGAACTTGTTATGTGCAAAGACAAAAATAACAAAACTTCTTTGCATGCAAAAAGTATTCTTGTAGCTTCATAACATTACAGTTGAACCACCAATGTTACCTGGTCTATTTTAATGACGTCCTTACTACCTTTTGGATGGTATAAGTATTGAATGTATAAGTTGCATTGATGTATATGCAGGTTTGGATTCCATCAAAAATATATTAATTTGTGGTCTAAAGATGAATGAAAGTCTTGCGGGTTTGGAATGGCAAGAGAGTGAGTAATTAATAACAGAATTTTCATTTCTGGGTTAACTATGCAGAGCAGCTATTTTCCAATAATGTCATTTCCATTAATGCATCAAGAAAACGTTATATATTTTTTTCAATATTTAGGTTTTACAGGAATAGACTCTGATTATGAGAAACCTGAAGCCCCTGAGCTTGTGTTGAAGACTGGCGAGCTTACAGTCAATGACTGCATTCAGCAGCTAGTGGATCTCTTGAAGGAACAGGTGGGTCATTCTTTCATTTCTGGTCATCAAATGGTTGCTTGTGTTTTGCCAGTTGTCCCTTTCTTTATGCAAGCACACAGACTGTGAGTTTTCAGTTGGGAAATGTTGAAACATCACTGACCAGATGATTCGTTATGACAGGATATTGTGCCCACTGGGGTGACAGAAGAAGTGAATGAGCTCTTTGTTCCTGAAAACAAGCTGGACCTGCTGCTGAGTGATGCCAATATACTCCCCACTTTAACCATCACAGAGGTAATGCAAGCCTTCACGAACACACATACCTTGTTGTGTGAATCAACCACCCTGCGTGTTACACCACAGGCATGTCATCACAGTTCAGTTAACAGAAAGCTTTTTACTGTAACCATGTCATTGGAAATGGAAATCTACTGCATAATTCAGTTCTGCAAAAGCAACTAAAAGCACTACTTTAGAAAAGTCACAGTTGTTATTTTATGGCAAATTTTATAATGATGGAACACTCTATGTGGTACCAAATTTAACAGAAATTTTAAATGTCTAAACTTTTTTTTACACAAGTTCATCCCATAAGTACTTGTCACAAATCCCTCTGCAATTGTGTCTTTTCCCTGCAGATGCCATATTTTGCATTTGAGTTATGTTATCCTCTATACAACACAGTCATGTGCTAATTTGGTACTTTATGGCAAACTTGGTCATAAATGGTCGGTCTTGTCATGAAATTAATTAAAGTTCTGTTTGTATGTTTCTCTCTGGTCCTGTAGCTGGATTTGCAATGGATACAGGTTCTATCTGAGGGCTGGGCGACTCCTCTGAGGGGATTCATGAGGGAGAGGGAATTCCTGCAAGTCTTGCACTTTGGAACTTTGCTTGATGGTAGAGACATTTCTAAACTGTTGGCCCACTTATATAGTGATTATAACTAGTGTTCCCATGTAATTTAATTACAGCTAACATCATTTTTAGACATTTTTCAGATTTTATTTCTTGCTTTTTTTGGATAAATAATGTATGAAAAGTTTTTTTTTTCCCAAATAGAAATAAATACTTTTATTCAATAAGGATTCATTAAATAGACATTCATAGTGTTTAAAAATATTTTTATTCCAAATAAACACTGTTCTTTTGAGCTTTCCATTGATCAAAGAATCCTGATGATAAAAATATTAAGCAGCCCAACTGTTTTCAACACTAGTAATAAGAAATATTTCTTATGCACCATTTCAGCATAAAATTATTTCTGAAGGATCATGTGACACTAATGACTGCTGAAAATCAGTCCCCTATTTTACCCCTATTTATAATTTAGATTTAAAATGTTATAATATTGTGCAATATTATTATTATTTTATTTATCAAATAAATGCAGTCTTGGTGAACATAAGGGACTGCTTTCAAAAAATTACCAACTCCAAACCTTTGAACAAATGGATATAATATTAAATATTTATTAATAATAGCATAGTAATAATCAGTTTTATTATAATCAGTAATGCATTTAATTGGCAGATTTAGTTAATGTAATAACATCAAACTTGAAATAATATTAATGCTAATAATAAAAAAGTAATTAATAACTGGTAATATTTTCTGTTTAGGTGGAGTCATCAACATGTCTGTTCCCATTGTGCTGCCTGTATCCAAAGACGACAAGGAGAGGCTTGATGGTGGCGCTGCTTTTGCCCTGGAGTTCAAAGGTCAAAAGGTGGCAATCATGCGTAACCCTGAGTTTTATGAGCATCGTAAAGAAGAGAGATGTGCCAGGCAGTGGGGGACAACATGTCCCCAACATCCATACATCAAGGTGAGAAGACACATCTCTGTGTCATTTCTTTTTATGACAGTTGTATGTTATATTTGCTAATACAACCAGCCAATGAAATGCCACCTTTTATGCTTTGTACAGATGGTAATGGAGAGTGGTGACTGGCTGGCTGGTGGAGACCTGGAAGTGTTTGAGAGAATTAGGTGGAATGATGGTCTTGACCAGTACCGTCTCACTCCTCGCGAGCTTAGACAGAAATTTAAAGAAATGAGAGCAGGTAAAAGTGAAACTGTGACCTAAGATTAATCTTATTGTGATGGATCACACTATAATGATGCTGTACTGAATGTAACACTACACCTAATACAAGGTCATTCCCATGTGTTCCTGCTAGACAAAAACCTTTCTGCAAATGCCTTTCCCTTGCAGATGCCATTTTTGCATTCCAGTTACGTAATCCTGTGCATAACGGCCATGCGCTCCTGATGCAGGACACTAAGCGTCGTCTGTTGGAGCGAGGCTACAAAAAGCCTGTGCTGCTGCTGCATCCTCTGGGTGGCTGGACCAAAGAGGATGATGTCCCGCTTGACTGGCGCATGAAACAGCATGCTGCTGTTCTGGACGAAGGAGTGCTAGATCCTGAAAACACCATTGTGGCCATTTTCCCCTCACCCATGATGTATGCTGGGCCTACAGAGGTTAGACTTTTATTATTCTTAAGAAAAAAAAAGGAGGTAGTCTAATAAACACAAAACTGTTCCTGACCTGCAGCCATTTTAGACCTTTTTTTATAACAAAAAATTAAGTTGAACCAATTCTCAACTGCACAAAAAATTATGTCCCTATAGGTACAGTGGCATTGTCGAGCTAGGATGATCGCTGGTGCCAACTTTTACATTGTAGGACGAGATCCAGCTGGTATGCCCCATCCAGAGACAAAGAAGGACTTGTATGAGCCCACACACGGTGCAAAAGTGCTGACCATGGCGCCAGGCCTCACCTCTCTAGAGATTATTCCCTTCAGAGTTGCTGCATACAACAAAGTTAAGAAGGCTATGGACTTTTATGACAAGGAAAGGTATGTAAATATTTCATTTCAGCCCTCGGGACTGCACTTAAACTCTCTCTCTCTCTCTCTCTATATATATATATATATATGTAGTGTATATTGTGTGTGTGTGCATGCATGTGTTCATATATAAATATACATACCCACACACACACACATATATATA
>JAUYWG010000046.1:6648997-6682833 GCA_034779775.1 Enteromius afrohamiltoni | reverse complement strand
GGATCATTAAATATAAACTGTCACAAAACTCACTATAATGAGTGTAACATTTAGCTTTAAATAACGTGTTTTAGTGTGAAATAACACCTAAAACATACCTCTCGGTCTACGGTTTAATTTATTTTAAGGTTTTAATACATAATTAAAAAATCTACTACATTACATAAATTTGTATATATAATATTTTACCGCTTTTTACAAGAATTATTTACCCTTCACAGCTGCTTCACCAGGGACTTGTTGAATCATAAGCTAAAGTCGACTTCTTTTTTGTTTTTTAGACATGCTGAATTTGAGTTCATCTCTGGAACCAAAATGCGGAGCCTTGCCCGCAGTGGGGAGAACCCCCCTGATGGCTTCATGGCCCTAAAAGCATGGAAAGTCCTAGCTGAATACTACAGTTCTCTACAGAAGGACCAGTGAACACAAGGCTCTGGACTGTATATGCAGACATACAGTTAAGCTCTATATAATCTATTTTATTAGAACTGATAGAAATAGGTTTATAGAAAAATGCATTACATACTACAGTCCTAAATTGTAGTTAAAAATATATCTAAAATCTTTATTACTCAGATCTACTATACATTTTTAGATAAATGCTATCTATATTTATGCCCTGCAAATTACTTTAAAACGCAGTATGTTTTGTCCCGAGATCACAGTGTATAAAAACATTGATGGATTAAACTACACAGCTGCTGCTGTTTCAGTGGTGTTTTAGACTTATAGTTGGATCACGCAAATTGAAGTATGCTTGACCGTTATAGGACCAATATATTTCCTACCTCAACTACAGCTTTATTTGGAATATGATAAGTGTTTGTCTTGGCAGTATTTCCACCAGTGGAGAACATCTTTTTGATACAGTGTAGAACTCAGTGTAGATACAGAATAATTCTATAAAATTATTTTAGAAGAACTGAAAAACAAACGTTCAGTACTGGCAGCAGAGTATAACCACACTCAAATGTATTTGACTTTAACACAATATTGTCTTGCAGTGCACTTCAGTGTGCCTTAATGTAAATGTGGCATTGTTACATTCCCAAATGAACGAGTTACTGCAAAGAGCGACGCATGAATGTGAATTGTGCTGAATGCATAAACATGAAACTCTTGAGGAACCCAATGTAAAGGAACAAGAGCATATTTATTGTCTTACCAGTTCTTAACGGACCAACCTAACATATTTATTATCTTACAGGAAATGTATTTTCCTTCCTTCTACTTTTTTGTACAAACTTGTGAGATTTACATTTTGTAATTTCTTAAAATATCTGATGTAATGTGCACAGGGCAAGTCATTCCAATAAACTTCATAAAGACAAAACCATTGTCATCCCATTTTTTTTTTTTTTTTACAATGTAAACAAAACATTTCAGACATATTCTGACTTCTAAACATATTTAGACTGAAAAGAGCAGCAGACTATTGCGAATTAGGAAACCTAATAACTGAAAAATACTTTTATACAACTGTACAATTGTATTGCTGGCAAGATGGTTGTTCAATCCATAGGCCGTTCTCTCTAGAAGAATATTTTTTTCTTTACACTTTCAAGTCTCCTTTGCCCAACCAACTACCCAAAATAACCTGACAGACGAACACAAACCTAACAGCAACGGCTTGGCACTGGCCCCACATATTCTGTGCAAGCATATTTAGGGTTTTGCAAGTAAATATCTATACAACATGCCATCACATAACCTCTACTCTGGGCCTAAGTCAAAACATCTTATAAATGGCTTATAAATGTGTAAATGCATCTCAGTCAAATCATTCACTCGCTGGGAGAAAACAAGCAGGTGAAGCTAATCCAAGTTAAAATTACGTTAATGAACACACTATTTTTGTGCTCACAAATCAGCTGAATTGTTACATGTTGGTGATTGTAAAAAAAATTAAATAAAATGTGCATTACATAACTGGAAATAGTAACTACAGCGTTGCCTATCTTGACAAACCACAGGCTTTTAATGAACAAACAAAACCACACAACCCAAAGCAAACCTACGAAGACAAACACAATGGGCCTTATTCTTGAAACACAAGCAGAATGAATTTTAATGTAAATTCTTCATTCTTTTATAAACTGTCCCGAATGATGCGACAATTTACTTCAGAATGGTTTTACACAATTTACTCATTCATTGTTTTTTTGTGTTAAATAAGGCTCATTTATTGAATGGCAAAGCTTTGTATGGAAATTAGTGCAAAAAAGGTCAGAAGGGGGAAAAAAATCATTTTACCTTTTATAAATCCTGAGTTCCCCCTTTTGCAAAACTTGACGATATGTCACAAATAAGAGAAAAACACCCAATCTAGGTTCTCATTTTTTTTTAACAGCAGCATTACATTCAGTCCAGCGGTACATGCATGAATATCTCTTGCACTCCTGCAGATTTGGACTTCCTCATCTTCTCGATTGCCCTCTGCAAGTCTTCCTGTCTGATTGGGCGGATGAAGTCTTCATCTGGACTATCATAGGATGGAAGAGAATTAATAACACGGACATGGTGCAGATTCACAATGATACAAATTTAAACCGTTTATGCTAAACGTTGTGTGAAAGTGACAACAGCCCAAAATGTAAAATACGTTTTGTGCTGAGGCTGAAGCACTTTGTTAAGAGTTTACCTTTCTTGGCGCACAAATTCACGAACACAGAGCAGAGCAGCATCTCGGCACATCTCTCTGAGGTCACTTCCTGAGAACCCATCAGTCTGTTTTGCAACTTCACCAAAGTCCACAGCAGTCTCCACCTTCAGAAAACGAAAAATCCTTTCAGCACTTACAACTTTCAATAGCCATACAGTTCAGTTAATAAAATACTTACATTCTCATTCTCCAGGATCAGTTTTAATATGTCTTTCCTCTGCTTGACATTCTAAATACACACGACAAATGATCATTTATAAAACACACTACAGAGTTTACAGATTCAACAGTGAAATCGAATTTTAAATGTAAACTTTATAAACATTTGGAGTGAACTTGCAGGCTGATTGATGTGGAATCTTGTGGGCATCCTTCGGAGTATAGCAGAATCAAGATCTTGTGGCCGATTCGTGGCTCCCATTATTATGACCTTTGTGCAGAAATCACAAAACATCCAAAAAATAAAAAATCCCCACTAATTTGCATCTTGGGGTAACTAATATATCTTAATTGTACCTGGCAGTTGTAGTCAGTATCCAGTCCGTCCCATAAGCTCATGAACTGAGCCTTCATCATGGCGGTGGCCTCATGATCTGAACTTGAGCGACTCCTCAAAAACGAATCTAAAACAGACAACGGTTACTTCAAAAGAAGGGTTTTCACACTGTCACACTCCATAACCCTGGGTTATTTTACTTCTAAACCCTGCTTTTACACTAGTAATTTATAAGCGGGTTAGCACTGCTTTTTCCCTGGACGAAATGAAACCAAGGAAACACAGCACAGTTATACACTGGTTTAAAAAAAACAGCCTTTCTACAATGAAACAGGGTTAACTATTTCAGGTGTGAAAAAGCCCAAATGACAAATAGAACCTTATTGCTTATTATGGGACTTTATAAATGAACCGATTAAGGTTCAAAAGCAGATTTTCAGTTATCCATAAATGTGCAATGAAATTAAAGAGATTTAGCTTTAAAAGCAAGGCATAAACTGCATAACTACTAAATCTAGAACTACACATAGATCTATAAATGCATTTACCGATCTCATCGATGAAGATAATAGAGGGTTGTAACTTGATGGCCAGCGAAAACACAGCTGCAGCGAGTTTCTGGGATTCTCCATACCATTTGTCAGTGAGAGTGGAAGGTTGCAGGTTAATGAAGCGGAATCCAGCCTCTTTGGCGGTAGCTTTGGCTATAAGAGTTTTCCCACAGCCTGGAGGCCCATACAGCAGCACACCTGAGATGACGACATGCAAACCACCTCAGAATAAAGTGTGGAGTTCAGTTATAAACACTTTCAGGAAACATTTCCGTCCTAGTGCCTACCTTTGGGTGGCTGAAGAAGCCTGGATCCTTCAAACAGATGTCTCTTCTGGATCGGAAGTATAACAGTGTCTTTCAACTCAGTTATGACTTCATCCAGACCTGCAATGTCATGCCATGTAATCTGCAAACAGTAATAAATGATTTGTGTAACTTGCATGAGCACTCAATATATACCAGTAGGCTGTGATGAGAGACAATTAAGGACTGGTAAATCAGACTATGCTAAAATTCCTCACCTGCATAGTCAATGGATCCACAAGATGAGCTGCAATGCTCATCTCATATTCAGAAAGCTTTACATTCTGCACTCCAATCTGTCGCATGAGTTTCTCTGCCTGTGAGGAGGCAATAAAACTTAACATTAAACTTGAGCCTTTGGTAAAGCTATGCTTTGCGAAAACTACAACTTAGTACGACTTCTTAACTTGTATTATGTTGAACAAACCTGTGGCAAACAACGGAACGAAATACAATACAATGACAATGAATATTAATTCTACATGAAAAGTGGATAGGACTATATAGGACAAGGAAGTAAACAGGGTTGAGAAGTACCGGATTACATGTAATCCGTTACGGTTACATTTGGAAAAAATGGTAATACTGTCATGATTTGCTTCATATCAAATTATAGAAATTAGTTTTTTGACATAACGCTGTATTTAGCACTGCTTCATCAATACAGTAGTTTCTGGTTCTGTTTACTGTAATTTGTAACTGTAACAGATTTTAACAGTAATCCTCCCATCCCTGGAAGTAAACAATTAAAAAGCAACAGAATCCTGTAACTACTGAAATTAAAAAGCATACCTGCTTTTGTGCCTCAACTTTCTGTTTCCGTGTTGGATCAATAGCATCCACCATCCACTTTATTGTGAAATATGTGACGGCACCAAATATTGTGAGGCGAAAGAGTAAACCTATGACCTCGTTCCGGCCCAAAGGGCGAGTGATATTGTCTGTTGGAATCTCTTTGAGTACCATCTTCTTACATGTGCCTGTAAAATAAAACAATAAAATCTCGAACACTTGGTCCAAATACAGGAAATACGTCATGTAAGTAGAGAAGTGCTTAAGTGCAAAACGCAAGTGTGGGTATTGAGACAATTTACATTTATTAATACGGTTACTCCGTTGTAGTCGCTCCGTGACAATATTTGCGCCTAATTAATAATAATCACAATTAAACAGTAACACCTTTTGCAACTTTGTCAATTCGCTTTTGTTATAGTTATAAGTCAGGCAATTTCGTTTCATTTTCATTTTCATTAACTTAATTATTACAAAAGAGTTATTGAAGCTTTCCTGTGACCTTCCTGTGAAAAACAGATCACATACCTGAACCGTCTTTATTACTGTGTATTGGAAATACTTTGTTAAAAAGGAAGCTTCCTTTTAATCTGACGATTCATTGACGTCCAGCGATCAGCGTTCTTAGCTAATTTAATTCATCTTTTAACTCTTCTACTATTGCGGCTTCGTCTTCTGCTTCTTCTTCTTCTGCTGCTGTTTCTTCTTCTATGGTTTATTAGCGGTTAGTAAAGATGCTTAGATGTATTACCGCCACCAAATGGCTAGGAGCGTACTGTTAATTTTAGATAATCTACCAAATTACTGATGGCAGAAAATCCATAACTTCAAAAATGACAAAAGTTGCAGTTACTTCAATTTAGCAACTCTATGTATTCTGTTGGAGAATGTTCTCTAAATGGTATATAGGGACCAAGTATTCACACAAAGTCTTACATTTTGTGCCTACTGAATGACAACAAGCACTGTTGGACATACAAGTCCAAAGATAATGTCCACAGCAGACTCCACCTTCAGAAAACTGAACATCAATATTCCAAATCTAATAACATTTTAATAACCTGACAATTCAATAAATAATATCTTAATATAAATAGCATCAACTATCAACTTGTAAAAATTGTAAAATAGGTGACTGCTCCAAATGCTGTAAGGAGTAAACTCAAACAATATGATCAGAACTAATCTTTTTCAGTTCCATCTTCTCATAGTCATCTACAAAATAAAACTTGCTAAATAAATACATTCATCAATTACCTATTTAGACACTTCTTCCACACTCGAAAATTTACTGATTAGCTACAGTAGTTGCCGTTTTGTGCAGCTGCTGTTCAGTTTCACTAAGCTCTCAGACAGCTCTCTCATTATAATTAAATAAAGAACCAGCACAGTTGGCTTTCGTTTTCACTGGAGAGTTCATATTACTGAACTAAGACGTGCTTATTCATGTTAATCCTGAGAACTCTAAACTTCCACCATTAAATTTCAAATGAAATCAGTAGACAATAAATAAGTTGCCTTTTCTTAATAAAAATTTTTTATAAATTAACTACTTTCGTCAGTGATTAGGATAACAGAACATGGGAAGATACAAATAATGAGATATATCGTATTTAAATATGTGTATTGTGTAATATGTATTTTAATATCCCTCTTTGACTGGGAAGAAGAATGTGTACAATGCAATGATGGTGTGGTCTTTCTTACTGTCCAATGACAACTCAACTTACATTTAATTTAGAAGAGGAGGGGGTGGCTGCCAAGACTGACTGCCTTTTGTAGCCCCTTAACCTACACTGTACCACAGACGGGCAATTGCTTTATTTTATATCAATTAATCAATCCGTTTTCATACACTATATGCCTTTTTTAGCTTTTAAATTTTTTTCTTTCTCATATTATTTCTCTAAACAGTCTGTGCTAACAATATACTTTTGCACATTTCAGCACTTTCAACAGATATTTTCAGTTTATTATTTCTGAACAGATCAATATTGTTTCTATGCAGTCAAGTCAAGCAGTGGTCTTCTGGCATCTCCATGTAGGCTACTTTAAAACTGTTGACTTGGAATTTCCAGGACCACCAGATTTGGAAGCTCTGGCATTGGATCAGACTCAGGAATGAGCTCTGGGCTGGATATAGGCATGATCAAAATCCTCCTCCTCCTATCCCACAGTAAGGAGAGACCCCATAATCTGCAGCACTAGATCCAGAAATTTGCACGAACATCCCTTGAGGACCAGTCTTGGGAAACACTCATTCAAGAGGCTTGTATAATCCCACTTGAAAGTGATTACATAAAGACATCTCTGAATTAGAGAGATGTAAAAACCTATTGATATGGTCCTCAAAGGAACAATGCTTGGGGTAGAGGAGGATTTCTTACGATTATAACTTCTGGATAGAAATAGTGCAGTCACTGTGTGATGAAAGTTTTAGTTCATGTGTTTTGAGTGCTTGTGTTGCTGTGAAATGTAGTATACTTTGAAAGGCTGTGCACATGCTCAAAGCATTATTGTCAAAACTGAAGTGTACTTTGGGGACAACTCTGTAGGAAAGCAGCCATCCAGGAGCAGGATTAGATATCCCATGCTATAAATGGACTACACACACTTTTACAACAAACACCCTGAGGCTGCATTTATTTTTCATGGGTATTTTAATGATCTAACTTGAGAAAAGTTGTTCTTAAATAATATAAGCATTTCCCACATGAGGTGATCAGATTGGTTTAACAATGCTGTTTTACCAATAAAGGACAATTAAAACACACACTTATCAGAGAATCCTGGCACATATTGTGAGTGTACTTTTACTGACGTGAAGTAATATCAATCTAATGTGACATTAATGTCTGAAAACAGGGAGTTTCCTTACAATAGCTCTCTGTATTTATAGACTTTTTGGTTATTTTAAAATTCAACTTAAAATAGTCCTATCTATCTAGCCAGATTCTCTTAGGAAAACATGCATTATGTCGTTATTATAGAGTTTGGAAGCATTGCTTCTCTTTCTCTCTCTCTCTCTCTCTCTCTCACACACTCTCTCTCTCTCTATATATATATTACTAAAGAGAAAGGTGCTATTACTATTACTGGTTTGGATTTTGTTAAAGTTAAAGATATTATGAGATATATTAAGTGATATATTACACCCATAAATAAAAGCTGAATAATTACCAAATAATATAACTTTAACTTTTTTTATTTCATTTCATTCAGTTGATTCATTTTATATAATCCTAGGACTGTAATAGAATTAAACATGTTTTTCTCTATACACTTTTATTGTAATTGTATCGCTTTGTTTTTATGTTTTATCTATACACTGCTACTTAACTTTTCCTTTAAACAGGTTTAAAAAGGAGGGGTTGTACTTGAAAACAGGAGAATGTGACAATGCAATACCCATAAACTTTCTTTCTAGATTATTCTGACAGATGGCGCTGTAGAATAAAAATTTGCCATGTAAAACGCCGCTAGAACCTTCCACCTCCGTGACGGTCTTGGGGGCTAAATGCACATTTGAGCAAATGGTAGGCTACAGAACACGCCTATAACATTAATACATGGTAAAGTACATTTGCACAATCGCTGGCGCAATTAATTTTCTATCACTATTTTATGGTGTGCTTGTGCCTTTATGCAGTAACTTACTTTTCTGCTTGCGTAAGCATTTCAGCAATTTCCTGCCTTCTATTGCAGCAGGGTAGTAAATGCATTGGTAAGGGGGGTACCTACGCGCATTCTGATATTTTCTCCATATACTGTGGCTTTTCAAAAAATATACATTCCACGTTGTTCTTTTCAATCATCATTTGTAAACCCACCAAATAATAATAATAATAATAATAATAAAGAAAACGAGAATGCTGGTGCCTAATACCTACATACTGACTTGAAATCTGATATAAAATATTGGAAACTTCCCTCATTTCTGTACACACGTGACCGTGGAACAAAAAGTAGTTCGCTTTTGCTCTAGCTGTATTCTTCCGCTTGCTGTACCTACAAAATAAGATTATTAATGTGTTTTATTATTTAATGTCATGACAGTTAAATATTTGTATCTAATAATGTTTGTATCTACATACTAAACACAGACAAATAAGTGGTATTTTCATAAAATACTGCATTCATGGAACTATTTGGCACGGCGCATGAATATGCTGGTCAAACGTCACCTTTTTTCAATGGGAAGCCATGATGGAAGTTTGAGAGTTTAACAGAGGAGAAGTGAAGGAAAAGGACCCGACTTGAGACCGCTCCTACGCGACGTTTAAATATCGACTTTTTAATTTCTTGGTGGAGGCTGTCACCTTTAATTTCATGTGTTGGAACCTAGACATCGCGGATTGTTGCAATGTTCGATGGCTTTTATTTTTTTAAGGATGGGTAGACGAGCTAGCGCGCTAGCCGTTGAAGCTAGCGGCTAGACGGAGCGCGAGCGGAGCTTTGACAACCGTTCTTGAAGTGGAAGCGCACGGAGAGGACACTCTCTCCGCCTTTCCGTTCAATCACGGCGGCTACGGTGCGAACAGAGACTTGTCGTGCACTAGAAATTCTGCAATTGGAGACGTGGGACGTCGCTTATCTTTTCACCCGGGGCTCGTCTGAGCTGAGGAGGGCATTTTGGAAGCCGGGCCTGTGGTGGTTTGGAGCGAGGCCCTTGATGAGAGATCCACAGCAGACTCCTTTCTAGCTAGCAGGGAGACTGCGAAACGAGCAGAGCATTGGGTTGGCCGATCGTCCGAAAGCAACAATACTCTCACTCACACTAAAAACCTTAAAGACTCCTGTCACAGCCATGGCTGCGATCATAAAGGAATTTGTCAGTCGAAACAAATATAGATACCAGGAAGATGGATTCGACTTGGACTTGACCTGTATCCTCTTTGATCAATCAAATGTCCCTGTTCTGTCTATTGTGTAGAAACCAGTGTCTGCTGGAAAGGTAATGGCTTGCATCTTGTTCTAAATCTAGAAATCTAACGTTTGAGCGGGATATACCGACGAAATGAGAGTTTGTTTATTTTAAATGTATATATTTTTAGCACGAGCTATTGGCACTGGCATCTAGTCGGCGACTGGAGCTTGACATGATCTGACGTTAATTTTATTATTTTTTTTTTTATCTGGATGAAGTCGAAGCCAGCGTCGTTCAGATTGATGTCAGTTCTCGATTTAACCAAATTAACGAGCAGACAAAAAAAATCAACATACTGCACGTGCACTCATTTTAGTTTTGGGCTAATTGCATGTGCAAATTACAATATAAGCAACGCCGGTTAGGTTGTAAAATGTCATTTTCCCTTCTTATGTAATCTGATCCATCGATTGGCTGCTAATCTGTAGTCCACCGCACAAAACGCGTTCATTTCACTTTAAGGTTTCTCGCACGAAAACTGCAGCCAGGAGGTTTAAAACAAAAGATGCGTCGCGTAGAGGACTCGCTGGCTTATATAATGCGATGGATTAGATGAAATGCACAAGCACTGTCACACAAAGAGCCATTGCACCAGCTGCTCGCAGATCTCGCGTTCAATTTGGTGTAGTTTTGATTGAGCGAAAATGAGTCGGTTCACACGCTTGCGTACAAAAGGAAACGCTTTAGTATGTGAAGTATGCCTTTTTCGTAATCGCAGGAAGAGATCCGTGCAGTGCTGTTAAAGAGGACTCCCTCTGTTGAGCTGCATTTAAGAAACGTCACTGATGCCTGCTCACTGTTATGTGCCATATGTCAGTCATTTGCGTTTTTCAAGCACAGTTATTGTATGAATGTACATTGTTTTTTTTTGTGATGACTTTGATCAGGTGCTTTGCATCCTTGCAGATGAAGTGCAGAGCAAAAGTGATTTGATTGCTTTGATTTATTTCAACAGGATTCAGTGATATTGAACATTACCTCCAAACCTCCTGACGTCTAAGCTGTAGTTCTGTCCCATCCGTTGTTCTGTAGTATTCAAAAAGGCAGGTGTATCAAACTCTACAAAACCGGACTGGAAGGACAGTTAGAGGGCAGGATCAAATCATTGAAGAGGTGCAATTATTTTTCTGTGTAGTGCTATAACAATGGCAGCAGGAGTCTGGTAGGCCTTGGTGCATGTTTTGTCGAGAGTTTGGAAATGTTAAATGTATTTACACCAAACAATGATGCAGTTTTGTTCAGCATCTAGTGTATTGCATGAGTACAATCAATGAATGAATTGATTGTATAGACGTTGATTTGCCCTTGCCTGCTTGGTGTGTGGGTTCACTATATTGCATTGCATCATGCTATGCACTCATTGCATTTACAACACGCAAGCGTGTTGAAGTGGAATGCAGAACTCCCTGTTCTTTCAGAAGTTTTGATAAAGGTTAAATATAGCGAATGATTTCATTTCATTTTTTTTTATTTGTTACTGATGAGGCAACACCTACAGCTATGATCAGTGAAAATACAAACTCTTCTTTCGATGAAATGCATTCTGTGATGATTTTTTTTCCCCCTTCCTATTACTTTTAAGAAGCCCAGATAAGACTAAAATTCAGAAAAAGTATTTCTGGATTGAGGAACTGGCCTTACTTATCTGCACATCTATTGTTCTTGATGTACACTGTACTTAACAAGGTGGTTTCTTTTTGGGTTCATTTCTTTCCTGTGCATTTTATGTCTGTGAGACAAAAAGCAAACCAAAAAGAAACTCCAATGTTAAATGTGAAGTCAGTGTAGCACTGCTCGGAACTGTCGAACAATGGCCCCGGATAGTTTTTATTGTCAAGCCTTCAATTATTTTTATGTCCAGTGAATATGAATGAGGCATGCATCATATTTAAAGCTAGCTGTTTATTTATGTATGATATTTATCTTCAGCGATATGGCCACATTCACCATGACCAAAGAGGTCATGGTAATTTAAATTTATATCAAAATGTTCGCATATCTTAGAAAGCTAGATATGTGGTGAGCTTTTTTTCTGCATTTTTGTAGTTTGTTGTTGGCAATTTAAAGGGAGCTTTTTAAAGGAGAGCAGTTAAATATCCACTTAAATTTGACATATCTTAGTTTCCTAAGCTTTTTAAGGCATCATTTAAAAATTATTTAAACTTATCATGATTGTCATGTGAAAATGGTGAAAAGCAATTAAGGGCTCTGTGTGATAAATATTGATAGAATTGCTTTGCCACCAGTTCATCTGCTATGGCAGGGTCTGATAATAAAGGACTGAAAGTGTATATCAGGCTAAAGAAGTGATGCGCTCGTTTTGAAAAGGTGAGTAAGGAAAGTGATTCCAGGCTGGACTGAGGCACAGTGTGATTTTATTTAGTGCCCCTGTGTGGCCCTCTGGGTTAGAGGTCTATGCATTGGTCTCTTACAGCGAGAGCCATCTGTTCTATATTACCCACAATGCTGTTATCTGAGCTCTCATTGCACAACTAAAAAGTAAAGCGGTACTTTTGTGGAAATGCGTAAGTTCTTAACTGAAACCGGGACTCAATGTTTGTTAGTTTTCCTGCTCTTTGTGGCGTCATTTAGCTGCTCTGCATTGTTCACCAACATTGTCTGTGTTTTGGATATGTTTAACTGGTTGATATAATAGTCTAAGACAAGCGTCCAGTGGACTTTATAAATGGCTTCATATTTTGTCAGATGTTGTTGTTGCTGTTGTTTTGTTTTTTTTCTTTCTCTCGTCCATATCAGTTTTCCTAGAAAGAGGCTAGATTTCCTTAACTCTGCTACCTAGATATTTATCCTAACATTATAGCAATGGGCTTTCCTGCTGAAAGACTTGAGGGTGTCTACAGAAACAACATAGATGATGTAGTGCGGTAAGTATTGACTTATATTCTTTGAAAATTTTGTCAGTCTAACATTTGTGTCTGCAAGTCTCATAACATTTGCAACCCTTGTAGTAAAAAAAAAAAAACTGCTGTGATAGTTACAGCCATAGACTTGTCACACTGTGTTTCTATAACATAGAATTAGGACAACCACTTTAAATTAAGGCTTAATCTAGCTATGTAGCTATAGCTAATCTAGCTATAGTGGAAGAAACAATGAGGTTAGTTCTCTCATGTCATACAAGCATTTGAGCTTCTGCAAGAATGAGTGAAGTTTGTTCTTGCTTCCGTTTACCATATTCAGTACGGAGTGTCTATTTACACTAAATGCAAATAGCCCACCTTGTTGGCAGAGGCTATTTACACTTACTTCACCCACCAATGTGTAATTGGGCTAGTCAACACTAAAAAAGACGGCTCTCAATCATTGTGTACCATAATCATTTTGACGCAATAGACCCGGGTTCGAACCCACCTTTTGCTGATTTTTTTTTCTTCTTCCAAATATCATAATTGAAAGGCACTTATTTTCAGTAATAAAAATAATAACGATTAAAAAAAAAAACGTCAGAAAGGGTTAGGGTAGATGTAAGGAGGGCTTTATTGTCCCAATAAGGTGACTTCCATTTAATAATGTGAATAAAATATATCATTTACATTTTTACAGTTCACAATGTACTACAAAACTGAGATGCAGATAATTGCCACTATTTACATTTAGAAAATAGTGGAAAATCCTGATATTTTAACAGTACGAATAAAATTATTATTAGTGTAAATAGCATATAATTTACAATAATGTTATTATCACTTAGTGTAAATAAAATGTAATGTTTTATTAGAGTAAAAATCATCCATTGCTAAGAAAATATGCTATTTTCACTGTAAATTACATATGTTTCTTTTTGTTTATAGTGTAAATAGTCTCTATTTATACTTTTCACAAATAGCTGCTGCCTATTCAGCATGTTTATCAGTGTTTCTATGTGAATGTAAGCTTGTATTGAACTTTAATTAGTATTAATAAATAAATTAGTAGTGCATTATGTTATAATGTCGTTTTGAACCTTTAGAAGCATAAACACATTTGGTGAAATGATTTTTAAGTCTCTCTTTGTGTTTTAAAATTGAACAAATTTTTTTAGGATTTTTGTTTTGGTGTGAACTCTTCCTTTACCAAACCGTAATTGTCTTGGAAACTAATTGTTGTCCTCCTCCTGCAGATTCCTGGATTCGAAGCATAAAAATCATTATAAAATATATAATCTGTAAGTGTGTTTCAAACAACTTCAGTTCTGTATTATGCTTTTACTGCTAGAACACTTCCTCCAATTTGCTGTTAAAAGTAGAAAGCTGCAATCGTGTTCATTTGAACATTAAAGAAAAACAAGTTTTTTGATCATTGTGAATGTAGGGTTTTGTCATTGCACATAGGTCTGTTGTTAAGCTATGAATGTTCTCTTGGTTGTGGCATTGATGCAAAGTTCTTAGCAGAAATGTTACATTGAACTTCTAAACATATCAGTTTCTTTGTGTTGTTTAGATGTGCGGAAAGAAATTATGATACTGCCAAATTTAACTGCAGAGGTATGACGCTTAGATCGCATAAATCTTCATTTACATACGCTTTTGTAAATGTTGTGTCTGCTTTGTGTGGAAATGAAGGTCTTGACGAACTTTTTATTTTTCTCTTGCAGTTGCACAGTATCCATTTGAGGATCACAATCCTCCTCAGCTAGAACTTATTAAACCTTTCTGTGAAGATCTGGATAAGTGGCTCAGTGAAAATGACAATCATGTCGCTGCAATTCACTGCAAAGCTGGAAAGGGACGTACGGGGGTGATGATATGTGCGTACTTGTTACATCGAGGCAAATTCAAAAAAGCACAAGAGGCTCTGGACTTCTATGGTGAAGTTAGAACCAGAGACAAGAAGGTGATGTGTATATAGTTTTGCTTTGCTTTGTGTTTATTTTTTTATTTATTTTTTTAATAATATTATAATCAGATGCGTTTCAAACCTGTCAAGTCCTGGTAGATAAAATCTGCTCACATACATAATTTCCCCCTGTGTATTCTTCTCTGGAGGGCACCAGTGCCCATCCACGTTTTCAGTGGCCTTTGTTCCAGAAGTATGTTTTCCTTAGAGAATTAAAAACAAGTTTTTGTTAAAAAGTCATATGCCATGAATCGAACCAACCAGCTATGAGGTGAATCACAACCCTACAAACACACATTTGAAACAAAAAAGTATTTGAAAGTCAAACAAAAAGGAAAAGAACAAGACAACTAAGAACTACAATCTTGTGAAGCATAGCAAATGACCTAATGAAATTAAACTTGAAGAAATATAAAATAGATTTTAAAGATAGTTTACACGTCTGTATTTGTATCTAAAAAATGTAATCGGTTTGAGAGCTTGGGAGCAAGGGAGACTTGACTATTACGTCTTTCGCAGTGCTTTATGTGTGGGTGGGTGCTATGTAGCTCTTGGCCATGGTTTTCTTATTTCGGTTCTCTGATTGGTTTCATTTTTTAAGTTTAAACCAGGAATTCTGTTAAATGATTACAAAAAAATTTTTTTAGAATAATGTGGGTTGATGGTATCAACAAAAGCATATAACACAAATTACCAACCTTGTACATCACTTTGTAAGTACTTGTTAAAAATCGGTTCTCCTTTGGAGTAAAGAGGTGGGACTTGTACTTTAGGAACCCAGCTGCTGTACCCTTTTACAGAAGCATGATGCAAATGTCTTGTGTTATAAAGGCAAAAGAAGGGATGTTTGCGTTAACACCACAGATTTTGCTGTTTCACAGGGAGTGACTATTCCCAGTCAAAGAAGATACGTATACTACTACAGCTATCTTCTTAAGAATAAGCTGGAGTACAAACCAGTGGCCTTGCTGTTTCACAAGATGGTGTTTGAGACGGTGCCTATGTTCAGTGGAGGGACCTGCAGTAAGTGAACACTCTATTTCTTTCTCTTTTTTTTTTTTAATTTTCTTCTTTCTGACGTTTATCCTTTGTATTGTATTTATTCACTTCTCGCTATTCTATCTCATGTGCTCTGTCGAGACATATTGGCGTTACACCTGGTATTACTAGTATCTTGCATGTGACAAGTATGGACTTCATTAAATTCAGTGAAATGCACATGGTAAATCACACACAAGTTAAAAAGTGTCTCTCTTTTTTTTCCCAGCTCTAAACCGCTAAATGTGGACAATTGGGCATTAATGTATTGCTAACATTAACATCATGAAGTTCTGTAGCCGTTTTGAAACTGTATTTTCGAGTGTAACATGACACTTCAGAAATCATTCTAAAATTTGCTGATTTGGAGCTCAAACATTTCTCATTATCAAGGTTGAAGACAGTTGTGCTGGTCTAAAATGTTTAAAGAAAAAAAAAATTTTAGTGCCTTTAAAAATATTCATGTAAAACCTTTTTTGCATTTATTTTAAAGTTTAAATTGAACATCCTGTGTAAAGTTACCTTACCGTTCATTGTCGACAGACATTAATACTAGGTGTACACAGGGTCTCTGTAACTGGAAATCAATTTCCCGCTTCTCCCCCTCACACTTCTTCATCATAACTGTGCTGAGAGGCTGCTTTGACACGCAGTGTTCATGGCTGCTCACAGCTTTCCTTTTTGCTTCAACTGCTGTAAATTCTTCTTTACAAATTCAAACTCCTGCCTTTTTCTATGCACTTAGACGTTTAGCGTTTATCTAGATAGATCTAATGTACTTCCGTGAGTATTATGTGCTTTAGATACTTAGTCTTGATGCCTTCAAAGAAAAGGAATGTGTAGATCTTCCAGGCCGATTCTTTACCTAGAGTCAGAGTTTGTCCAGTGGCGCTGTAGCATCCATGTCTCTCTGTCTCTGACTGTTCCTCCTCCGGGCCCTATTCTGAACACACTCTTGGTGACACTGACCAAGCCTGCTCTACACGGTCCACAGCTTCTGGACTGGATCATTCGTAATGCTTTAGACATCCTGCTGTGGGAAATCTAAACTTTATCATCCATTATATTTTATTTTTGAACTTGTATGTTTGTTACGTCTGTTATATGGTGTAATTTTATTTTATTTTTTTGAGTGTACCGTACCACAGAAGGGCTTCCCAATGGTGTTATACTTACGGTTTCCTCCATGGTGTCTTTGATGGCCGTAAATATTTTAGTTCAGTCCAGTCTAGCTCTTTGTGTTGCATGAGTGTGTGTTGTGTTTTAGCTCTGTGTAAACCTGTCTTCTCCTTGTAGTGTCCTCTCTTGCTCTTGCTCTAGCCAGGCCACTGGACAGTCTTTAATCTCCTTCTTTTTCTCCAAGGGGATTCTGCTGTAAAAAGCAAGAGTGAGCAGATTCCGCATGGGTTCAGAAAAACCAATTGGCATTGGGGTAACATCAGCTTTTTCTAAAATGTTTCTCATTTTCAGTTCTGTTAGCCTAGCCAGTGTTGCTCTGTAAAATGTGTTTGCCATGTACAAGTAAAGGCCCCTAGCGCCACTTTTGGGTGGACATTTGTCAGATGCCTTATCTGAGGGAGATGGGAAGCGTGGTCCAGGGTCAGCTGTTCTCAGAATAGGGCCCTTAGTGTGCCACTGTTATTTTGTCTTTTCTGTATCAATATTTCTGCTGTTTCTATCCTGTTGTTTTCCTTTATGCTTCTCTTCTGTTTTATGTTAACAGATATGCATAAGCTCACATTTTGTTTGCCGCACAAGGCTGGTAGAGCAATTACACATTGTTTTATTTTGCAGATCCTCAGTTTGTGGTGTACCAATTAAAAGTTAAAATCCACACTTCTAACCCAGCGCACACAAGGCGAGAGGAGAAGTACATGTACTTTGATTTTCCGCAGCCGCTGCCTGTGTGTGGTGACATCAAGGTGGAGTTCTTCCACAAGCAGAACAAGATGATGAAAAAGGTATGTGTCGGTTACCAAATGATGCTCTTACAGATCATCATTGCTTTGCTTTATTGCTCCATAGTAGTATATGTAATGTTGCAATGTTAGTTAAGAGTGATGATTTAAGGTTAATTTTGACTTTAGTATTTTATGCAGTTCTTTTTTAGGGTTGGAATTTTATGGTAAGAGTCAGTCATTTGTCCTAAATCTCTTTTTAAATTTGTGTCATGTGTCACTGTAGATCACAATATAGTGTGTATTATGCTTGAAACGGCGCATATTATGCTTCATAAAAAAACATTTTGCTTATTTAGTGATAAATGTGCTGGAAGGAAATGAAAATGAGTAAATACAAATAGGGTACTTAATCAGTTTTTTTTTTTCTTCAAAAGTAAGTCTGGCATCAGCAATGAATTGGCTTCTAACAAGTTTGGGGCGGTATAAAACAATCTTATCGTAGCATTAGTAATAATATATCACAGTAATGATATATCATTATGTAGTTATTTTTTCTGGATGTTGAGTTTAGGGTATTAAGTATTACATAACCATATAGTAATTCCCCCCCTAATTATATATTGACTTTTAATTAATAATCTCAGATACAGCCTGTGGTTTACACCCATCCTATTCATTAAATTATTTATGTCTTAAGGTCTCATGTCAGAATAGTGACTACAAGGCAAATCTCAATTACTCTAAACTGTTCCATGTGGATTATAAGGCTCTTGTAAAAAGTAACATTATGAATTTCTTTTAAAGGCGCTTTAAAATGATATTGTGAAAGCGATATACAAATAAAAACTTTTGTTGTTTTTTTTTAACCAGGATAAGATGTTTCACTTCTGGGTGAACACCTTCTTTATCCCTGGACCAGAGGAGAGCTCGGAGAAGGTTGAAAACGGAGGTTTAGTGAAGGAACTGGATGGGATCCAAACCACAGAACGGGGAGAGAATGACAAGGATTATCTAATCCTGACTTTAACCAAGAACAACTTGGATAAAGCCAATAAGGATAAAGCCAACAGATACTTCTCTCCAAACTTCAAGGTGTGTTAAGCACTTTTGCTCAATTGTCTACCAATTGCTGTTCATTAAGGTGTTAAACTGGTGGTAGGCTCATCCAAAGATTTAATGTTCAAAGGCTAAAATGTGCCTTTTATTTTCACATTAGGTGAAGCTGTACTTCACAAAACCAGTGGAGGAACCATCCAACTCGGAGGCCAGCACTTCTACATCTGTAACACCGGATGTTAGCGATAATGAACCGGACCATTACCGGTATTCGGACACAACAGACTCGGACCCTGAAAATGAACAGTATGATGAAGAACAGATTACTAAAGTTTGAAATATTTTTATGGGAAGAAAAAAAAAACCATACGTAATAGAGTTGTATAAAGGAGAAAACTTGAATATGAACTGAAAGCAAGTACTTTTTTTCCACCCTGTTTTTTTTTCTCCTTTTTCTTCTTTTTCTCACCAAGCTGAATTAGGACACGTGTCACACAAATGCCACCAGTTGTAGGGACAAAAATGCTGACCAATTTTTCTTTTGTTCATTCACCCTGCTCCATGAAGTATCAACACTGATGTTCCGTGGAAAAAAGCATCAGTAGCTATTATGTAAATACATGTTCATGCGTAACACGAGAAAGGAAACCCAGTCAGGATGGGAGATTGTTTGTGGGAGAAATCCAGTGGAGTTCGAAATTCGCCACTCCGTCTACCTTTTAAACCTAGGCCAGTGCTATAATCAACATTTATGCCCCCATCTCTGTCCTTCTTTAGTCTGTCCTACCTACTGTGAAACGCTTCTCATGCTGCTGGAAGGCCACCACGTGTCAGTCGGGCTCTGCTGTGCGGTGGAAACTGCGTCTCTTGCCATTTGTAGCCTGCTTTCATCATTATTACTACTACTAGAATGAAAGTGGCAATGGTTCTACTAAACTCCATGACACCTTGGCAGAAAACACAACATATAGCTCCACCATGTATTATTATTATTTCTTTTTTTAAAGCAAATACACATACAACACAACAGGGAAACCAGTGTTGCAATAATGTTGATTGAAGGTGTGCATGTTATTGAAATCAGTTTCCATGTTGTCGAATAAATAGTATACAATGTTTTTCTAAAAAAAAAAAAAAAAAGTTTCTAAAGTCATTTACAATTTGATTGTATTTGGGAAGAAGAAATTGCCATCACTCTTCTGTAGATGGGATATTAAGACATTCAGTGAAGCGACTTAATTTATGTCATTTACAAGTTTCCCTTTTCAAATTGGCACTTCTTTAAATTCTCTCACAGAATGCTTTTGTTTTCGGTTTCACTTCTTAAAGGGTCATGCTTTGAGCTCAAGGTAGCGTCAGTCCTAAAATTTCTTTTTTTACTATGTTGTGGGATACGGATCAAGCTTGCTTTGAGGGCTCTGTGGCTACGGGTTTGATGGTGTACAGCATCTCGTGTAATGCATGTCAACATGGAGAAGCCCTTTTCTGAATGTATCAACCTTGGATGCAAGTTTTGAGTAGATTCAACAGTGTTCACATTGGTTTTTCTTTCTTCCTGGCTGTGTCAGACATCAGATTTTTGGCTCCCTGTAACAAGTTTGTAGCCTTATCGTGCATGATCTATTGAAATCTGGATCGTTCATCCAGCAATGGTGCTTGCTAAACTAAACTCAATGCATAGTACAGTAACTTTGGAGCAAAGGACCTCATGGTGCAAGCATTCAAACACACTGGGTGCGTTGTTCGTTTCTAACAATTTGATGTCCCTCACTAGCTAGTCCTTTTTTTTTTTTTTTTCTCCACTTTTTTTTTTTTCCCTTATTCTTTCTATTCTTGAACAGGCCTCGTTCCCTTTGGAATGAGCATAGTGCAGCTATGGATTTTACAGTCTTGTGCTTGCTTCAGAAATATTAAAGCCCTATATATGAGAATATTTAAATGTATAATTTTCTTTTAAGCATGCCAAATCTTTTTTAACATCTGGCTGATGTGGCCAGACCAAAAAACAACAAAAAAAAACAAACAAAAAAAAACTTTCTCAGTCTCTTGGGCAAGAATCTTCACTAAGGGTAGTGAGTAAGCTGCCTTTCTCGTACTGTTAACGTTCAGGCTTCACTCTTCTCACCAGCCCACTGCACACCGTACATCTCGCCTTCCTTTAGAGAAAGAATACGTTTCCCTGACATGAGGAGGAGACTGGGCCTTCCTTTATGAGATTGTACACTAACCAATCCAGGAATAAAAGCAAGCCTATCAAGGATTCTCATTTTGTTTACATTTTCACATCACTGAAAACCTGCCAAAATTAAGCTTAATCATTTTTGTGTTATGGATTTTTTTTTTTTTTTTGTTTGTGCTCAAAGGAGGAGGCAGGGCCCACGGGAGGTATTCTTTGCCTTACTTGAAGTTGACAATGCTTACTCTTCTACTGCTTTGATACCTACCATTCTGCCCAAGCACTGACTTATTTAAAGCTACTATAATAGAGCAACATATTGTACTAGACATTTGCACTGTTACAGGTCTTTGCAGGGTTTCAGTCAGCGGTCCACAGTATTTTTTTTAATTTTGTCTTTTGTTTTATTTTTGTCGTCTTTTTCTGGAAATGCTTTACAGCAATCAAAAGTAGTAGAATAGAGGTGAAATGAAAAGACGTTAATATTGTCTCTGTGCATCCCAATAGAATCAAATGTGTTTTTATTGACTGAATTGTTTTGTTTTTGTTTTTTTCCTTTTTTTTTTTTTTTTAAGAAAGCATAAAATAGAAAAAAAATGAATAAAGCGACTATTTATGAAAGTATTCGTTTACATTCTGGCAATGACCCTCTGCAGGTGTTTTCCATAGTCCCTCTAAATGTACGCTGATGTGTTATAAATGTTTAGCGGTTTAATGTGTGACTCTACTGAAGGGTATCACATGATGAACTTGAATTTAAAGGGATAGTTCACCCAAATATTCTGTCATTTACTCACCCTAGTGTCTTTCCAAACCTGCATGAACAAGATATTTCGAAGAATGTTTTTCAGTTGGGTTCCACCAATACAAATAGGGTATATTTGACAAGAAAATACTATTTCAGTCTTTATAAGTACAAAATTAATTGTAACGTGCCATTTCTTTGTAGTTCTTTGAGGGTGAGTAAATGGTGAATGTCCATTTCTAGGTGAAATATCCTTTTAAGCCTCGGATCGTCTCTGCAACGAGACACGTCCTTTCACATTTTGACAATTTAGCCACAGTACCTTTATACGCAGCCCCTTCTGATGTGGCACGGGGGTGTGGAGCTCACAGGCAGCATGAAAAATAAATTTTCAGCTTTAATGAAAAACAAATGTCTTCAAAGGTGCCAGTGTATATGTTTCACGTCACTCTTTATTAGCTGATTTGTGCAATATGTTGTTATGATGCCTGTGGTTGCCACAAAGTGCCTACAGTTAAAGAAACGTACTCGCTTTAAAAACTGTCATAGGACGTCGTGTCATACATGCGGCCGGTTGGAAGGATAGATAGGGTGGTACTGTGCACTAAATCGTCCAGCTAGACTAGCAGCAGGGGGCCCTTTGGACTTCGGCCATGCTCCATTAGAAATCATTCTTCTCCTCTGAGGGTTTTTACGTTCACATAATGTAAACGCGGTATATTTTCAGTCTCTTAAGAAAACAGCCTTACTCTGTTTCAGCCTGTTCAGATACTATTGTGCTGTGCAACAGTTGCTCTGTGTGTAATGCCTATGCACTGAGAATACACAAACCAACCATGTTTGAAATATTGTACAGGTAATCATGTTGCTCATACAAATCACATGTTTGTTTGTAATTGTACGTGTAAACTGCCCTTTATCTTAGTGTTATAAACTCCACATAAATCCAATAAAGTCTCATTCTTGTCAGTTTGTCGTTTTTGACAGCAGTCAATGTTTGTTTTTGTAGCATTTGATGACCACAAAAATGTATTTGGACTCCATCATTCTCAAGGTTATTGTGAACTTAGTGTATTTTTCAAATTCTTTAAAATAATTTTTGTCTATTAAGTAACTGCATTTTAAGGGATTCTTTCATGCTAATATAATGTTATCATATTGCATAAACTCTTTAGTTTTACACATACAAGTTGGCCGCATATATATCCATTGCAAGCTTGTCACTGCTAAAATAGACTATTTTCAAAAATCTATTTTTTAATGTGCATTCCAATTAGTCTCAAACAAACTGCAGTTGGGTTATTTTATTAGCTGTATATTTTTGTCATTTTTAAACAATAAAACAAGAAAGACATGAATTTTCTGAATATGAGTTTGTGATCATTAAATGTTTATACATGAGTACTGAACTGTTGGAGAAATTGAAACTAAATGTTTATATTCATAACCACAAATCATCAGTTTCTTCTCAAGTACATGTATGCTTGTTACTAAAATGAAATGATTATCTCACTCATATGAATATTCTATTGGGTAATCTTGCTTTTTCGGGCCAAATGCATTAGTGTGATGACTGTTTTACTTGAGTAGGCCTCATGGTTTTTGTTGCCAGCTGCCCATTACAGCTCTAGTTCTGGCTGAACCCATGACTTCGGTTTCATGCTGAAGGTGCTTTTCATGTCAGCTGAGAAAAAAATTCAGGAAAACGAATGTAGTTCTTTTTTCTCTCTCTCCTCTCTCTCTTTAACTTCTCTAAAACTGCTCTTGGGGACTATTTAGATTTTCTCAACAGAACGAAGAAATATTTATAACCTTCTGTAAATAAACTGCCGTATGGGATACATCTTTGTGCCCAGAAAATAAACTTTGATTTTAAATATATCTCTATTAGGTTTAAAAAGAGATCCAAGTTAAAACCTCAAACCACACTTTGTGTCTGGAGCCTGACTGGAGATCTGTTAATGTTAATGACCTCTGATTTACCCTTCTACCCTGTTATCTATAAATAAAGGCCTCACTGCCGGACCTACAGGAGCCGCACAGACGCTGCTTGCATAACCTGTGTGCATGAATCTTGCTAATTTCCAAGAGAAACAGACTGATGAGCTTGTCATCTTCACCACTGATCTTTGATAGCATTCGTGACTGCTGTTTGACATAAATGTGGCATAACAACCCCTTAAGAAGAAATGATTTGAATTTAGGATGTCATTATTAGAGCTTTCAAGTCAAGGTTTGTTTTTATCAGGTTTTTCTCTTTCTTAAAGCTGAGATTGAGCACTGTGTTAAATATAATTTAATAGAGAATTTACATTTCACTAATAAGAGATCTTCACCGTCTATTACATGTGACTCAAATAAGTTGCTACTCATTATTACTGTACACAACTTCCATTAGCAAATTGTTTTTATAATAATAATATAACAGTAATATGTTATATAGTCCACTTTAGACATTCTACTAAAAGAATCTCTCTTATTCTACTAAGAGAGTCATACTTATTCTGCTAAACCTAAACGTAGTCTACTCTGAGAGATAGCAGACATGTAGGTGCAAATGAATGAGAATTAGGTTATATGTAGTTGCAAAGGTACTTATAGTTAGTAAATTTTCTATCAGAATAAAGTGTAACCTATATAATACAACAATCTCCTCTTTGAATAACCCTTACTCTAAAACTACTTTTTGTGATCAGTAATTTATGGATTTTTTTGCTAATAAAACATCTTAACATCATGGTTTTGAATTTTTAATTTTCATGAAATATTTGTGGAACTTATTTTACCTCATTAGCAAACTGTTTCTGTCTTGTTTTAAGTAAAATAATAATAATAATAATAATAATAATAACAACAATAATAACAATAAAATGCTACTATTAGTAATAATAATGATCATCATAAAAAAAAAAATCCTAATTCAAGATCTGTTCTCATGTTATTTTACACACACACACACACACAATTTTTATTTTTTTAAAAATAATTTAATTATTTTTTTTATAGACATCTTAAGGTTGGACAGAACATTTTTACTGTAAGAGGGGACAAGTTTACAATTTTACTACTCTTCATGTTAATTCAGGGTTAAATAAAAAGAAATCAAATAATTATCAAACAAAGTAGCATTTGTGCCTTTAATGCTTAAAAAAAAGGAATGGGAATATAATTTGTGGCCATGTCATTTAATATAGGCTGCGTTGTCCTGTGGCTGATGGGGGAGGGGAGAGATGCCAGTGACCCAGGAGATACTCAGCTCAGGACAGAAATCAAAAGAAGAAGTAAATGTAAGTAAACACAGCCTTCCCTTTCCACATTAACATTGTGACCATGTCATGATGGCCATTATCTATCATGCTTGACAGTCTCGTGATGAATTACAGTGTCACGCTTTTGCTTTTATTTTTATTCTCGGACACTTATCTGTATTGTTTTGTTTTTACACACAATGGATTCATTTCATTTGAGGAGCAGGTGTCAGGACCCTTGAAAGCAAAACAGGAATTTTAATAACTGCCGGTTACTTTTCACATTTCCAAACATGGCCGGTTATGGGGCCCTGATCATCAGATGTAACAGATGGATTTGAAGTCTTGTTTTTCTCTTCAGTGAAGTTGAGTGAAGCTCAGGGCTGTGCCGCAGTTACCTAACAACACCAGCAGCATGGTAACTCCCCATGAGGAGCATGACATAACCGCCTCCCACACGATCCTGCCTTAGAAAAACTGTACTCTTTGGGAACTGGGGAAAGTCTGCTTAAAAAGAAAGTGCTACTTTCTGTGGAAGTAATTTTGTGTAAAAAATCATTCCTTTTCTTGAAGTTAAGGGACACAGCAAAAAGAAACCTGCTGCTTTAAATTTCTTTTCCACATTAGACTCGCAAGACGGATGCAAATATAAGAACAAAACAGAATTTAATGTTTCCAGCCTGTCACAAGCGTCTCATTGTGAGATGTGCTGTCGGACGTTCTTGCATAAGCCGTATTTACTTCAGCGTTGGAAGACACTGCATGAAGATGGTGTTTGTACTTAAAGCATGCTGCAGTCAGCTCTCACATACATGATAAAACTGTGACATACACAAAAAGTGGTTTTACGTCGGTTATTTCTATCTTTTGCGCTAGCGTGTCTGTTGGAAATATCAGTTTACATTTCCAAACATTATTTTTGCCATTAATTGAAATAATGCAGTGAGTTAATTGTCTGCACAAGGACTCTGACAACAGCCAGTGCTCCACATCTTGAGACGTTGCCACAGTTCTTCTGGATTGAGTCTGTCTCAGTTTGTTCTGTTACTTCATGTGATTCCAGACAGACTGGATGATGATCAGATCAGATCTCTGTGTGCAGACAATAATCTTACTGCATTGTTACAATTAATGACAAAAATAATGTTTGGAAATGTAAACTGATATTTCCAACTGACACGCTACCGCAAAAGATATAGAAATAACAGACATAAAACCACTTTTTGAAAATACTAGTGGACTAAGACTTTTGGACAGTTCTGTATATATACTATATGTATATGTTTTTGTATCTTATTAGGTTATTACCAGTAGTATTATTATTAATAATAATAATAATAATAATTATTATTATTATTATTTTATTATTATTAAAAGTAATCATACTTAGTAATAAAATATACAAATAATTACTATTAAAATTCTTATTATTATTGTTAGTAGTAGCATAATAATAATAATAATAATCATCATCAAAACAATAATCTTCCTTATCATAATCATCATCATCATAATAACAACAATCATCATCATCATGTCATAATTCAAGATAAATACACTTGAAAATGTTTTTACAAAATACTACTGATTATGGTATTAGCAGTAGTAGCATTATTAACAAAATTGTTATTATGGTTATTATTAATCAACCATCATCATCATAATTCAAGGTATATTCCCTGAAAATGTTTATTAATAAATTATAATATTTTAATGAAAAAATATTAAAAGTACATTTATTTAGTTTTTAGGGATGCTTAGATATTTTATCGTACGTTGTGTGCTTTTATTGTAGCACACATTCATCTATGACATATGATGCCTTGTGAAAGACTGGAAAAAAAGCACAATAAAAGATATGACCTGACCTTTGATCCACAGATCTGGACACAGACATGAGACAGAGAGGCCAGGTAGAGACCGCTGGCCTGAGCATAACAGAGTGTGTCTTTGCTGGCTGGACGTCTAGAGTGGAGGGTCTGCTGACAGACAGACAGGTGGGCCCTGTTCCTCTCTGTCTCGAGCCAAGACATTGCACAGTCATCAGCACTTCGCCTGCCAACATGGCTGAGCTTAGAAAGACAGAAAAATGGAAACCTCTCAGTCTGTCTGGCACCTCTGTCATTACAAAGGGTCATGGGTAATGAGAAGTAATCTCTGTTTTATCTATGGACAGTCTAAATAGTTGCATGCGGGTAAACAAACACTCACATGCTGATAATCGTGATGTATACCAGTGCAAGACAGCAATAATAGAGACTACACCAGAGTGAGCCTAAAGTCAAACAAAGCTCCTGTATGCAACTCATCTGGTGGTGAGTGAAGAGCTTACTCATAACAGAGGGTAAGTGTGACTCACCAGTGCTGTTTAAGGTCAGTCAGTTCATATAAATTGAAGAACAGGAATAATTATAAGACCTATTGGTTTTTGCTTATATTTATTCAGAAAATGTGTCTAAAATGTGAAAATATGCCTCATTCATATATATAGTCAAAAGTGGGATCATCAAGGTATAGACGGGCGGATAGATAGATAGATAAAGTTATATTTTTTACATTGTTCATGTAGCTTTTAGCAAATAAATACAGCAAACTTAACTTAGACTTCAAAATCATTTAAATACAATATATTTTAAACCATAGTGTACAGTACAGCAAATTAAGGAAGATATAACATTTTTATATCTAATTAAAAATGCATTATGAGAAAGCACAATTCTTGCCATCAAATATTATTGTAGCCATCTGTAATGAATCAAGTCCTTGCCTTTTAAAAGTGCTGAGTACAAACTAAACATAATGTTCAGACTCTATTGTTTTGGCTTAATCTATCAAATAAACAGCTAGTCTTGGGTTTTTGACAAAACATCATAGCCATTGTTTGCTAGAGGCTAAGGTTGTGTGTGGTCTCAAAGATGAGAAAAGGCATTTTCCTTTGTATTTCATTAAACTGTTTGATTGTTACATCAGTTATATAATTACATTTATAACAGCAGTGCTTTACTTGCAAAGCCGTAGATCAAATTTCCTCATTTGCACTCTTAAAAGTGATGTCTGTCTGAGAGGTTTGAGACTGTCCTTGAAATATATTTTAAAAGTTAATTCAATCTCTTTGCCATCTTTGTGGCCTATCTAATATGATACAGTATAGTCATTTTTAAATAGAGAATTATGATACGAATGTCCTTGCTAATAGCAACAAATACCTCTCAAGGTCTCTGGCTGAGGTTTCATTTTATTTTAAGGTCCAATTCTTGCTATTAAAATTGAGGAGACTTTTGCGTCAATAAAATTTGGTAAATGCAATAGAAAGATATGCTCTTTGTCAATATCTTTCCATTGCATCTAACACAGAATTGCATATATAATGTGTCCAAAATGGCGTTAAGGTGACGTTATGGTGCTGAATCACCGAATACAGTCATTATCATTGGAGTTTTCCATGATAAATATACTCGTAGCTTCATAATATACGGCTGAACCACTGATGGAGCATTCAGATTTCATACTTTTCTGCACACTGACAGTGGCAATTGTTTGGCAGTCAATGGGACAGTCACAGGCCTCCGGGTTTTCAAACAAAATATCTTAAATTGTGTTCTGAAGACAAATGAAGCTGTTACTGGTTAGGAATGTACAATATGGTTATGCAGCATTTTTTGTGCTTTATAAGTAATAATAAACAAACAATATGTTAATTATAGACTTGCTAATAATCAACTAGTTAATAGTGAGAATTGGTCCCTATAGCCTACTAAAATCAATAGATACGTCATTCAAAAGCAAAAATTCACCCTCATGCCTTTCTGAACCTGACTGATGTTCCTTTATTTGTGGAACACATAAAGTGAGTTTTTTTTTATAATGTACTGCTTGCTCTTTCCCATGCAAAGTTTTCAGAAAGAACACATAATCACATAAGTTGTCCATTTGTTCAAGTCATCTGAAGTCATTAATAGCTATGATAGAAACAGGCTAAGACTTCTTTTCAATAAGTAATAGAATAAGACCCTAAAAGTAAATTCACTGTGCATCGACATGTTTATTAAAAGCTTAGCTTAAAGGCATGCAATAAAGTAAAGGTTGTTGAGATAGTATTCTTGGACTAGCCACTCGTTTGACATAAAGACCAAGTTACAATGTTGTAACATCTGCTATGGGAGTGGATTCTTCTGAAGCCCATCTGGGAGCAGGTCCCTGCGGTCTCCAGAGCTTGCTGGGAGAGATAGATGTCCTGTCTGGGCCAGCCTGTTTGGGGCTCACCCTGTGTCCTGAACTTAATGGCCCTGTGGAGGTGAGGGGACATGCTACAGTCGCTTTTTCCACCCGTTAAGAAGCCAGAACAAGGCCAGAAGAGAGCAGACACAGAGTCGAAGCTTCCCCTTGGGAGCCCTACCGAAGCCTTTCAAGTTCTCCACAAGACTGCACTATGTACAACATGAACTGAGGATGTATAAAAATCTTTTTTCTTCTTTCTTTGCAAGGAATGACCTTGCAGAAGCATTTGATCAAAAACTCTGTATGTGGATGGAAAAACAAAGAAAGCCAAGATGAAAAAGAGACAAAAGATCCATATTTAAATACAAAGTTCACTGAACCCTCAATGAGTCAGTTGTTTTCTCTTCCTCGCCCCAAAGTCTTCAGAAATTCACTTCTTCCCACTGCTTGGGTGTTTAATCTATATATACTCAATCTACTTTTTATTTTTTCAGGTCCTGTTGCCTTATAAAAGTTCTAGTCAATTAAATATTAAAAAGCGGTAAACAAACAGCAACACTTCTGCCATATTGGTTTACTGAATAACCCATCAATTAGATAAATATTAACCTTTAAAGGCATTAAAAAATTAACTTTTTCTCATATAGTAGTAAACATACTCTTTGCACACTGTTTTAGAAAAGCTTTACAGAAAATCATGATTTTAATGTTTGTAATACCTTAATATATTGACTATAATGTCTTATAGTCACATTTATCAGATTTCCGACATAGTATATATTGCTTTACATGGTTATACAGTATTGTATGCATATAGAGCTGTACTAGCTGAGCAGTTTTGCATTTAGCGATTTTTGCCAAAAAATGCTTGATGTGGTCTTGAGCCTGCAGCCTAGGTCAGAGAGAATAAACCTGGCCATATATCACACATAGAAGGCTGGAAACAAAGCTGCCAGGCTGCCTTGCATCGACAGTGCTGCACTCCGCCGCACACACTGGTTCCCACAATCAGTTAAAACAGTTGAAGAGGTCACTTTCTCTCATATAACCCGCCCCCTCGCTCCGCTGCACAGCTGTCTTTCGTTTGGATTAAGCCAAGAATAAAGCAGGAAGTGGAAATTAAACAAGGGCAGAGGGGGAAAAAAACAACACTGATCATGTAAGTTATCAAGGATGGAGAGACCTGTATCCAACAACGCATGGAGTGGGTGGGACATCAAAGTTTTTATCTATGAAATTATAACAAAAAAAAAAACAGAATAGAACAGTCATGGCTTTTTTTCTTTCAGTACACGGCTGCTTTCAGCCACTTTGAGGCTTGAGTTTTGTATCCAGTCAGACGGGTTACCCTTTAAGTCGAGTCACTTCGACATTACATATGGGAACTCGCCAGAAAGACCTATTGCCTTTGAGCTCTTTAATAAAGGCCAATGAACGTTGGTGTGCACTGATTGCGCTCAGGTGCACCTCATGCCTGCAGCTTTTCGCTTCAGAGCCGTTTCTGTTTTGGAGCTGGAGATCTCCTGGGCTTTTTCGATTGTGAGAAAAGTGAAGGAAGGATTGTTTGGAGGAGTTCCTGCAAAATCTGCTCTCTCGTCTGACAGTGTTTCTGGGCGGCTGTCAGCGGACCCTGCGGGCTGGTGGCCTTTTTCAAGGCCGGCTGTACCAGTCACCTGCATATCCAGTGAGCAAAGATCCAGTGAGTCGTTTTCCAGGAACGCCACCTTTGGCCCTTACTTCATTGTGCCCAAAAAGAATGGTGGGTTGAGACCGATACTGGATCTGAGAGTTCTGAATCAGTCTCTTCTCAAGATGCCATTCATGATGCTCACTCCGAAGCGCATACTGACATGCATTCAGAGCCAGGCTTGGTTTGCAGCCATCGACCTGAAGGACGCGTACTTTCATATCTCGATTCTGCCTCGCCACAGACCCCTCTTGCGGTTTGTGTTCCAGGGTCGAGCATATCAGTACCCTGTTTTACTCCTTTGGCCTGTCCTTGTCTCCCCGGGTCTTTACGAAGCTTGCGGAGGGTGCCCTCTCCCTGCTGTGGCAGATGGGCATTTGCATCCTCAATCTCGACGACTGGCTGATAATAGCTCACTCAAAGGATTTGTCCGCGATCAGGTGGTGAACCTGCAACCCACGGGACCTGCACCTAAATATCTCAGTGTTCCCTTGAATGTGCGTAAAATGTGAGTCCTCCCTGCCCAGCAGTCGGTAGCTCCGGCTGCACTTCTTCCGGGTCTCCTTCGCCCAGAGGTGTGGCATCAAAACCTCCACAGTCAACCAGAAGGCTGTGTTTATTCATATTCGTATCGATATATTGAATCTTTTTTGTCCCATATGCAATAGTGGCAGGGGATCGCTGCGTAACACGGCCTTAGAGTCATGGCCTTTTCCATGGATGTTCCCATGTGTAACGTCGAAGTGATTCGACTGAAAGGGTAACGTCTAGGTTACGAACGTAACCCACATTACACTTTCTCCTGCCACGACGCTGAGGTCACGCTGACGCCGGCAACGGCTCTTCAGCGAAAACCTGCAGGCGAACTGTGCGCATGCCCTATTATACTCACAGTGATGAGGTGCACCTGAGCGCAGTCAGTGTACGCCAATGTTCATTGGCTTTAGTAAAGAGCTCAAAGGCAATAGGTCTCTCTGGCGAGATCCCATATGTAACGTCTCCATTGCCTCCTTCAGGGAACGTGGGTTACTTTTGTAACCTAGATGTTTCTTATAGACCTTTAGAGAGCACATACTTTTTTAACGTTTGGCTAATTTGTCTCCTAACAATGTCCTAAAAATGAATGTCTATTAATTAATTTACATAAAGATAATTTTATTTTATGCAATAAACCAAAACTGTTTGAATTGACTAATTTCATAGCTAGAATTTTATGTATCTAAAAGACAAAAAATTATCATCATTTTTAGAAAAACACATCTTAATTGGAGAAATGCAAATAAAAATATTCTGTTTACAAGTCAAGTCAAGTCACTTTTATTTATATAGCGCTCCAGATTGTAGCAAAGCACTGAACAATATCAAATAGGAAAATGTGATGGTAATGTATAATGACGAGATTAAACTTTATTTATCAAATGCAGAGATAGTCTCTGTAATCAAAACGATGATAATCACTAGAAAGCCGGTGTCCCCAACTAAGCAAGCCAGTTTACAAGTAACATTTAACTTGATTTACACACGTGATATATTATGCATTTAGAATATTTTAGTTTGTGTAAAAAAAACTATTTAGGGTGAGACACTGCAGGTGAAAAGGCAAAAAAAAACAAAAAACAAAACTAATAGTTACCCAGTTAACTGATTACATTGATAATTGCAAACATTTACTTTGAATTACAAGTTGTATTAAAATGCTAGATTTAGATATGCATATCAGTACTTTTTTATTGAAAATTTTGCTAATTTGCATAATTACTAGTACAAAAATCTAATCATTGGATGATGTTAGTTTCAAAATTCTTGTTACATTTTTTAACAGAGGGAATTTTGAGTATCTCATTTTTGGCACAATTCAGAAAATGCATAGAAAGGACAATTTTTGTGGGGGATTAAAATGCTGTGTCAATCAAGCAAATCATATCTGAAAAAACTTTCAGGATATAGACAAAAATAAAAATGTAAAGTTCGGTGTAAAGTGTCTAGGTGCTACTGAAGTGGATATTTATGTCTCATTTTCCCATACTGCTGCCTGACATACAGATGGGAAAACATTTTGTACCACTTAAGTAAAGCCCTGATTGTATGTAGATTCCAGTAATACAGACAGAATCTCTTTGCTTTCATCCTGCCTCCAAAAGTAATAAAAGAGGTCATGTCTGACGCACAAACCTCTGAAAATGACTGCATAAAGGAGAGCTTAATGTTAAAAGACTTCATAAATCAAAACTGAAGAATGTTTACGTCTAAACATTGATCTTATGCTGAGCTTAGCTGGTGGACTGGCTAATTTCATTAGATGCAAAAAGGAGGCATATATTTAGATAATTCTACATTCACTAGTTTGAGCTAATAATGTACATTCAGCGTGTTCTTCATATTCTGCTCATTAGCTCTGTTTGCTTTGGCCCGGCTATCGCTGAAGGAAAGGATATTTTTCTCCCCACAAGGCCGAAAGAGGCCTGTATACTTGTGTGCTCTCCGCTCAGGCCAGTGAGATGTTGGCCAACACTGCTTCTCTTGTTCTGCCTGTCTCTGTGTTACTAGAGGTCATGGGATGAGTCACACATGAAAGCAATGCGTTGAAGCAACGCGGCAGACGTTTTACAGCCTCTGCAGGTGGATAAATACCACCAAAAATTCATGACGGAAAGATGTGTGTGTTTGTGTTGTAGTCTGCTTCGGACCATGAAGGACCATCAGAAACTGGAGGGTTCAACTGTTACAGATGGTAATGGGCCAGAACGTCTTGGTTACATATTGTAACCCTCGTTCCCTGAAGAAGGGAACGGAGACGTCACGTCGGTGACCGACAAATAGGAATCTCGCTTCAAGATTCCAAAACAACTCTGCGTGTATGCACACACGCCAATGAATTTTATTGGCATACGCTGATTAGGATCAGCTGAACCCAATCGCAGTGCGAGTATAAGTAGGTCAGCGGATTTAGCGTTCATTAGGTCTTTGCTGAGGAGCCGAGCCGGTGTTACAGCCCCTAGCGGCTGTACAGCACCTATGGCAACGGGACGTGACGTCTCCATTCCCTTCTTCAGGGAACGAGGGTTACAATAGGTAACCGAGACGTTCCCTTTCAGTCGGTCACTCTGATGTCACGTCCGATGAATAGGGATCCCTACCAAAGCGCCATAGAGACTGTCCCTTCCAGCCCCATGTGAGAGTCACCAACCCCCTGAGTTT
>JAUYWG010000046.1:6623740-6639193 GCA_034779775.1 Enteromius afrohamiltoni | reverse complement strand
ATACTGTATGTGTGTGTGTTCCTGGTGTTTAAAATAAACATAATAAATAAACACAGCATCAACACATATATTATATATATATATAATACACACACATGCATGTATATATTTGATATATTTATATATATATATATATATATATATATATATATATATAAATGCATATAAACAAGTAAATATTTTAAAAAATATATATTAAATATGTAGTTTTTTTATATACACATAATAAACACAGCACACATACATACTGTACTTTAAACAAAACACTTTTTTTGATGCAATGAATCATTTGACAGGACTTTAAATTACCAACATTCTCTCATTTGTTTATCCTAAAATGTCTAGGGTCTAAGAAAATACTCATCATGTGGATGGACAAAAGTGCAACAAAAATTAGTTTGGGAAAAATATATATGTTAACAAAAGAAATAATTGTTGTAAGAGTATGGAACAATTGCATGACTCTTCCTGCTGCTAAAACAACTGAGATATTAAAGAGATCTCATTTGTGATTTTTCCATCCTATGGGGACGCACGTTTCCCTGACAAGGCCTACTTTGTGGTGTGGCACCATTTCACAAGCTACAGATGGCGCGGATCCTGTTAGCGTTGCGCAAAGCATAAGGGTTGTTAATGACTCTCTGCACTCTCAAAACAATTCCTGAGAAGAACCCAGGCAGGAGGCTTGCACTAGTTGGACGGGTTGTGCTTAAATCACCTTGATGTCTAGCTTTCTGAGCCAGTCTTTGGGCAGGACAGTGGAAAGAAATGACAGTTTAATGTGCAGCTGCTGATATCAGATTGACAGCTGGCATGCTGCTATCAGTATTGAGAAGGTGCAAAGCGACTAACTTATCCACATTTATTTTAGCAGAGTGACAACCCAGCATTTAAAATGAATAGCTAGCTTTTTTTCTCTTTCTTTTGGACACACAGAATCATAAAATGTTATTATAACAATTTGTAAAATATATTATAAGCTAATTATAATATTTATATGCTACTGTTCATCACAGCATTTTATGTTTTAAGTACTGTAACATCATGAGCAGTGATATGCTAGGGTAATTAGAGTTGCAGCTAAAGATGATTGCAACCTAAATGCATTGTATATACAGTATCACATAACTAGGCCCATATGTATTGCTGTAAAGTTGCTTGGTGGTACATCTTTGGTACGAGACCTGTAGTGAAACATGGCCAAAGAGCTCAAAGACGTAGACAAGCAAGCAAAAAATGGCATGGTTGCTTCAGCAACAGTGTTTTTATCTCATGTTTGCTTTTGTTAATGCTATCAGTTAGGTTTAGGGTAGGGTTTAGTCAGTGTGGGTGGTACTATACAGTGACCAACATAATAAAATGTTACCAGATTCATGTTTTGGAAAAATTAAAAAGCACCAGGTGTCGCAAAAAGTGCAATATAGCATTGAAATATAGCATTGCATAAATGTTGCCAAAGGCACGTATTTCTAAAGAGCCTGGGGTTGGTTGCTTGAAAGCTGGAATACATAACATGACTGTTCTGAAGAGATTCAAAAACACTAGGCATCATACGCTTGCCGGCTTTGTAAATGGTTACAGAGAAAAACTGGACATCAAACACTAAACGGTTGACTTTGAAGCTTGTGCCCATCATAAACTATGCGATTTCCCTCAAAATCTGTCTATTCTGACTGACCAAATATTAGAGATGACTCCTAAATTGAGTCAAAAAACTGTACCAAAGTCATACAGGGCATTCTAGCCTTTACCTAAGAGTACTTCGCTGCCATGTGAGTGAAGCCGTCACTCCCAGATCAATAAAGAGCTTATGGGTATATTGACTGCTGAGAAAGCCATGCTGTTAGGCCTGTGAGGAAAAGCGGGAGAGCGAGAAGAGGAGGCGATGACGTCAGCGGCCATTACCCGTAGCACCACCCCTCTAATTAAACAAGCCTGAGCTCCCTAGAGATGTGAAAGAGGGAGAGGAGTCTAAACATCCCAATCTCCTGTCTGCCTCGTACACACACACACACACACAAACAGGATCCTCATATCCCTAAACCCAGGCACTATCTCCTTTCATTTCCTCCCAGAAAACATCTCTCCTTCTAACCAAATATGAAGGGGGAAAAATCTTATTAGTGATGCCCTTGAATCCAGCTACAAATGTCTTTCCATTCTCAGTGTGAGTGAGGGCCTAAGCACTTCTGATATGATGCCAGCGCTTTTCATCCTGCTCTAGGGGGGGGTCTACCTAAAGAGGACACACATGACCGCCATTCATCTACCTCAGAGTGGGGGATGGGATTGTGTATGATGCCGAGGAGTATTGTATGTGTGTCTGTGTCAATTGGGTAGGGATTAGCCTACCGCTATCTCGTCAAGCTCTGGTGCCATCTGCCAGTGACTTAGCAAAAATGCAAATCAGATACCCAGAATGCACGAGCCACGCTCTGTCGGAATAGCCTATAAAAATAGGTCAGTGGAGCTATGATCCTCATGTCTGCGGCAACACGCTCTGCGGCTTTACGGTGTGCACAGTTAGAAAGGGAGGACTGATGAACAGTCAGGGGGGGAAGAGAAAGAGTCTGGAGGGACCTTGGTGAGCATGCGAAATGTCACCAGGGATGAACAAAGAGGATAAAAGAAAAAGGGAGCAAGAAGATTTCAGACAGGGATGAAAGTCAGAAGCGAAAGGAGTCTGGGGAACATTTGAAACGAGCCTTGGCAGCAAAACAAAGGCTTTGCCTGACTGTGACTGCACGAGAGAGGCACAACATTCGCCAGCTCATAATTACCCCGACGCCTGTCCATCAGCCTTTTAGGGCAGACATCCTCAACCCAAATCGCTCAAATCGCTAACAATTTCAACCCTGCGATGGAGTGTTCAACCATAGCCCATTCTTTTTTATTGACTGCTAAAAAAAGATCAAAGACCTCTAGACGGTAATGCGCGTATTAATGAAAGCGAGGTGGCTGATGCAACATTGTGGCAAGGCTTTTGCAACCCAGGCAGCTGAGCTCTATTCCTTGCAGGATGACTTGTATGAATAATGTATCCATTAGAGTAAAGCCTCCCTCTTTCTCTCTGCTGCTCTCTGTATATGTCTTCCTCTTTCTAGCTGTGTTGGTCTGATCTGCTAGAAAGAGGAAGACATATACAAGGCTTTTATTCATATATAATAAAGCAGAAAGGATGAGCTTTATCTGTGTAACCTTTTTTCTATTCTTTTAAATCAAAGCAGACTGGAGACTTGACTTATAAGCTGCTCTTGATAACTTTGTTCCTGAAAGTATTGCCGCACTACCGCACAAAATACTTGCTGAAGCCTGGCCTTGGTATTTGTTTAACGTGGAAGACATGCATGGTTGCTTTTTACAGAAAAATCACAGCGGCACATAATCTCTTTAAAGTATGACACAAATAAAAGACATTCAGAACATGTGTTACTGAAAGTCATCATGTGAAAAGTCAAAGTCAAAATGAAGCCTATTTTCTAATTTCAGTAGTTTAGAGATGCGCAGAATTGGCTTCATATTTGTTAAGGGAGTGAATCTGTGTTTTAGACTGTACCTTTAGAAAATAGAGAAAGCATGCCAAGCGTCGGGTGCATGATAAATGCACAAGTGTAGATGAAGCCATCCATCTTGAGGTGGTTTGTTGACGCTGTATTGATGAAATAGTGCGCTGTATGTCAGGAGGGGAGTAATAAAATCCTGGTAAGGTCAGAGTGGCTAATATTAGTAGTGAGAAGAACAGTTTGAAGTGGGGGAGTAACTGATAAAGAAAGAGAGAAAGGGAGAGGTCAAGAAAGAGAATGAGGCAGGCCCAGCTGTGCAGTGGGCCCCGGGCCCACCCGGCTGTAATTACGTCTGGATTACGAGCGACTCTCTCTCTCTCCAGACTGCCTGCCAAACATTTTGTCCCAGATTATGGCCCAGATGCAGCAGCACTAAGCTGTACAAGTCGGTCAATGGCTGCTCTCACTCATCTAAGCAGAATTACTGCACACAGAGCAGTAGGGGGTGGCAGCCGAGCTGGGCCAACTTTTACCCCCACTCCTGCACTCAAAAACCAAATGCAAGATGGGGCTGATTTGCACAAATTATCTATGAGCTCTTCCAGGGCCATGCAATCAAAAACGCAGATCAAACACACACTTACACAAAGGTGGATGATGCATCACATATTTTAATTAACATCAAAATTGTAGGTTAAAATTTGCATGAATGTATGTAAACCCATTTCTTTTTTAATAAATTACGACTACATTTCACAACTGCAAATTTGTGAATTTATATCTATAAATTTAAATTTCATAATTACAACTTTATTTCTGTTCTACAAAATGACTTTTATAGCTCCCCTAGTAAGAAAAGTACAGTTTAAATATATCAACAGATTTTCTGACTCAAGACTTAAATATATTTTGTAATATTTGGAGTACTGTATGCGCACAGCAATTTCATCACAATAATTACTTATTTTCAACAATTATTTAAAACTTACTTTAACTATTTTACTGAGAAATTTATTTTAGGTGTAATATACATTTTCTAATTTGAATAACTTTTTCACCTTTGCCAGTTAATTTGACAAGATCTTGCAATTTGACAAACCAAATTTTTATTAAACTACAATATTAGTCTTTTATAGTCTTTAAAAAATACAATGTATTAATATTAGTATAAAACAATTATTATATTTTATTTTAATTATTATGTATTTAAATTTTTTTTAAATGTACATATTCAAAATAATGTAAATATTTGAATTATTAATGATTTAGTAGTAATTCATTATATATGAATTATAATAATTATTATAATTTAGCATTTTAATGATAAAAGCACAATAACAGTTTGGAGTATAGCATGTCACATCACAGAATGAGAACTACCCACATAAGAGATGCTTTTCAGTAGGTTTTAATTACTTTATTAATCTATGACAGGAGAAGGGTGACAGTGCCTGAAAGCATTCATAATATTTGCTACACATCAGAAAACTGTAGTTAAAGACATTGTATCAATGCCAGTATGAGGCATCTGCCTCAGTCACAACTGAACTTGCACAGTGCTCTGTTGTCCTCTAATCCTCAGCATCCGGCACAGACAGTATAATTGGTTTTTGTAACAAAATGTATGTCTGCAGAAACAGGCAAGACGGTTCTACTGTCCTTTGTGCAGTACGTCCATCTTCCTTTGGGGAGGGGCTTAAATCTATATCAATGTGCCATCCTCCATAACAAAAACAAGGCATACATTCCCAACCCCCTTTCAGAGAGAAGACTTCAGAACCTCAAAGACCTTCAGGGCAGACTCGATGCAGCCATCGAAATTGGAGTGTGTGAAGCTGTCCCCCCCACACACCAGCAGAGGCTGGGAGTGCAGTGTCATCTGCCCTGGGCAATCAGCCACCGATCTTGTCACCTAATTAGAGAACAACAAAATTGAGTGACTGGACGTCCAATAACTGATGCAACCTCATTTTTATTCTGATATTGAACAGAGCTGTTAACCCTTAGTTCATTTAAATAAGTGAAAATACCTGTTCTCTCTTTTAACAAGGATGTGTGTGGGTATGCAAATGAATGCATATTGAAAGTATTTTGTTCATATCACTCTGTGGAACATTTCTGTGAGTAATGAATAGCATAAAACTGAATATGTTTGTTGGACTGGTCATTTCATGCCACTTTTTTTTCTCATAAATATATATATATATATATATATATATATATATATATATATATACACACACACACACACATATATGGGTAGTTGACAATTAAAAGTTGTACTGTGACCAATGGTGTCATAAAACTACTTTTAACTTTTATTTACTTCAGTTATAAATAGCATAAGAATGGTGTATCTTCAATTTTAGAGATTTTTTTTTCAGTCACACCATAAGTCAAATTGATGTGTTGTCCCATGTAAATTTTTGCCAACATAAAATATGTGTACTCTGTATATTTTTTGTGTATTTATAAATATAATTTATATTGAATTTAACATCTTACTTTGTAAACAACTGTAGTTGAAAGTACTGAAATCAAGGATTATCTATCAATGAAATCTGGGTGGTGACTGTGAGGGTGGTTAGTAGTTGTGATGTTTTGAAAAATCTAAAGTAGCAAGATGGTGTGGAGTCAGTTGGCGTGCAAGACAGTAAGAAAATACAGCTCATTTCTGAATACTGCCTAGCAGACCTGTTTGACAACTTAATTTGGCCTAAGAAAAATGTTAAACTGATTATACTGTAGCAAAAGGTCTTTAGATTGGACAACGTCTTCCTTTATTGGTGGTTTATTTAATATCTGGAAAACAAAACTGTGGATTTAGGCAACTTTTTCAACAACAGTGGAAAATATTGTGGCAATGCTATTACGTGCAACCAGAGTTTCACTCATCTATAAGGCACAAAAGGAGAGGTTGGCTGTTACAACACCAAAAACTAAGAATTGTATTGAGATAATATATCCACTTCAGTGTCTGGGTTTTGTAAAAACTACTTTTGCCAGTCATACTAACTTTCAGTCCCTCATGCTGATGTTTTAAACACATTTTATAAGCTAAAGAATTTGTAAGAGACTAAAGCAATGCATGACTTACAGGCCAAGTCAGGTCTGCTGTTTACCTTTCATTAAAATGCAGATCACTGGCAGTCCAGTTCAGATGTAACTTTATTTGTTTCTTTTTTTAAGCTGTATATTATACACTCTCAGAAATAAAGGTACAAAAGCTGTCACTGGGGCAGTAAAAGGTACACTTTTGTACCTATTAGGTTCAAACATGTAAACTTTAAGTACTCAAATGTACTTTTAAGGTACCAAAATGTACCCTTTAGATACATACACACCTTTTGCAAAAGATACTGCCCCAGTGACAGCTTTTGTGCCTTTATTTCTGAGAGTGCAACTACGCATACTGCAAAATGACAGCATTAGACTATCAGGATTTAGGTGCATGATGCCCCTGCTTGTTCTGTTGCTTTGTTTCCTCATAAGAGACATTCTCACAAGAGATGGGGGAGGGTAAGGGCTGCTAATATATTTGGCTAAATATAGAGCTTTTAATAGCAGTGTAGGCGCCTTCATTGGGTCAACCAGAGTCAAGAATAGACTTAGATGGTAAAACGAGCAGAATTTGGAAGATATTCACTGTCTGTGGGTTGTGGGTTTTAAAGAGCACATGGTATGTGTGACCTGTGTGTAACCCAGTTTATAACTAGACAAGCAAAGTTTGTCAAGGCCCTTGTTTAAAGTAAAATAAATACAAAAAGTTTTTAAAAGTTTTTAGAAAGTAAAAAACTAGAAGCATATTTTTTGAAAGTCAGACATTTGGAAGTTAGATATTTCAAAGTAATTAAGGTATTTTTTTTTTAAGTTAGGCATCTGAAAGTTATTGAAAGTTAAGCATTTGAAAGTTAGTTTGCAGCTGCTCTGTATATGTTGAATGTGCTGTAACTCTGTAGCTTTTTATATATTAATATTTACAGAGGACAGACATGTTGCACTGTAAACTATATATCTAGGTTGATCTTCTTTATAAACTGCCTCTGTAGCTCATTAAAATGATGTATGTATTCTGAAGTCAGCAGTCAGTGATTCAGATCCTCACTGTAAATCTGACCCACGTTTGAAGATAACTCGAAAAGAGCCACAGCTAGAACAGTGTCTCTGTACAATGTTTAAATGTAGAAATATAGCATGTAAATGACTACGGAGAGTAAACACATTCCCTGCACGGCCCATTACAAAGGCTTCGGCTTTTACAAAGCCTCAGATAAACATCGAGGTGCAACGCACTAGAGCCAAGGAAATAGTGTCCATTTCCTGGGCTTTCACAAGGCTTCTTACAGACGGAGCACTATCATCATTCTGTCCAAACTCCCCCTCCCCTCTTGTATCTTTAAATGGTAATCTGTGTGTAAATCAATTGATAAACGTTTGGTCTGAAACATGGCCAAGAACAAATTGTTTGGTTTATTTCAGAGGTGCGCTGAAGTAAGAAAGGCTGAACTTCTTAACCTCCTTAAATCTACTTCACTCTGCATTCTTCTGGTGTACATTCAGACATTAAAGATGCAGTGTGTCAGAACTTTGGTGCATCAAACTGCAGAGGCTGGCTGTGACAAACTCCTAACAGAATAATTCACCTCTAAACGAAAGGCTGGTCATGAAGGCTTGGAAATAGATAAAGGTGTGAATAATGACAAAATGTTTTTTTTTCTTTAAGAAAACAACTATTAACTACTCCTTTAGGTGAATTAAGGGGCTTTTCCCAAGTTGTACATGAGTTGTACAAGTTGTAGAACCAACACTTTTCACATATACAGCCATTAAAGGGTTTTGTTAAATTTTGTCATTAATCGCCACCCACGTCATTCCAAACCCATAAATGTTTTGTTTGAACACAATTTATAATATTTTGGATTAAAACCAGAAGTCTTTTGACTGTCCCCTTTCAGAACCTAAACTGATCCACTGATGTCACATGGTGTTTTTACTATGTTACTGGATCTGGATAACTTTGTGGCTGTCTATGGAGGGACAGATAGCTCTCTGATATCATCAAAAATATCTTAATCTTTGTTCAGAAGATGAATGAAGGTATTATGGGTTTGGAACGACATTAGGGTGAGTAATTAATGACAGAATTGAAATTTTTGGGTATAACCCGAAGCTTTTACGACATGGGGCTAAACGATTAATGACAAAATGTTCATTTTGGGGTGGAGTAACCCTTTAAGCTATAAAATAGTCATGCCAACTTTTTTTTATAGCAGTGAGCTAAAAATGGGTTGCACATCTGTTCAAAATGCTAACATATGGTAAATGTATACTCATGTATATACAATAGGAATATAAATAAGCTTATCAATTTTAAAAAGGGAAGAAAAGGTTTGACTTTTGATATTTTGTGATGGTGGTGTTAAAGATTATGTGTCCAATAAACTCTAATATTTTGGCACAAATTCCCCCATAACTTGGTAGAAGCTGAGGCCTTCGCCCTCATAAATAAAACCATGAGATGTACAGAAAAATAAAATCCAGACTACATTGAAAAAAGTACTACATGTGATATGTATGGCTGTAACTTGACGATTACACTAAAATTTCTTAGGTTTATTTATTTTGCTGAGACTTTTTTCATGGTAAATTAGTATAACTATTTGTTCTTTAAATTATTATTATTTTAAACACTACTTATTATGTATACTGTTGTTTCTAAGCAATATCTCTGGATATAATAATTTTTTTATAGCAGATTACTAAATGCATGTTTTGTTAATCACACTAAATCAAACATTTTTAATGATATAAATGTTACATCTAAAGGATGTGTGTGCATAATCCACCATGCCTTTTAATTATGAATTGAAGTTATGTATTATTAAGCATGAGTGATAAAAAAGGAATGCACATGTTCTGTGCTCCAACAATGTAGTGTCTGTTAAAAAAAGCAGTCTACATTTACAGTAGATTGAAAGTCATGACTCATGAAGAGTCTTTCCAGCCATTAGAGTCCAGAGAAGTCAATGACTTTGACATGTGGTGAGTGCGAGTGTGTGTTGCCGGTTTATGCTCAGCAAACTGTGATGTGGCAAATGACTTTAAAACCGACTCCTGCTCCATGCCCTCTGTGTGTTTGACCAGGAACTGGCACGTGCACAGGTGTGTGTATGTGTGTGCATGTGTGAGTAAGTGTTGTGTTCCCGCATTTGCAGTCTAAACGGGCCTTGGCCCACTCTCTGGCACTCAGCGAGCTTAGCGCTCCCACACAGATGTTCTATGTCCTCTGACCTCAAACTGAGGCCCAGTGCTGTGTGTCACAGAGGAGCTGAGAGTGTGGGGGCTTCGAAAGAGAACGTCTGTGTGTGTGTGTGTGAGAGAGAGAGTGAGAGAGAAAGAAAGAGAGAGAATGCAACTGTGCAAGAAAGGGCGCAGTCCCACACAGTGTGTGAATGCATAAAGTACTACTGTAAGATTATGTGTGAGCCAAGTGAGTGGGGGGAGAGTATGGATTTCTATGTGTGTGAATCTATCAAGCCTCTTTAAAAAGTTAAACTAGCTTTTCCTGTATTTTTCAGTTTTCTGGTAAAATATATTTTATTTCTTATTAGAGAAGCAAAAGTACAAGATAATAAACAGGTAATGTGTCTTTAAGTTTATTACTTGTTTTAAAGGAATTCTGCCAGATTACAGGCTGTTTTGGGTCACCATTGTCTCCCATAGTATTTTACTCCTATGTTGACCCAAAACAGCCTGATTACAAACCTTTTTCAAAATATTCTCCCTAGTGTTTGGCAGAGCAAAGAAATTCATACAGGTTTGAATCTACTCGAGGGTAAGCAAATGATGACAGAATTAAAATTTTTGGGTGAACTATTGCTTTAAGCAGAATCCTAACAAACTGAGCCTTTCAAAGAAAAAAATAGTTTTTTTTTTATCTTAATATATTTTTCTTCTTGAGTAAATCCCCTTTAGTTTAAATGTTATTGTTGGAAAAAGGACAAAAATACAAAGTACAAGATTCTCTTCATTCAGTAGAGTGATTTGAAGACACTATCAGCCTGGCTTAATTAAAAATGAATGTTTTCTGCTGTATAGAAGGGAGGTTTCTATTAGTAGCACTTGCCTGAATAAGCCAAAAAATCTCACTCTTGTTATATATATATATATATATATACAGCTCTGGAAAAAAGACCACTGCAATTTACTCCTAAATCAGTATCTCTCGGAGTATGACAAGCATTTCATGCCAGTCTTTGTTAAATTTCTACACAAACATACTTCATTCTGTTTAGTAAGGTACTTATTTGGTGAGCACCTGAATCCAAATGTATTTAACGGGAAAAGTACAGAAAACACTGCTGTAATCAACACTTTCCTTTTGCAGTATGACCAGTTGGATGGTAAAAAGTGCTAGAAGTCTTTCAAAAGTAATTAGAAATTTAAAAACAAACACTAAACATGCCAAAAACAGTAAAAAGAAGGGATGTTTTAACATCTTTCGGGAAGAGCTCGCTGAGTGTCAGCACAGCGGTACCCATCGACGCTCATTAGTATTATCGTCCTCAAGCTATTAATTATCCCTAATCCGCCTCGGCATAAATACAATCATCTCACTCCTCTCAGTATCTAGTTACGCATGATCCCACCTTCCTCCCCTTCTGCGCCTTTTTCCTTCGCACCTTCAAGGGGGGGCAAATGGGACCGAGCCTTGCTCTGCTCCCCGGACAGCACGCCAAATTTGCTTATTTAATTTAACGAAGAAGTGCGAATTCGTGAAAGGTTTTAAATCCAGAAAAAAGGCCTCAATCCTAGTTTTATTGGCACAAGGATTCAGTGAGTGTCAAGTTGCTTCTATCCTTAATACTTCAAAGACACAGTTCACAAAAAAATGAAACAAACGTGCATTGGTTGTATTGGTGTTTTTTCTGCAGTGGTCTCTTATTTTTTTTCGAGAGCTATATATATATATATATATATATATATATATATATATTTTTTTTTTCCCACACACACAGATCACAGTGGACCTTTACAAAGATAATTCTTAATGTAGCAGATCATAAAATAACTAAAAGAAATGAGGTGAAATATAAATCATAAATCTAAAAGTAATGAACTATGTATAAATTATAAAGGACTGACCTAGGATGGGATGGAATGGGGGATGATAATACTGACTAAATAATGCTTTTTATTATGGTACTACTTTCAGTGTCCAAGTTTAAGAATCTATAAGCCTCTTTTTCAAGATATCTAAAGTCAAAGTCTGATTTAAATATCAAAAACTCTGTTGCAGGCCAAGTAATTAAAGTTTGAAAAAGAGCGAAAAGAGTGAATTGTTTGAATTGTAGCGTACATTTGAGTTTTTTAGTCAAATTCTCAAACACAGACTAATGTCTCACCTGTGAGTATCTCCACTTCTGACACTTTATGCTGTCAGGTTGAGGTAGCTCTGGCATCACTTTTTCCAGCTCTTTCAGGATGATGGGCTGCACTGCATCTTTCTCCTCCTCCAGGTGTTGGATGCCAAAGGGCACACTAGTGTGCACCACCACAGAAGGTCCGCAGTTCTTCAAAGCTGCCAAAGATATACACTGTTCATCAAGCTCACATGTGGCTGCTTATGAAGCCATTCACAAACATTTACAGATCCCACATTGTGTGCTACAGTAAGAAACACTGAGAAAAGTTTAAAGAAAGAAATTTTAAAAGGAGGAAGAAATTAGGGTCTAGATCCCATGGAAGAAAAACACAGAAACTTCTCAAAATTACTTTACTTGTGTCCATACCGGTTTGGATTTATTAACCGATTAAAAAAATAAATATTTGTTTTTGGCTGTGAATTACAGTATATCATTTCTTTAATTATTCAAGCTAGCTCTTTCATATTCACTGTGAATGTGATATGACCAACTTTAATTGTTATTCGTAACAGGTTAGCGCGAGTAGTTTTAAGTATTAGTATCCAGCTTTCTCTTCTCCAGACGATGGTTTCTCAGTGATATCATCTATGGGCACACTGAACCCCATGATCTAATGCTTTACAGGCCAAGCCCATTGCCAGAGACACGACCTATGGGTGAGACCAGGCCTGATATATTAGCCTTGCACATAGTGTAGTCATTTCTCTAATGACACTGTTTTAAAACACATATTTAAAATGATTGGAGGAAATCGTGCTTTATTGGGCTCCATAAACATAGGGGTTGTGTTTGAGCAGCTGGAGTGATTTGGCCCAATGACTCTAAGTAGGATGAAGATGCTGAAAGCCATCATTGATTAACACTTGAGGAACGAGAGCTAGGTCTGAATAAGACCACAGAGACTAGCTAAAACTTAATATTAAAGCCTCTGGCAGATTCACAGGGTAACACATTGACTTTATGAATCACCTGTGGGGAGGTGCCTTATATTCCAGTAAGATCTATGTTGTTTAGCAAAGTTTTATGGACTAATAGAGAACGACGAGCCATTTAAATCATGACCACTGGCATACATGGCAAAAATGTTGGAATAAATGAGGGAAAAGTCAAGCAAATCACATTCACATGTTATTCTCATGCTTTTAAATAATATTGGACTAATAAAGAAATTGAGTATTCCTGAAAGTATAGTTGTGAATAAAATGCCTTAAGGAATAATAATAATAATAATAATAAGATAATTTTATAGCTAACAGCATCTACTAAACTCGACAGTAGGTATAAGTTTAAGTTTTTGAACAGAAGACCAGATAACCTGAGCAAAACTACATGGCAACATTTCCAACAGACGGACAAGCAAATATTATAAGGGTCATGGGAAGCAAAAATGCCTCTGTTGAATGAATAATAGAAAGATAGAAAATGAAAAGAATCCTTGTCCAAAATATAATTATTCCATTATTTATTTCATTCATTCAAATGTTTAGGTACTGTAAAATGTCTTTGAAAGAAAGTTATGCTCACCAAGGCAGCATTTACAAATTTATTTTTATTGATATTATTATTAAGTTTGAAAATAGTTGTGCTGCACAATATTTTTGTGGAAAAGTTCAAAAGAATAGTTTTTATCTGAAATAGAATCTTTGTTCATGTAAAGGTCAATCACTTTAGATCAATTTAGTGCATCCTTATTCAGTAAAAAAAAAAAAGTTGGACTTTTTTGTTTATTAATTAGGTGTTACTACATCCATTAGGTGTTACTACATCCAAATAGCATAATAGACAATTTTGATAAACTAAATACAAATATGAAATACACAATACGCAATAAGAACACACTGTTTGAGGATGCAGGAAAGGGTCTGAGATATTAGCTGCAAACCTGGCATGGTTTAAGCGAGGGAAAGAGGAAGTCATTTTTTCAGTGTGCTCACTTACTTATGTAAGAGTTTAGAAGCATTTCAACTCAAAGAGAGCTCCACATAACTTTCACTTTATATCAGCCAAATGCATCAATGGAAGTCTTAACTTCACAATCATGGAGTGTTATTTCTGTAAAAAGATCTTAGTGTATCTGATGTGATAAGAGCTGAAATCATTGTTTTAACCAATCAACGTTGTCTTTGGCTGACCAGTATGAATATCAGTACTGGGCTGAAACACAGAGACACAGTCATTTTCCGTTTGCAGAGCAGTCAGACTATATACGTGTTTGGCACAGCGCCAGGCAGAGAGGAGGGGAAAAGGAGAAGCAGAGGGTGAGAGAGAGACCTTCCTTTTTCCAAAAAAAAAAAAAAGAAAAAGGGTTTGAGTGTTTATTTGTAAGTGTGCATGTGCCAGAATGTGACTGTGCACAAGAGAGAGAGAGGTCATGGAGCGTGGGCAGAGGGCTGGCACTGTGCCCACTGTTTGAGTCACTTATTTCTTGGTGGGGAAGAGCTTGTCACAAAGTTCACAGGGCAAATAGGAAACTGCTTGCTTTTGCCTGACACAAGATATATGAATTACATATGAATTAAAAGTGTAGTCAGTATTTATTTTAGTTTTTATACATACAGAATGAATGGTACTTTTGATAAATATGTTCATTAAATGTACACTCCACATCAGTAATAAAACTAATTAGGTAATCCATACACTTATGGATTAAATTTAGCATGTCTGACTAAACAAATCCAATCATAATTTTTTCACTTATGCACTTATATAGTGCAATTTCAAACCTGAGTGAGATTTCATAAATAAAAACATTGTGTAGGATAAAAGCTCTTTTCCTTTAATCATATAGAATATGCTTCAGAAAATGTTAAATTATAAGTAGACCATACATTTAGGCCTAGATGTCCTTGAGAAGTCCAATCTTTTCACTGGCTATAGCTCACAAATCCAACCTGAATAATTATTTGACAAATTTGACTGATTTGGTTCTCGAGTGTAATTCAATGACTTGCAGTAGCTCACTAGAAAAAAGGATTGCAGTGAGTCTGTTCTTCACAAATAGCTATCATATGCTTTTCAAAAGATATTTGAATATAGCACACTAATTGTATGGACCACCTTACCATTTTATGTTTTAGAATTTATGGTATTTTGCATCCTTTTTTAAGCTTGAAAGACCCAGTTCCCATAGGGACAAGCCGGCACAATTCTCTTTTTGTATTCCACAAGCGAAAAAAGTCAGACCCGTTAGAAGCGACATAAAGGTGAGTAAAAATAACAGGATTTTCATTACTAAATGAACTATTCCTCCAATTTCCTCTTTTAATTATATACATAATGTTTTAATTAGACAATTAATTACACCCAGAGAACATTAACGTCTGCAACGCCCACATCCAGACACATTAGTATTAACGACAGTGATTCCAATATGGCCAAGTACATGAAATGACAGACATTCTATATTCATAATACAAACCGGATTCCAAAAAAGTTGGGACACTAAAAAAAATTGTGAATAAAAACTGAATGCAATGGTGTGGAGATGGCAAATGTCAATATTTTATTTGTAATAGAACATAGAT
>JAUYWG010000046.1:6585918-6622031 GCA_034779775.1 Enteromius afrohamiltoni | reverse complement strand
TTATTCATGCAATCAAAGTCAAACAGGCGGTGGTCATCAGGGGCAGACATAATCACAATAGGCAGACAGATAAACAGGACCGTATAACAGGCGGAAGGTCGGGGTAGGCAGAGTTCAGTACACAAGAGTCCAGGCAGAGTTCGGGGTAGCAAGCAAGAATCAGGGTCCAGGTCCAGGCAAAGTTCGGGGCAACAAGCAGGAATCAATGACGAAATAAACAATCCAGGTAATACACAGGTCAGTCCGAGAACGATCAAAACCTTGCGTCAAACTGATCTCTGCGAGTCCCTTTTATACAAGAGATAATGCAGAACACCTGTAGCGGAAAATCACTGCAGGTGTTCGGGGTAAAAGAGGTCCGGGCGGGAACTAATATAACACTCAGATCAGATTGTAGGCCCTGCATAAAACGAGCTTGGTAAAGAATTCTAGAGCTGCTGGTACTAGTGGAAGTGGATATCTGTACTTGACTGTGACCTCGTTGAGCCCCGGTAGTCGATGCAAGGTCAAAGTGTGCCATCCCTCTTCTTTACGAAGAAGAAACCAGCGGATGCTGTTGATGTAGAGTGATGGATGAAACCTTTTGACAGCTGCTCTTGAATGCAACTCCGCATACTTTCCATCTCAGGTTGGGACAACGGAAGATGCGGCCCTTGGGAGGAACGGCACCAGGCAGGAGTTCTATAGCACAGTCGGTAGGATGGTGTGGAGGAAGGTGCGTGGCTTTGGTTTTGCTAAAAGCCTGCTTCAAGTCGTGGTACTCCACTGGGAGTGTGTTGAAGTCCTCCTCGACGGGATGAGGTTCGGGTGGAGGTATCGTGGTAGACTGGGTGTGTTTGAGGCATTGGGACTGACATCGGGCTGACCATCGAATGATTTGGCGGTCCGTCCAGGAAATGTCCGGGTTATGAAGCTCCAGCCATGGAAGGCCAAGGATGATGGCATGGTCTGGGGAATGAAGGGTGAACTGCCTAATTCTCTCTGTGTGCAGGGGTCCAATGAGAAGCAGCAGGTCCTGGGTGGTACAGGAGACCTCTCCGGAGCCCATTGGACGACCATCTAGGGCTGCCACTGACACATGTGATCCACATGGAAAAAGAAGCAGATGCAAGTGCTTAGCAAATGTCTCGTCTATAAAATTACCCTCTGCCCCAGAGTCTATGAAGGCTGTTGTCTCAATTTTCTTTCCCTTAACAATTAGAGTAACAGGTAGTGTCATGGAGTGTTCAAAACAACTAGAACTCACCCGTGCAGAAGTGGATTGTGGTGGCCGCACCAGGCAGTTCGCACGAATGTGTCCAGGCTGGCCACAGTAGAGGCAAAGGTTTTCTCTAATCCTCTTGGTACGCTCGTCCTCAGTCAGATGTGTCCTTCCTAACTGCATGGGTTCAGGGCCAGGCTAAGTGGAAGGTGAGGAAAATGGCCGTGAGAAAGGAGGATGGTCGCGGTCTCCGAGAACGCATCAGATTGTCCATCTGGATTGCCAGCTCCATAAACTGCTCCAGCAACTTCCCCTCGTCACGACAGGCGAGTTCGGACTGAAGCTCCCTGGTGAGTGCCTTCCGATACAGTTTTTTAAGTGGTTCTGGTGGCCAACCAGTACGTGCTGCCAGTGTGTGGAACTGCAGGGTGAAGTCAGCCACTTAGCTGGTTCCCATCTTGAGGCTGAGGATTTCCTCACTAGGCTCGCGCCCATCCGTGGCGTGGTCAAAGACCTCTCTGAAACATCGCAAGAACTCCGTATACCTCATAAAAGACATGCCCTGTCCTTCCCACAAGGCAGTGGCCCAGTCCAGCGCTCTTCCAACCAGGAGTGAGCAAACCAGTGACACCTTACTCTCATCATCCATGAAGCTGTCGGCCTGTCGGGAGATGTAAAGGCTGCACTGCATAAGGAAGCCCTGGCACTTTTCTGGGGAGCCGTCGTATTTCTCTGGAAGCGACACCCATGCAATGTGACTGGTGCTGGGAGGCTGTTGTGAGTGGAAGGCAGGTTGTGAAGACATGGTGGTGAAGGCAGCGCTCAGAGCTTGCATGGATATTTAAAGTCTGCAAAGATTGCCCCATATCTTCAGACAGGCGAGTCAACTTTTCCAGCTGTTGTTGATGAGCATGCAGCATGGCGCCTTGGCGCAAGACTTCCCGAGTTAGGTCATGCAACGTTGCTGGATCAGTTTGCAGCGAGGTTTTATGTAAGGATGGCTCTATAGACGGTTGATCCATTTGCAAAGCTTTATTCATCCAATCAAAGTCAAACAGGTGGTGGTCATCAGGGGCAGACATAATCACAATAGGCAGACAGATAAACAGGACCATATAACAGGCGGAAGGTCGGGGTATCAGGCAGAGTTCAGTACACAAGAGTCCAGGCAGAGTTCAGGGTAGCAAGCAAGAATCAGGGTCCAGGTCCAGGCAAAGTTCGGGGCAACAAGCAGGAATCAATGACGAAATAAACAATCCAGGTAATACACAGGTCAGTCCGAAAGATATCCAATAATGCTCAGAGTTGTCGTGAACGATCAAAACCTCGCGTCGAACTGATCTCCACGAGTCCCAAGAGATAATGGAGAACACCTGTAGCGGAAAATCACCGCAGGTGTTTGGGTTAAAGAGGTCCGGGTGGGAACTAATATTCCGGGGAAGGTTCCCGCTGATGGCGGTTGGACAGTGAGGATCGTTCCGTTACAAAGTTGCATTCTGTTTTCTAATGCACTTCAATACTGAGGTTGACGCTAATAATGTGATACAACTGGTGGGTCGTCATACGTTGTGGTGAACTTTACCACACTTACGGCCATGAGGGTGTGTGATTGCGCACTTGCTAAATTATAAACACATAAACATATTTATTTATGCATGCACATATTTAAATGAGTCACGATGAATGCAGTTCGTACTATTTCTAAGACGGCAGGATTTTGTAAAGCTTTCTTAGTCATAGCTGGGCGCAATGGACAGACTCCGAGTAGTGCTGCCAGTGAGTTTGTGAATACTTATAGAAGACAAAACAAAACAAAACCTTAGGAACTACCTTTGGAAGAGAATAATTGACACTTCTGAATAAGTAAGGTTGATTTCATCTGGCTAATCAGAGTGGAAAATTGGCACAAAAGTAGTGCATAAAGAACCCTTAACATACCAGATAGGATAAAATAAGGTAAGATTAGTGTACATGTGGTTTTCAATGTATCATGTATTATTTCTTACATGGCATGTCCACGCACACATTATCATTTGTGCAGACATTGGTGTAAATACACATGAGAATTTGAGCTTAATTTGAAGACAAACCTTTCTTGACACCTCAAGGTAGACAAACTCAATTAGACAGTAATGAACTCAAAGAAAGGACAGAAAAGGACATGACAGGAACAGGGTGGAAAGGAAGGGGAGGGTATTTGAAATGTCTTTAGGGCTGACAAAAAATAAATAAATAAATAAATAAATAATTGGAAACAGTGACACAGTCTAAACTGTCATTTCTGTCAGTGTCTGAAACCGATTACGACCATGACCATGTGTAAAAAGTCAATCAGCACCAGTTAGGATTTAAAAAATATTGCAATTAAAACCAAATCAGATTTGTATGCAGTGTGAAAAATATCCTGATACATGAAACACAGAGAAAGAAACAGAAAATGCAGAGAAACATGTCAGAGCAGGAGTTGGAGATGAGAGGAGGAAAATATGAAGACACTGACCTAAATTGCGCTTTTTATCATCTATGGCGATGAAACGAATGCAGGGATTATTGGAGACGTACTTGGCCGCCCAAGGGACATCGATTCGTGTGTCGGCTTTGTAGAAGAGTCCAAGTGCGTAGCGGGAAGAGTAGCTGACAGCCTCCAGCATCCTCCTCTGATTCCCCCCAATCACTGCACAGAGACACAAAAACACAGAAGCACAGGATGAAGCCTCTGGGCCTCGGTTAGTTCATCTCTTTAGACAGCCGCCAGCACTGCTGCTTGTGAAGAACAGGCCTGTAGCGCTCACATCGCACAGATCAAATGAGAGAAACACAATGCCATCAACTCACAGAGCTTCTTGCAGCACCAGGACTGATAACACACCTGGGTTAGTGTGACAAGAGCACAGAGATAGATGTGTGCTTAATGCATAGGGCTATAAAACACAACCAACAAGTCCCTTCTGCAGATGAGATTGGGGCTAAAATGGACAGTGAGTGACACTTTAATGAGAATGCGGTGGATGGACTCGCTTCAGCATGTGAGGGTCTTTTTAAGAAAAATGCTGTCCTTGTTTCCTGTCTGGAACATCTGTTATTTATTGGAAACAAGCAGTCACACTAAGGGCTGCTTTAGTTATTTAGGGCCCACAGGTACTGAGTGTAGTGCAGGTCAAAGGTCAGCCCTTGTGGAATCAAATGCATATTTCTACTCAAAGACACCCCTGTTTCCAGTAAGGAAGAAAGCGTTTTAACGGACAACCGTCAGAGAGACCTGATCAACATTAGTCTATCTGAGCCCCCCTGAAGCAACAAACAGATGTTTGGTAAAAAGCGAAGAACAGAAAGCTAACTCATCTTTTTCCCTTCGCACATGTGTGATTCAGTTCCAAAGGGCAGTGTCAGTGTCAACAAGCTCGGACCCCCCCTCCGTGGCCCCAGTAAATCTGTATACTGTTTAAAGACCCTATGAAATCAGTTGGCGAGGGCAGTTTCCTTTCCTGTTTTAATGCAATTCTTAATGAAACGGGAAGTTTAGGTGGGACATATTGAATGGCTTGCACTTTTCTTTAAAAAACAAAACAAAAGCCTTTAGCAGGGATTGGAATCATACACAAAATGAATGATTCTGGATTTGATCAATTGATCAATTCCAGTTTCCTAGCTATTCCATTAACAATTTAGTGCTTTAAAAAATACATTTGTTAGAGGAAAAAAAAGGTTTCTTTAAAATTACTTGCTTTTGGCATAAATAATTCCCTATAATTTGCCATATATATTAATACTATATTTTAATATATAATAAAACTTGCAAAATCACAGGGTGATCAAATACTTATTGACTTCACTGTATATACACATTAAATAGCAAAAATAAATAACTATAACTAACTATAAATTCATGGACAATACAATCAATAAAATGTATATTCAAATTGATTGTAAGCAAACAGCATATATTATTTTTATATACAGTCTGGACCCCGGATCAAAAAACCAGTCACAAGTGTCAGTTTTTCAAAATTGAGATTTACACATCATTAAAAAGCTGAATAACAATCTTTTCACTGATGTATGGTTTACAAGGATATTTAGCTGAGATACAACCATTTGATAATCTTAAATCTGAGGGTGCAAAAAAAATAAAAATACTGAGAAAATCACCATTAAATTTGTCCAAATGAAGTTCCTAGCAATACATATTACTAAGCAAAAATTAGGATTTAGTATATTTATGCTAGGAAATGTTCTAAATATATTTATGGAAAATGATTGTTACTTAATATCCTAATGGCATAAAAGAAAGTTCAAACATTTTGACCAATACAATATATTTTTGGCAATTGCTACAAATATACCCAGTGATTTGTGGTCCAGGGTCACATATACTGATTTATATGGGGAAAAAACGTAAAAGTTGCACTTATTTTAAATATAGCACCACTTCTTTTTTAGAAGCTTTAGCATGTCATCTTTAAGGCACAAGCACAATAGTTCAACACATTGTCTAGCACGCTTTTACATAGAAAACAATCATGTGAAAACACCTGCTTGCTGTCTGGTTTTGTGGCTCAAACCCCCATAACATTGTCAACCGCTGCTGTAATTTTGTTGTCACAAGAAATGCTCCGCCAACTGTTAGTTCAATTAGGAGGCAATCAACTGACACTGATGCAATATGACAATAAAGGTGAAATGGTCACATGACTGTCCCCGGACATGTCCCTTTTATCACTTTCTGTGTCATTGCAGAACATCTGGGGGAGATTAGGAGCATGTAAATGTGCCCCTTGGTACAGAGACAATCTGCTGTGGCATCTGAGCATGGAAAGTCCAGGGATAATGCAAACCCTGTCAAGCTGAATCCATAAAGAGGCTTTCTTTTTTTCCTCATGGCAATGGAATCTGGTTACAGAACACACCATTGTTAATCAGCATAAAAGATCTAATACAGATTTGAGAACCTCTTTTACCACATTAACCCTTTTAAGTTGTCAGAAATCATTTTCACTATAGAGGTGGACAATGAGTGCAGATGCACATTAATGAATCATCCTTTTTCAAAAAGCTACGACTTCCATTTCAAATAAAACAAGAACACCTATTTAGGTGTCTCAATGACTTCAGCTTAGCCACAACTATTGAGATTTTTTTAGAGATGTGCTTTCAAAAAACAGTGCTGGATATGTATTTTCTGGCTGAAACACGGTATAAATAAAGCTCTGAGTCATGGTGTAAAGCGTATACTACCCTACATTTCCCCCACCCTCTTCCTGTATGCTCAGGTTGGCAGCGCAATTACCTCTGACAGGTTTGTACTGTGGGTCTTCTAGATTTCAGCTCAATCAGTGTTCAGAGCTCACAAATCAGCTGAATTGAGAGAAAGATCAAAGAAAGAACCAACAAACTGCTTTTGTCCCTGGTTATTAACATAACCCTGGACTTTTATAAAGACACATTATTTGATTTTTTTTCATTCAAAATTATATCTGCATAACTATAGCAATGAAAAGTATATACAGTGTGTACGGAAAGTATTCAGACCCTCTTAAACTTTCCACTCTTTGTTAAAGGGTAGCCATTTGCTAAAATATTTTAAGTTATTTTGTTTCCCTCAATGTACACACAGCACCTTATATTGACAGAAAAACACAGAACTGCTGACATTTTTGCAGATTTATTAAAAAAGAAAAACTGAAACATCACATGGTCTTCGGTATTCTGACCCTTTGTTCAGTATTAAGTAGAATCACCCTTTTGATCTAATACAGCCATGAGTCTTTCTGGGAAAGATGCAAAAACATTTTCACACCTGGATCTGTCAGGTTGGATGGTAAAGGTTGGTAGACAGCCATTTTTAGGTCTCTCCAGAGATGCTCAATTGGGTTCTGGCTGGGCCATTCAAGAACAGTCACAGAGTTGTTGTAAAGTCACTCCTTCGTTATTTTAACTGCTTGGGGACAACTCATTGTCTTGTTGGTAGGTAAACCTTCTGCCCAGTCAGTGGTCCTGAGCACTCTGGAGAAGGTTTTCATCCAGGATATCCCTGTACTTGGCCGCATTGATCTTTCCCTCGATTGCAACCAGTCGTCCTGCCCCAGCAGATGAAACACACCCCCACAGCATGATGCTACCACCACTATGCTTTACTGTTGGGGACTGTATTGGACAAGTGATTAGCAGTGCCTGGATTTCTCCACACATACCGCTTAGAATTAAGACCAAAAGGTTCTCAAAATCTTGGTCTCATCAGACCAGAGAATCTTATTTCTCACCATATTGGAGTCCTTCAGGTGTTTTTAGGCTTTCCTGTGTCTTGCACTGAGGAGAGGTTCTGTCAGGCCTCTCTGCCATAAAGCCCGACAGTGATGGTTGACTTTCTACAACTATTCTCCCATCTCCCGACTGCATCTCTGGAGCTCAGCCACAGTGATCTATGTGTTCTTCTTTACCTGTCTCACCAAGGCTCTTTTCCCCCATCAGCTCAGTTTGGCCAGACGGCCAGCTTTAGGAAGGGTTCTGGTCGTCCCAAACATCTTACATTTAAGGATTACGGAGCCCACTGTGCTCTTAGGAACATTAAGTGCAGCAGAGATTTTTTTGTAAACTTGGCCAGATCTGTGCCTTGCCACAACCGTAAGCTCTTTAGCCAGTTCCTTTGACCTCATGATTCCTATTTACTTTGACATGCATTGTGAGCTCTAAGGTCTTATATAGACAGGTGTGTGGCTATCCTAATCAAGTCCAGTCAGTATAATCAAACACAGCTGGACTCAAATTAAGGTGTAGGACTATCTCAAGAATGATCAGAAGAAATGGACACCACCTGAGCTAAATATATGAGTGTGAAGGCAAAGGGTCTGAATACTTAGGACCATCTACATTATTTAATTTTTTCTTTTTTAATAAATGTGCAAAAATGTCAACAATTCTGTGTTTTACTGTCAATATGGGGTGCAGTGTGTTCATTAATGTGGAAAAAAAACCAAATGATTTTAGCAAATGGCTGCAGTATGACAGAGCGAAAAATTTAAGGGGGTCTGGATACTTTTCGTACCCACTGTATATATAAAAATAAATAAATAAACACTAAAATAAAAACTTTAAGAATACCAGTTTAGTATATCAATAATATATTTGCAGGGTATTTTTATTAAGAACATAAATATGTATATGTAGTTGTGGTATGCTTAGCACAACATATATGCACTTTAAATGCATTTTATTACTTTGGTTTTTGCTAGGGTGTACATTTCAGTATTTCTTTGTAATTTGTAGTATTTATTTGTTTTAATGACTGACAGTTGTTATGAACTCTCAGAGACATTCGGATCCATGTGCAGGGCTTTAATGGGATGCGTCAACAGGCAGAAAGTACAATCCATGGGTATGTCAGAGTAAACCCAATAGAGCAGTCACAAAACCCGCAAAAGTCAATGAGACAGGCAGCAAGAATCATATACGATATAAACAGGGTCCAGGGTCATACACGGGGAGGCAAAGATGGAAAGAAACACTTATTTGGCAAATAAGACTTCAAGATGTTTACACTAAAGTCCACGCCTTATAAAGGCGAGTAAATATTGAATGAATGAAACACCTGAGGCGGAACTCTCATAGGTGCGTGGGTATAAGGAGTCTGGGTGGGAACTAGAACGCGGGCGAAGGTTCCCACTGCTGTAGTTCGGAGATGGCCACAGAGGTGCTATCGGTCACAGAGGCACTCCCCTGCGAGTGACTCTAGAAGCAAGCCACTCCTTTTTGCAGGGGAGGCAGAGCCAGAGATCTCTAGTAGACAGTGAGACCCACTGGCCGACTTGGTATTGGGGCGCCTCTCTTCAAAGGCGATTAGCCTGGCAGGTGACTCTTTTGGCCGACAGGTTGGTGAATTCACGAGACCATGGGAACAATGGGGGTTGGAAGCCCAATATGCATTGAAATGGGATTAGTTGAGTGGACGGTTTCTTTAAAGAGGTTTGAGTATACCCTGCCCACAGGAAGTAGTCACTCCAATCCTGCTGGTTGAGATGACAATAGGCGCGGCGGAATCAGGTGAGTTCCTGGTTTAGTCTCTCGACCTGTCCGTTAGACTGGGGGTGATATCCTGAGGTCAAACTGACATTGATATTCAAATGGGAACAAAAGGCTCTCCATACTCGGGAGGTGAACTGGGGGCCACTGTCTGAAACTACGTCCTCAGGTAATCCATAGAAGCGAAAAACTTGATTCATCAGTCCTTGTGCAGTTTCTCAGGCAGTAGAGAGTTTGAGAAGAAGAACGAGACGAGCAGGCTTTGGAGAAGAGGTCGATTTGGTGGAGCCCTTGCGGGTTAGAGAGGTGAGGGGAGTGGCCACCTGACTGAAGCCACGGATTAACCTCCTATAGATGTTTGTGAACCCCAGAAATTGCTGTAGGTCTTTGTAGGTCTATGTAGGACGAGGCCACTTCATCACTGCAGACACCTTGACTCCCTCAGCGCTAATTATGTATCTAAGAAAGGAGACCGTGGACAGGTGAAATTCGCACTGGGGAAGTTCAGCATATAGTTGATGTTTGATTAGTCTCTGAAGAACTGTTGTGACGTGTTTGACATGATTCTCCGAGTAGACGAGGTTGTCATCAATATAGATGATCACAAACTTGTTCAACATGTCCCGAAAGATAACATTTATCAAAGCCTGGAAGACTGAGGGGCTTTTGGACAATACAAAGGGCATCACTAGATATTCATAATGTTCAAATAAATATTCATTTAATGTTTAATGTTTAAACATTCACAGTGAAGATACGTGCTGAGCGAAGTTGTTCCAGGGCTGACGGGGACGAGTGGAAGGGGGTATGGATATTTGATGGTGATCTCATTGAGGGGTCTGTAATCTATACGGAGTAGAAGAGAACCGTCCTTCTTTTTAACGAAGAAGAAGCCGGCCAAAGCCAGTGAAGTGGAGGGACGAACAAAGCCTTTTGCAGTCTCCTCCTCAATATACTGTTGCATACTTTGAGTCTCAGGTTGGGACAAGGGGTACACCCGGCCTCTAGGGGGTGAGATGCTGTGCATGAGGTCTATGGCATAGTCCGTGTCACGGTAAGGTGGCAGCTGAGTGGCTTTGGTTTTACTGAAGGCCAGGTGTAAATGCCGATAGGTCTCAAGCAGGGATTCCAGTGGTGTAGGCTCAGGTGCAGTGATTGAAGTGGAGTGATGGTTTCGTTGTGGGCAGTGTTGATGGCAGGCGATGGACCACTGTGAAATCTCCTGTTCCTTCCATGAGATCGTGGGGTCGTGGAGAGTGAGCCAAGGGTGGCCAAGGATCACAGGGTGATTGGGTGACATGAAATTGAATGGTTTCATTTGTGTAGAGAACAGGGGATCAGGGTGAGTCTCTCTGTGGTGTAATGAATTTTTTCGACGCTTAGTGGTTGTCCGTTGAGGGTTGCCAAAGCCATGGGGGGTGTGCATGGAATTAGAGAGAGAGACGATGGAGGTTAGCAAAGTCCTAGTCAATAAAATTTCCTGCCGCTCCAGAATCAACAAAAGCTTTAGTCTTGATGTGTCAGTTCTTTACTACAATGTACACATCAGGGATTAGCGAGGAGGTCAAAGAAATGGGGCTTATCCAGAGATTGGTGGGACTTGGAGATCTGGCTGGGCACTGGGTGCAGAGGTGGCCTGACAGACCGCAGTAAAGACACGCGTGGTCCCTTATTCTCCTCTCATGTAACTCCTCGGTGAGCCAAATAAACCCAACCTGCATGGGCTAATCAGTGGATGTGCTTGAAAACTGAGTGGGAATTCGGGAAGGTCGGAGCCCCCTGCGGGATCGAAGAGATCATGTACTCCTCAAGCGTTTTATCCTCATCCCAACATGCAAGCTCAGATTGAAGATCCATCCTGAGGTCGACGAAACATTGTTATCAGGGGCTTTCCCTCCACATCCAGCCTGTGCCGCCAGTGTGTAGAAAGTGAGTCCGTAGTCAGCCGCAGGGGATTAACCCTCATTGAGGATGGAAAGAAGGCTGAAGAGGGACTTTTAAACCTCAGAGTGATCAAAAACCTCCTTAAATTTCCTCACAAAATGTTGATATGAAGGAAATGCCATCAGTTGTCCCTCCCAGAGCGCTGTTGCCCAGTTTAGGGCTTTGCCAGTGAGCAGAGAGCAAACAAAGGAGACTTTGCTATCGTCAGGCCCAAAGCATTGCGGTCGCTGGTTGATATAAATGGCACATTGCAAAAGAAAACCTTTACACTTGCTTGGGGAACCGTTGTATTTCTCAGGAAGTGCCAAACGGGTTGATCTGGGCTACGGGATCACACACACACTACAAGTCCTTACACAACCCAACGTGTTTAAAATTGAACTGGAAATTAGGTGCTGGGCGTCCGGCCACAGGAGAACAGGACCCAGCTAAGCCTGGCTCTCCCAAGGTTTTTTCCCCATTCCCCATTACCATTACTCTGTTGTTCTGTTTGATAATGTTCAGTGCTTTGCTACAATCTGTATTGTTAAAAGTGCTATATAAATAAAAGTGACTTGACTACGGGAACCGCTGGAGGTGGCGGAATGGCGGCCGCCATGGGTGGATTCGGTTGGGAACTCATCTGTGTTACGGCCGTGGTGACGCTGGTGGTGCACAGACCGCACAAAACTCTTAGTCATGGAGGTACGTTTATCAAGCTGCTGGTGGTGTGCCGCAAGCATTAAAGCCTGACGTGAAAACTCTGAAACCACGCTGAGTAAAGCCGCTGGATCCTGTGGTGGTGAAGTCTTCTGTAACAAACTCTCAGAGACATTCGGATCCATGTGCAGGGCTTTAATGGGATGGGTTAACAGGCAGAAAGTACAATCCGTTTACACTAAAGTCAGCGCCTTATAAAAGTGGGTAAATCATTGAATGAATGAAAACACCTGAGGCAGAACTCGCCGAGGATCGTGGGTGACAACTATCGGTGACAACGGTGAGTCACATGGTCGGTGTCCAAAAGAACTTGGTTAAAATTGGAAAAAACTGTCCAAGAAATACAATCTATATCCATACTATTTCATCCAACGTTGCCTATTTAATTGTTCATGCTTATTGCTTCTATTTTTCAATTTAGATTATTTTGTTAAAAGTTTCAGTTTTAGTTATTTTCTATTATTATGTTATATTGAAAATACATTTGGAACATCACGTTTTTACACCAATTAGAAGAATAAAAAGGGGGGAAAACAAAATTTGAAATGCTTCTGAGCAGTACACTTCAAGCAAAGCAACAATACAAAATAAAGGAAAGCCACAGACTAGAACTCTAGGAATTAATCAAGCCTCATTCTTTGAATTGATCTTACAAGTAGGCAAGTTTACTGTAGCTAGACTTGAAATGACAAGCTGAATTATACATCCACCTGTACAAATGATGTTCACGTGGTGGAATATTTATCCCCTTTTCCTCTCCCAGTTGTCCCCAGCCTATGGAGAGACAATGTATGTTTTTTTACTTAAGTAAGTAATAAATTATTCACTGAAATGTTTCCACGTCTTTATGCAAGATGGATATCCTTTGTCCGCTTACTCTGATGATTTGCTTGGTTAATGATAAGTAATGGCACTAATGTGCAATGAGAGCACTAGTGAGTACTTCAGTAAAAATTTCCTCTTAGTTTAGACCAGAGGGATTTGATTTCATTACACACATCTGTGATCTTTAGCCTCTTTTACTGACACATCCTCCGGTCGAAAGACTAACAAATCCACATGAGCAGAAATCTACCCAAACAGTCAAGCTCTTTCAATATCCTAAAGAAAAAAAAACTCTTTACAGTGCTCTGTAAGAGAGTCCTGCATAGCCTCACCTTACACGAAAGCACAAATTACTTGCACACGCACCTGATGTTCTCTTCCTCTTTAGACACTTGTCACCACTTTAGAGTCTGCTTTACATCTGTCTGGGGGTTATAAATCTCCAATCTGTGTATGCAGGGCAAAGCGGAGGGGCTTCTGACAGCTAGGCTGTATGTGCAGGATCAAAGTCAGTGTTTGGCAACTGTATTTACTGACAGATGTGATTCTGAAACTGCCCTTACAGCTATCAGGACCAAGTCAAATACTACCGATATGAAAAATATGCATACTTGTACTTTGATGTTTATTTTAACCTTATTTTAACTAGGGGTGCACCGATCCGATATTAGGATCGGATATCGGCCTCGATATTGAAAAAATAGCTGGATTGGGGATCGGAAAATCCTCTTTTTTTTTTCTTCCTCTGTTGCAGCCAGTTACTGTAAATATAGGACGCAGCAGATCCTACGTCATTCATTAGCAGCACGTGTCTCTTGCAACATAAGCAACATAATAAATACAAATAATGACAAATAATTTTCACCGACAAAAACTAGACGATTACGAACGAAAACTAATTTGAAATGGCAAAAACTATGACGAAAATATATTGACATTTTAGTCAACAAATAAAAACGAGACGAAAATGTTATGGAGGGACAACTGGATAGAGATAATTTCAGAACAAATGTGTTGCATGGTTTGGAGTCTAGATGTGTACATGAACTGTATTTATAAACTATACACTTGGAGAGTAAGTCGTGGAAGGTAAGCAGTTTATAATATTAATACAAAACAATGGTATCGGGTATCGACAGATATACAAAGCCCAGGCATCGATATCGGGACTTAAAAAGTCGGATCGGTCTATCCCTAATTTTAACCGATAACCGATATGGTACTGTACCGATGTATTGAGCACATTAATGTAATGTACTGTAAGTTTTATCAAAACATTATCAGATAAACAAATCCAATAAATGAGTCCAATAGAGTAAAACTTTATTTGTCAAATTTGAATTAACCAAAAGCATCTTCCAAGTGTAATCTAATAATTAAAGAGTGTAGTTTGTAGCATTTGTGTAGTATCCTAACCAAGATCTGTTCATATACAGTTCTGAAAATGTACAGAGATGTTCAACAAAAATGTGACTCAAATCCATACAAATAAGCAAATGATTATAAAATATTTGAGGATAAAGATTTTTCAGAAATCACAACCTAAATGTTCAGTTATTTCAGTCATCAAATGTCACATGATTCTTCAGAAACTGGCTTTTTGATGAATAGAAAGTTTAAAAGATCAGCATTTATTTAAAAACAAATTGACCAATGCAAAAGCCTTTACTGAATAATTTATTCAATCTTTGCTGAATAAAAGCATTAATTCCTTAAAAAATATCTTTCTGACCCCAAACTTTTCAACAGTAGTTTAGATAACATGAAAAACGAAAATAAGGCAATGCTTATCACACATTTTTTGTCACGCATATGCAGCACATTTAAAAGCTCACTTAGAAACAAAGCCTGGATTTCCAGTTACTCCCAGTAAATACCAAAGCATCATAATCTGCCTGTAAGATAGCAGTCATCTGACTGTGAGCGTTTTGCTCATCTAACCTGAAAAAGCAAACTGTCTGCAACTTTATGACAGGAACCTGAGGCTAGTCATTGACACGTGTTTGGCTGTGAGAGTGACTACATTAGTATCTGTGAGCGTGTGTGTGTGCAGCACTGGGACAAGAAGGTTAACATTTTCCAGTTGGCCGCTCGGGGGCATGTGTTGAACCCTGCACTTGTGGCCTCTGGTTCTTTGATGTGGGAGTGGGTGAAACGTTCACAAAACTCAGCTTGTTGACAGAGCGATTCTTAATCAATACAACGAGTCTTATAATGTATGTGTGCAAAGTGACTGAATTTACAGTTAATGACCAACTTTTAACTAAAAAAAAAAGCGCAACATATAATTTCTGGAACATGTTCAGAAAAGAAGTTGTAGTTTTGATCTCTCATTCAAAAAAAACAAAAAACCCTGCAAATAAAATACAGAAGTTCTGTGCACCGTACCAAAGGTCTGGTGGTCTCATGCTAAAACATGAGATATAAGGCTTCCTTATAAAGCTTCCTCTCATAGTCACATGTGTGTGTAAGTGTGTGCATGAGTGTTTTTGTCTGTGTGTGTGTTTGTGTGTTCGCATAAGGGGGTGGAGAATTACTGTGCTACGGGGTGATTAGAAAAGTAAGGACCCAAGGGAACCTGTAGGAGTGAATCTGGCTCAAGCCCAGGTAGTTATGCACATCTGCATTACATCTACACACAAACACACAAGACAGATCTCAAATTACTCATGCACAGTTAAACTGCGGTTTCAAGAGACGAGTATTTCACTTGAATAGGTGTTCAACCTTATCCACATCCAAATGCTTATGTTCAGTGTAGGCCATACATGTCCTCAGTCTTTCAGAATGAATGCACTATGAGAATATACAGAAACATATTATAAATACATACACAAATGCATTTCTATTGGCATATATATATATATATATATATATATACTTATATAGGCTCTGTTCCAAAACCTAGTGAGTTTTTTATGGGGAAAGCATTTTAAAGCGTTTAAGACACGCTACCAATTCAAGGACTGTGCCAAAATGTAGGCAGCATGATAATCCTGCCTTCTAAGATACCTTATTTTTGCCAAATTCTAAAGTAGCGCCGAAGGTAATCGAAAAATGCTCAGTAAAGGAAAATCAACTCAAGACGAAGGACAGTGCAAGATGATCATGACCGCAAAATCAAAACATAAAATTAAATATAGCACTGAAATTTTATTAAATATAAATACTACAAAGTTTCCAATCTATCTATGATATTCTGTTTCAAAATGCTCTAGCTTTTGAATAGAGGCATTTTTTATTCCTACTTCTATCAGGAAGCCTCTATTTTGGAACACATAAATGTGCTATTTTCAAATGAGTTGTGTGGATATAATTAGCAATAGTTAACATAACAATGATGCTGATGAAAAGCGCTATTTGCATGTAAACATTCCGGGTTGTGATTTCATGTAATTTGCTGGGCTGGTTACACATCATAAATGCAGCTTGGCTTGAAAATATAAATCCAGAGCTATTTTGCAACAACCTCTTTGGTTCACAGGCAATCAATGAGGGGTAAAAGGGAGAAGGTGATGAATTACGATACAAGGGCATTTTCTCACAAAACAAAGTGCATATTTTGGCTACTAATATGTCATTTCTAAGTACACAAAGTCAGCCGTGACGTTCCAGCAGTGGCTGTGGAATACGTGTGAATGTTCCCTTAAGAAATAGGTCTTTTTTTCCTTGTCAATGATTGGTCTAATTGGAGACATCAGTGTTAGGGTGGCAGGGGATGTGATTTAAACCCTTCTAGGAGGGATGACTAACCCATGGTCAAGTAAAGTTAGGTCTCTTTGGTGTTCAGTGCTCGAGAAAGGATTACAAAAGGGACCATTGTGAAAAATGAAGGTCTACTCTGTGTAGCAAAATTCAAATTCAATACAAATGAAGCGGACAAAAAGCTAACGAAGACATATCTTTCAGCGATTATGAATTGAATGTGCCCCCAAACGTTACCTTGACAACGCTGAGTGTGCGTGCAGCATTCAGCTTCCAACAGTTATTGCAAATAAATATTTAGTCTCATTATTATTTAATCTAAATAATTCTGCAAAACGCTCCAATATTGATCTAGTTCTGTCACCTACGTACATGTACAAATCTATGTTTCGAACGATCTAAACGTAACACCAATCCCAGCCTAGGAGGGTGGGTGTGGTCAGCTCGGAATGCATTTTCAAAGACGCATTGAATTTTGCTACAAATATCCCATGGCGTCATGATGAAAATGCAATCGTAAGTGTCCTAATTGTTAGTTTCAATGCATTTTGGACAAATAACATTTAAATGATAATTTTGCAAATATTTCTGCTTGCACATATCAGATCAATTTGGGTTTTAAATTTTCATTTAACAACTTATACAGCACTACAATTAGTATGCAATTTACATATTAAGATTACTGTTGTAAATGGCAAATGTAAATAATATTATTTCATTTTCCTTCTGCATCAAACTTTGCACATATGGGATAATGGAAATGGAAATTTAAGAAATACATTGTCATTTTGAAAATTGCATTTCAAATTTAATTTTGCTACACATATGCTTCCATAACTCTGATGCAGTGTCAGCTGATCATCCCAAAATAAAAAAATAATCATTTTAATCATTATTAAAAGAGTACTCCATCTAAAATGAAAATCCACTTCTGTGGAACACAAACTGACATGGGGTAAGTGTATCTATTAAGCTCACATACCCATTAAGCACACCATTTCTGAGTTCAGTTTATAAAAAAAAAGAAAACCCTTGTTTACACTGTCTGTTTAAGCCTTTATTTAGGATTAAGAGAATAATGTTTAGACTTTTGCATATTATAACCTGGAAATTAATGTGGGAAGTAATTACAGTTACATCCAGTTTTAGCAACAGCTGACTAGCTGTATTTGTGTTCCACTAATATATTAATTCACAGGCATTACTGGCTTGTACTTTTAAATCAATAATATTATTAGTTTATTGTCCGTTTCTGGTTTTATGTTGCCGTAGTTTTTATTATTGTAATGTGAGCTTAAATCACAAATTCAGTGTGATATCAATAAGAAAAAGTACACTTTTATAGATATTGTCAATAATAGTTTTTAATATTAAATTATGTTAATTATTATTATAATTAAGCTCAGTGTGCTCCCTTTAAGCTCTTCCACAGCAAACGTCTATGTAAACACTTCATTAACAGACTTAAATATGAACTGATTGTCTGGATGGAATCATTGTCTGAAGCTAAAAAAAAAAAATCTGTCATGTTAACTTTGTGTGATTTTTGAAGCATCAACTTTGGAGGTCTCATACATTGACATTATATGGACTAAAAGCAAGATTATTATTTGAAGTGTTTGTGTCATTGTTACCTTCATTTAGAATCATGCAGTAAAAATAGCATTCACAAAATAGCAATCATGTTTGTTTTTCTTTAAGAATATGCAGCAACCTAAAGATTTAGCCATATGATAAATGTCATACTGAGTTGATTCAAACTTAAATACTGAATGAAAAGCCACATCCAGCACGCATGGATTCAAAACAAGTTTATTTTTGAATTTGGGTGGTCATTTTTTTCACATTGGCATTGTTTGATTGTTTGAGGCAACATTGTTGCAAGAACACCAACTCCCAAGCATTCATCATTGTTCCCTGGAAGGGCTGGCCTTTGCTGCTACCCTCTGGGACGCCACACAGCAGCAAGCATACTGGAAGGCTACACAGAGTGCACAAGAGACCTGAACCATTTCCCAATTTATGATCTCTCAGCCCTTTAAAGGTTGATTTAATATTTGCCTGAGAGGTTCTGGAAAGCTTCCCGAAAATAAAAAGGAAGAGAAAAAATGAAATAAAACAAAACCAAACAAAAAAAGGGAGTCAAATGTTGTTTAGCTAACCTTTAATGCACTTGTTGGTGAACTGTGTCCAACAATAAGAAATATTTATTAGTCTGGGTGAAGTGGAGGGGGACTGACACCACTCCGATTCAAAGGGGCTTTGCACAGGAGCGAGAGGTCCATCATTAAGCATAGCTCCTAATGAACCACACTTCAACACACATTTGCTCCAGTGACATGTGATTGGGTTGATGTACAACACGTTGGGGGGGAAGAGACCTGAATTGCTTTTCCAACTGCTCACGAGAGCCAGGTTATATTCGAGTCACTTGAAAAAATAAAGCCGATGAGATGTGGATGCTCAGTGCCAAGGCAAGCTGAAGCTAGTGCTGCCAAACCACCTGGATGCAAAAGCACTTTATCCCATGTATGCAATTAAAGAAGTGAAGGCCAGCAGCATTCCAGATGCCTCCAAGTTGTCTGAAAACATTTAGTATCCAAACACTGATAAATCACCACACTTATTTGCCATGTGATTTCATTAAAGGTGACTCATAAAAAGGTCTCCATGTAGGCTGGATTTGCTTAAATGCTGATCCTGTGGATGAGGTTTTGCCCTTCAAGTCCTAGCCTGAAAAGAAAACCAACTTCAAATGATGGCACTTTTGGTTTTGAACGCGCCAAAGTCTGTAACCCATGCTCAGTCTTTTCATATGTCTGCCAAATGTGATTAAATGTGTAAAGAACCAAAATGTGTGCTGTAATTCATCTGCAACAAGATGTTCCTGAGAATGTTCTTCATGTATTAAAGAAGCTTACAGACACATTAGAGATAATGGCCCTCACTATAGCCCAGGTCTTCTCCTACAGCACTGGCCCAGAACACTGAGGATTCTGTTGGCCAACTACAGATCATCCATAAACCGCAGGCTTTGGCCGATGCTATAAATGAAAACTTCTCAGCTCTTTATATCCGGACTTTGAGCCCTGGCCATTAGAGAGACGGATGTGCCTCCACAGCTGCAGGCCACTTTAAAGCAGCACAGGTTCTCTGCGATGTTTATAAATGTTTTTTGCTGGAGGGAATTTTTTCGGTTTCCCTGCAAACAGGGCAATAATAGACACTTTTGTGTATCCAGGTAAATGAAGACGAAACCACTCTGATGTCAGCTGAAATATCTGCTAGATAAACAAGGCGATTGCCAGCATGCCCGAGCGGTTGGTTTCATAGATGGCTCAAGTGTAATTTGGGACCAAACAGAGACATTTAGGGCAGCTACCTGAGGGCTTCGGCGTTGACGTCAAGCCACAGGTTATTTTAAGCAGTAGGTCAAAGGTGGCCTGTTTCTTTTACAGAATATTTTGCCCTAACGTGGCGAGCTGAAATCCATGTTACAGCATAAAAGTCTGTTTTTAACTAATTGGAAGGTGCTAAAAGCCTTCATCATAAATGTGTATAGTGTGTCTGGCTCTGCAGTGGACCTTCAGTGATGTGGTATAGGAAATCAATATGTCCCATTTCTAACTCCAGACTCATTCAGAGAGCAAATAAAAGCTGCTTTAGTGTGGCAACGCAATCAATTTGGTTATCTAAATTATAGTAAATTACTCCTGGAGTTCTATAACTCAGCTTTCTGGATGTAACAACATTTTTCAAACTACCTAAAATCCTTTCCAGGGTCCTTGGAAAAATGTGCCTGTGGTGGCATTGCTACAATATTATATTCAGTTGCTTCTTGCATGTTTCGTGACACTTTGAAAAAGTTAAAGATCAGGGAAGTGCCACTAAATGCGTTTAGTTTGATCAGAAACAAACGAATGTGAACATGGCTACCTTTATTAAGTTGCAATCGTCCTGTCCCTGCAGCTGAAAAAAAACCCACAGCATGATGCTGGCACCACCATGCATCGCTGTTGGGACTGTATTGGACAGGTGATAGTGCAGTATAGTCGAAGTTAAATCGGGAGTGCATGATGAAACAGACGAAGCAGAGAACTGACATGCAAATGTGCAAGAGCAGCCATTACTCATAAAAGATCATTTCAGATTTAAGATGGCTTGGCAAGGGAACTGCTATTAGGAGCACGACTTAGCCAGAGCCTTTCCCGGCCTTGTCAAAAGAAGCTCTTTCTCTGCATCACAAATTCCTCTTAATTTAGAGAGCAATTCACTGCTCATTCATTTTCTCTTCTAATCCAAATACAGATCATGGCACTACCCAAAAATGGCATTCGCTCTTGGCACACCAGGGGTGAGATTATCTCTGAAGTCAGAGTGAGCCTCTTCAGGCAGCAGAGGATTTTACACTCGCAACTCTGAGGTTCGGGCTCAATTTATCACATCTTGACTATGGTATCTTCTTTTCTGGGTGTGGCTCTAATTTTAGCTTTGTGCACCTTACATCTTCCTCTTTTTATGCAGAGTTTCCTGAATGAGGTTTGTTTAAAGACACGTTGAAATGCATGCATGCATGCAAAAAAAAAAAAATTCTGCACAAAAATTTGTTTGAAGTATGTTATGGTTAACATCCTTAAACAAATTCTGTTACATAGAGTTGGAGTTTCACTTGAAACAAAAAAATCAGTTTATTAATTAATTAAAATATTAATTTAATTTAAATTAATTAATCTTTGACAAAAATGTATATTTATAAATAAATTCTTATTTTATTGTGTTACTGCAATGTTTATTTTGCATGATTTATCTGTGCACATTATTAATGTTTTATCATGCACTCTTGTAATCTTTTATCAAAATTACTTCCTCTGTCTCTTGCAACGACATCTATTCTCTTCTCTGATGATGTGTCTCTCTGACAACCTGTCACCCATTCGAGATCACAGCAATAACAAATGACAATGATGAAAAGATCCAATCAATTTCCGATGGACTAAATTAAATCCCGCCCTACATTTTTTCTTGCTTGAGAAGCTTCACTGCAATATACATCAAAATAAAGAAAAGATAATCACTACTTCTGTTTCATGTAATCTTTAAATGATTTAATTAAGAGGATAGTTTACTTAAAAATGCTAACTCGATTCTCAAAAAGCTCTCAATGCAAATGCCATACCAAACCTGTATGAAAAAACTAAAACTAGTCAAATATACCAGTTTTAAATAAACCATTTTTTTCAAAATGTACAAATACAAAGACATGTAGAAACATTCATAAAAAAATATGTTTACAATGTTAATCACAAAATTACAGTAAATAAATGGTTTGCATTGGCAAGCTGCTTTTCTTAAACATTTGCCCTTTTTTAAATAATTTGAACAAAAACAAACTTATGACTGAATTTCAAGGCATGCATTTTTTATGCATGATGTCGACTATGATAATATTAAAAGTAGACAAATAAAGAAAGATCAGTTGAAGTATACATTTTTAATTATATTTTATATTTATACATGCAGTATTTATCGCACACAATTGCGCACTACTTGACAATTACTTTTAAATATGAATTACATTTTGAATGTCAATTGATGTCAGTTACTTAAGAATCATCCATTTTTTTATACACTGATAAATGATTTATTTCTTTATTTTACATTCCTATTCTGACATATTAATCTAAATTAACTGCTTATTCATAAATGGTAAAATACATTTTTCTTAGCACTACCCACTATTTTCACTCAAAATGGACATGATCCGTCTAATCAGTTTGATGCAGTTCAGATCAGTTCAGATTTCTAGTGATTATCGTCTTGTTGATTACAAAGACCGTCTCTGCATTTGATAAATCTAATCTCGTTATTATACATTACCATCACTCTGTTCTCCTATTTGATAACGTTCAGTGCTTTGCTACAAACTATATTGTTAAAAGCTCTATATAAATAAAAGTGATTGGTTGATTGTCGTGTCAAAAGGTGACTCACAGAACAAAGGTACCACACCAACTGTCAACAACAAACCAAGCGCTACTTTGACGGGGTTAAGCGACCCAATTATAAAGAGAGATAGAGAGAGAGAGAGTGATGAGAAGAAAAAAAATGCTATCTCTCTATTGTTTGGTCTCCTGAGTGCCTTTGAGAGAGCTGTGGAGAGAGGAGGACTAAGTATCCATTTAGCGCACAACGCCCAGACAGTGCAGGGGAAATAAGCGTGCCTTTCTGTCAGGAGTCAGAACAAGGGATTACATCACTCCAGACTTGAAAGCAGCAGACCCAGACAGCCACTCGATGAGAGACAAAAAGAGAATCTCTAACCAAGAGGAGGATGATGTAACTTGACACATTTATTGTATTCTGAGCAAAGGAGGAGCTCAAGGTAATTGCTAGCCAAAAAAAAAATTTAGCCATTTATGTTTGGTTGTGGGGAACAAAAGAAGCATCGTTTTAGGTTTAACGACACATCCTGTCATCCTGTTTATAATATCTGCTGATTAACAACTGCTCTTTAAAGGCAACTAGAAAAAAGGGAAATAACCAGCACGCTACCTATCTCGCACAGCCAGACACCAAATCAAATAATGCAGCCAGGGAGACTGATTACCACATGAGAGAGAGAGAGACCGCCAAAAATAGAGCTTTAATTTCATTAGAAATTAAGAATCATGTTTCTCAGCATCAGCAGAGTTTCAAGGCTGTCAGGAGATCTGGGCCGTGGAAAAGATCCGCACGAGTAACTGCCGGCCACATGGAGGTTAGCTGCAAAAATGCCCTATTTCAGCACAATGACGTAATCACTTATAGGCACAAAGGCTTGCTAAGTTCAGTGTGCCCTGACAGACCTGCGCACGGGCCGGACAGGAAGTAAAAGCACACAATAGGAAAGGGTGTGGGCACACCATCACTCATTGAGAGTAACAGAACGGGCAGTTGAGTCAGTGACTTCTATATGCAGACATCAATATTGCCTTTGTCATCCTTAAATATCAAGAAGCAGTTTGCATAAATGCATTAAGAAATTGCCCAATAAACTGCAGTTGAGTGAATCAGGAGTTATGATTTACAGCTTTAATATGATATAAAGAGGTTAAAAGTGGTCAGTCAGTACTTGGAAGGGAAAAATAAACTTTGGACGGAGTGTGACTGTAAAACTGCTTGGAATCATGAAGACAATATATAACAATCAAATGATCAATCAATCAATTTTAAAAAACTGTCTAAAAAGAAATATGCCCACTTTCACAGAAGAGAACAAGCAGATAGTAGAGTACTCTACTATAATTCAAAAGTGTCTGTAAAATATGATAATGTTTTTGAAAGAAGTCTCTTATGCCAAACAATTTTTTTGATGAAAAATACAATAAAAACAGTAATATTGTGAAGCAGTCTAGTATTACCATTTAAAAAGGTTATATTCTACTATAGTAGGTTTTAAAATTACATTTTTAAAACTTTGATGGGAAATTATTAGCAGCCATAACTCCCAACGCCAGCCATAAGGGTACATTTAAAAAAAAAATTGAAATGTATAAATAAGTTGAATAACTAGGTTTTCCATATAGTTTGTTACGATACTACAATATTTAGCCAAGATACTATCTAGAAATCTGGAATCTGAGGGTGCTAAAAAACTACTAAATATTTAGAAAATTGCATTTAAATTGCTCAAATGAAGCAATGCTTCTTAAGTTCTGATATGTATCTAGGGTAGGACATTTTCAAAATATATTCATGGAACATCTTAATATCCCAATGATTTTTGGCATATAACAAAAATCAATCATTGTTGGCTATCGTTACAAATTGACCTGTGCCGCCTGTGAAATGCATTTACTCAGCATTTAACACTGGAGAAAGAGCAGAAAATCTAAACCGTTTTTGTAGGCATTAGGTCAACTTCCTCTTTTGAGTCTTCTCTGTCTTTAACCGCAAAAGCAGAAATGGTTCTGCATAGGCTTAAGCAAACCTGCCAAAGTGGAAGTGAATGCTGATCAGATTCTAATTTTGAAATGTACTTATTCAGCCTTACTGCGTCGCTGGAGAACAGGCCCAACCACCTGTCATAGATTACATCTTCTGATGTGCAGGAAGCGCCAGACCCAGTGTTTTATGTTAAAAAATGCACACTCCCTAGTTTGTGTAAGTACATGTGCAGGATTAGGGTTTGTGTGTGTGTGTGTGTGTGTGTGGCGTGTTTCCAAAGCTAGAACACATCCCTGAAATGATTGTGGAGTTACTATGGAGGAAATCAGAGGTCTGAGAGCACTCAAACGTGTTATGTCACTCCAATTCAAAGGGACTGTGCCAGCGCTTGCAAAAGCTGCATTCCACTCTCTCATGTTAATTTCTGGCAGCTGGTGGAGCATGTCAGTGACAGCAGACAGCTACAATGAAAGAATCAAGGAAGAAAGTGTTGCAGAATGTGATGAAAAACATCCAAACATTAAGGAGGGAAATTTCTTGCCAAGAAGCAGGCACAATCTGTCAGGAGGTCGGCTGCAACCGAATGCATCAGAGTTGGAAAAGCACCTCTGGTCCAAACGTATGTTCCATAACCCCAGTCAAACCGCTAACCCGAAATGTTCAGTAATATATTAGAGGAAACAAATCAGAGTCAAGTCCAGGGAGGGCTCCGATCCACATCAGGCACGCCACAGCCCAGAAGCACGCATAGAGTTCATTCATCTTTTGCAAATGATACACGCTCACATTTCCTCCTCATTTCCCCTGCACATGGAAAGCCACTGGGAAAACCAAAGTCCATAGAACGAGATTGTAAAATGCATTCAGGTTAAAAGAAATATGGCTGTTCTGGATTTCATCACTTTCTATTGCTATTCTGCTAATACTGTATAACCACAGCCATATAAAGAACTGTTGAAGAACAGCCACTGAAAATCCCGTGAAAGTGTATGCAAAATAAATGAATAAATAAAGTGTCACGTTTCCATTTTTCCATAATACACAAGCCAAGAATACACGAACTTCATGTGGAATATTAATCATTATGATGATTATGAATCGCTACGCTGCTGCATTGAAGAATTTTCTACTTAATCAAAAATACAACTTACAATAAATATCTTTCTAAGTCTACGATGTAAAATATAGTCTTTGTTGTTGCTTTTTTATTATTATCTACAGATTCTTTTTTTGAGGCTGTTCTTGTTCTATCTGAGGGCAAAGATGTACAGATGTTGGTTGTGAATGAAAGCATACAAAGTAGAAGCAAAAACATATTCTCTTAATTTAGTGTTAGAGTTGCTTATGTCATTATTTTAACCTGTAAAAACAGCTTTAAAACAATTCCAATGGTTTGCTTTTGCTTTCCTAATTATTTTCACACACATTAGACCTAAAATTGAGGTCAATAGACACTTCTGTGGAATCATGCTGAGATGAAGCATGAAGTGTGAGGCATCTTTTTTTTTCTTTTTGAGCATGCAGCTCCAATCTGTGAAATTATTTCCAGATTGCATCTCTGCAAGTGCCAATGGGCTCATACCTGCCTGCTGCCCCCAACTGTCCAGCGGCCGCCACTACAAATAGGAAAACTAACACAGTGACATCATGGCAAACAGGACAATGAAGAAAAAATGAACATGTTCGATCTATCTATATTGGTTAGTACTGTAATTTCTAAAAATATAAAGCTTTTTCTCAACCTTTCCAGACCGTTTCCTATAACTTAAAGGTTAGGGGGTTGGTAAAATTGTAAAAAAAATTGTCTTAATTTAATGAAAAATGCAGTAATACAGCAATATTGTGAAATATATACTTTTCTAGTTTACATATAGATTTTAAATGGTAATTTATTAATGTTGTGCTACTTTATATTTTTGTGGAAACCATGATAATAGACTTCTTTAAATAAATAAATATAATCTTACTTGCCCCAAAATATGGAATGATTGTATATGTGATCTGGGCTATGTTGTATTTTAAAAATTACACAAATGTGAGCAATCTACTCTGGACAATCAGCTCTGTCATAAATCAGTCCCAAAGGCACTTTTTAAAAATATGAAGAAGCCAAATATATAAAGTACACTTCTGCTAGATGACTCATTTACTTAAAATTATGAATACAAAAACAAAGAATATAGATTCTGTAAGGTCACAAAAGGTTACAAAACCTTTGTATAATAAATGATAATGATCACGATAATGATAATATGTTCTAGGCAAACATAGATGTACGCAGAAAAGAAAAGAAGTCACAAATGAAAAACACAGCCCACTACAAATGAAAGATCAGAAGGGTTTAAGGAATTTCAAGAAATGGCTGTAATATGTCTCCAAGGAGCAGTGTTTTTCTGAACACATGGGTTTTCTCACAGTAAAACCAGTCAAGACACAAAACTGAATAACACTTAAAAGAATCCAAAAAGCCACGTCTTGTTGAAGTGGCTTTAAAATAACTATGATTTGACAGAAGCAGCAGTTAAATGAGAGCCTACATTGACTTTAGCCTGCCAAACAATAAATCAACATAATCTCTATGGAAAAAAAAAATCTTATCTCCAACTCTGAATTGGTATTCAAGAAGAAAACTGGCCAACAATTTGTGTGTGATTTTTTTGATTTGACATTTTTTCACATCTTATGGGCCTCTTATAGTTTCGACCCTCTTCTTTCATTCATTTATGTGGAGTCCAGTGCAACTGCACTGTGACATTAATCACATGGCCTCCATCTCCATCCAGACCACTTCAGATTAATTTTTCAGCTGCTCCAGCGCAGCTGTTTCATAGCGTATCAACGGTGTAGAGACCCATCCGCCTCTGCCCTCCTTCTGCTGCTTTGTGCGTGACACCACAACCATTTAGAGTGCCGTTTTTTCACTAGCGGCTCCTCCACCATTTTCAGCTGTCTCATTTCATTTTTCATTCATCCCTTAATTTGCGATGCAGCTCTTTTTCTGAGCCTGTGACTTTCTCCTCACACCCTGCATTATTCACAGTTTCTCAGAAGCTTCAAAACCCAGAAGGCCCAGACCTGACTCTTCCATTTCCATATTTCTACCTAAGGACTTATGTTTTACCATTTCAAACACGTCATACTGAGAATACCAATTTGGACCTTGATGCTAACTTGCAGCCGTGAGGCAGCTGGAAAACAGTTTAAGATGATGACATGGGGTCTCTGAAGCCCACCGGCCCAAGGAGAGTCCAAATGGATGTAAAGGAGAGGTGAATGTGTGTATTAGAAAGCAGATCTGAGATTATTGAACATGCAATGTAGCAAATTATTTAGCCCCCCTGTTATGGTAAACAACTGTGTACAAATTTGGTATTGGGTTTGACACTATAAAAAATTTAAGATTTGTGTAAAAACAGAAAGAACAAAACATTTTAAGGGAAAATGTCAACTATATGATTCAACCTTGAGTAGAATGTGAGTCATAAAATTAATACATTTCCATGTATCTCACATTCTAGTTCTTTACAAAGTACAAAGTGTAGATTTTTGGCAAATTACACTAAAAAAAGGGGGGATCAAAGTCCAAAACTGGGTAAAATGTATTAGGAATTTAGGATATTAAGACATATCCAAACCAACATAGGAGATGACCTTTGACCTTTAGCAAAGCTGATTGTGTGTCCTACTTTTATCTTTCATTCCAGCAGGTCCAGGCAAGCACAAAATACTAAGGGCCAGATTTACTATTGGCTTTCACCAGTGCAAAACCTCATTAGACGTTTAAAAAAACTACTGTCAGGATTACTAATGATATGCGGTGAGAAAACTGCTCTGAAAAGACATTTGTATGAGTTTCCCTTTTGATCTGTAAATTTATGGGAGAGGAGTATTTAAATGAATCACACATTGTGATTTACTAAGATTTGTGTTCGTCAATTCACTGACATTCGCGGCATTATTTAACGCCCCCCAAAAAACTGCACCCATCTTGGTAGATTGTTCTGGTTATTATGGAAACGAGATGCTTCTGTGATCCCCAATGTGCGAATTGTCAGAAAATCACCTACAAAATCTTTCTCTCCTATCCACGCTTCTACAGAAATGCACTCTAAGGGACCATTCCCACCAAGCACAATAACTATAAAGATAGCGATAAAAGATATAGTTTTAAAAATCATTCTCAATATTAAAGAGTAGCAAAGTTGACACCACAACTTTAACGATAAAGGCACAGAGAAACAATATCGCTGGAATCACTTCCAAAACAACTTTCCAGCTGATGAATGATACAAACATCGACAGCCAATGAGAATCCATCCTGCTATCAGGAGCTTAAAATTTTAAATGGCAGATGAGCACGTGCGTACAATAAACAGACAATATTGTTCGCTGTTGTGAACACTAATATATTTATCTTTATAATTATCATTCTAGGTGTGAACAGGGCTTAAAGCTAATTTGCCCTGTTTAGTAAAACTAAGAAACAGATTTAATTATGAATTTATTTGCTGTCATTTAGTTTCTGTAACTAAAAATACATCTGTCCGCTGCAGTTAAGGAAATATTTCTTTATTAAGAATGTTAAATCTATTATATTTTATTATATAAAATAACAAAGTGCTACTTCATGGGAATACTTGAAACAAAGGCTGACTGCAAAACCAAAAGTCACATTACATTTTAAGGCCAACATGTGTGTGCACAGTATATGTGTTTGCGGCAGTGTGGTAATGTACTCACAAGATCCCACATCTCCTTGCAGCTGAAGTATCTGGGGTACTGGCATGGTTAAAACCACAATGTCAAACCGCTCTGGCATTCCCTCCTTGCGACACACTTCCCAGCCAGTGTCTTTCCGGTGAATGTGAGTGACATGTCGGTCGTAGAGCACCTCTGCTCCTGCTTGAGTGCGGAGGAGCACATTTGGCAATGTTGCACATAGCACAACAAGTAAAAGGAGACAAAAAGGAAAAGCAGGGAAAGAAAGAAATGCAAAGAAAGTCAGACAGAAAGGAAAGGTCAGATTATGAATCACTGAGAAGTTAAGATTTGGTTTATTGCACATGCAAATAGTTCTACATTATCTCCAATATAAGAGCTATGGTCAAAAGAAAACCAATCCCACAGTTAGAAAAAGGCCTATTCCTAACACATCACAAAAGGCATAAGGTGACAGAACAATGTTGACAGCAGTTTATGATATCAATTTCAGGGCAATGGGGATAAACAGAGTGCAAATATACATAATTCACTTTTCATGTGAATCCCTTACTGTTTTGCTGATCTTTAAAAAAACCTGTTGTTTCTCAACGTTGCTGCACACATTAAAGCAGTTCCATCTGACTGCAGCTTTTTGTTCTTAGTTCCAGCACAAGCACAATATCAAAACATCCTGAACTGTTTTTAAAGACTCAGTCAGATTATTGACTAAGAGTTGTGATCTCTGAGTTCATAAATCAGCCTGCACGATCTGGCCAAATTCTTCTGCGCTCTCTCTAGGAAATCAGACATATTTCTAGAAAGGTAACGTTTAGAAGGAACAACAGCTGGATGACTCAGGTCTTGCTGACCCAAAAATAATTTTTCTGGCAGCACATTTCTGTCATTAAACAGCTGATGAAAAACAGCTGCTTTATGAACAGCGATAAAATCGGTTATTAAATCCGTCTTGCTTCTCTGATTGTGTAAATATATAAAAAGCATTTCTGTGTGAAATTGCCCTGATGGAAAACACTGCAGCAAATGTTATTTTTGCTATTTTAATACACGTTTTAAATAAAACGTAGACATTTTATTATAAAAAAAAACAACTGCCTAGTATTTTTGATGGAAAACAGTTTGCATGGCTTCAAAGCCTATTATGCTCTTCTCTTATTTAATTAAAGTACTGCAAATCCATTAAAAGTAACTTAAATTAACTATTTATATTTTAATATAATGTCATTAAATGCCTCCTGGCTGAATATGTATTAATTTAATAATCATAAAAATTATTAATCATATTAAGTATAGTACCAATCTATTAAAATATTTACTGATCGATAACTCTGATATAAAATTTTAATTAAACTTTATTTGGAGTATTACTTGTGCACAATGCATACTTCTTATAAATGAGCCTAAATGTGTGTTTATGTCACATTTAATTAGGATTGTGTAGTATTGCCCTTTTAAATGCAAACTATTTAAAGTGTACCTAAAGTATACTTGCAATAGTTCCACTTTAGCACATATACCAAGCATGTCTTTAATTAGAGTTCAGCACTACTTCCGCACAATTAAAGTGCATTAAGTACAAAATTTGTTCTTCCAATTTAGCAGACTTTAAGTAATACCAGTTTAAATATACTAAAAGTACAATTGGATGGCATTTTATTTAAGTACATAAATATAAAATTATATTTGTAGTATACAGAGTATGCAATTAATGTAATTCAAATTCAGAGTATATTTATTTTTCACTGGGGTTTGAACAGTAGTGTATTTCAGTATGACTTAAATCAAAACCAGAAGAAGAAAATCTGAAGAAATAGTTAAACACAAATGATCTACCTGACTCTTTGAGATAGTGTTTGACAATGGAGTTCACTCCACGTGGTGTCACATAGTTCACAATTTCTTCTTGCTTTAACATCATGCCTTCAACAGGAGCAACGAGAGGTTTTAAAATGTCTTGTGCCAAGAGTTCTTCATAAAAACTAAAAATACAAAAAAATCATTAGGTCACTACAAGACCCAAATATTTATTTTCACATAGTTAAAGTGAAAAAAACAAAACAACAACAACAAAAACCTTTATAATTTTAAACTTATAAAATGAGACAGACACTATAACAGAAAAGATATAGTTCAGAGAAGTAGCCTACCTGCTGTGAATACGAGCATAGTACGGTGTGGCACTTATATACTGAGCACCAAGATCAACTGTGCATAAAGTATCATCTGGACTTCTGCTTGTGGACATTCTCCCCCCTATGACATAAATGCAAAAAAACTTCATCTTTTCAAAATATATCCAGGTCAAACCAACATGACACATATAATTATGGTTTTTCATATATACTATGATTTAGTATCAATGTAAATACATAAAACATCAGTAATTTCACCACTACTGCGTCATGGTCTTGGGATATTTGTACATCTCATTAGCCCTTGTAAAAAATGTATATAGGCATGCAGTACATAGAGGCCTACGGTACAGTTGCACTGGTCAATATAAAATTCTTTCAAGCGAGTTAAAAAAAACTTGTCACACTTTGTCTATGATAAACCTAATTTATAATCTATAGCCAATTTAGTATGAATAATATACAAAAACGCAAATTCACTGCAGTAAAAATGCTTATGAAAAAAATGTGTAGGCCTGTATGTTGGGGATTATTCTTGCTTGTGTGGTTTTTTTTGTTTTGTAAATACAGATTTAGAAACTAGATATGTTGCAAAACCAAACTGTTTTTTTTAATGTGAAACAAAAATCCTTAATCTTCTGTTTAACATATCAGATGTTCTCTATGCATGTTGATTTATGTTTAAATGTGAAGAAATTTCTAAATTTAGCCTGTTAAAAAAGATGTGTCTTTAAGACATGAATTAAACTGCTGGATATGAAAGACTTTTGAACTGACTTTGAATTAACAAATATTTTTTATGAATGACATGAAGGTGAATTTATCTGATTTAATTTTTTATGTACAACCCTTCAACATACGCTGTGTCAATAAAAAAACATAACGCCTGAAACTGTTTTATAATGAAGCAGAAGTTACGTATATGCTGAAGTGTCATATATGCTTATTTTCTGCTCACCTTCCTCCTTCATAGATCAGCAGGTCATCGGTTTACAACAGCGTTGAGAGTTTTGAATGCCATAATGAATGACAGTTGTATATACCACCAATTCAATGAGGAAAATGCAGGAGACACACTCCAGTGTTTCACATCAGTAACTTACATACAACAAACATTCTATGAGTGAAAAAAGATAAAATGCTAACCTGCACCCCGAGATTTGTCCCACACAACTATATTTACTTTGTTTGGCAGCTCCCTTCGCAGCAGACAGGCACATAAGCTGCCTGTAAGTCCAGCACCAACTATTAGAACTCGAGACATTTTTAGAAAAGGTAAATAAACGACTCCTTATGTAAAATAGCAACGCGATCTTGCTCGTTTGAATGTCACATAATTCCACCCTGTCTCTTTAAGAACTTTGAAAAGTTTGAGTTGGCCAACCAAAACATTCCCTTCGTTTTTCAATATGTGATTAATATGTATGCGCGCAACATACAAATAATAATAATATAAGGTTATATGTAAAAATGTACAGGTACATTGAAGACAGGGTACGAACTCCAATGCATTTATAAATTCTTCGTTGCATTTACAGCAATTTAAAATATTTATTACTATAACCTACAGTTGTCCCAGGGACCAGTGCAATGTACACATTATCAATAATTTAAAGTAACCTAATGACGACGTCAGTTTGACCAACATTTGAATAACAGTGGAGTACTTAAATCAGGAAGAAAGCAGCTATTAACGTTACATGAATCACGCTTCTTCAGGAGGGCGACTGATTGATTAAAGGCGTTTAAGAACAGTGATCAGGTCATGATGTCATTGTCAGCTGATGTTAAAGCATTTTCATTGCTATCAGTGCGGTCAACTAAGGATCTACGCTTTTGATTTCGGTAACGTTACGCTGCTATGGAGGTCTCAACCGAACTTGGGTGAGTTTCACTAAATGAGCTTGCTTTTCCCCCAGATGCTTATAACTATATAATAATCACACTCCATTAAATTAGTTTCATTACCTTAATCTCAATCAGCTCAAAACGAGCATGTTTATTAACGTGCTGGAAGGAATTACGTTGTGACGACTCATTGAATTAGGAATTTACTGTATGATGAAGTGTGTTACGAAAAGGCACGAAGCTACGTATAATTAACGTACAGTGATTTATGCGTTTTGTTTGCACCGACTCACTTTCGTGCGTTTGTTATTACAGTATGTCAAATACTGTCTACCTGTTACTATTCTGTCATTCAAAACAAGTCTGATGTGCTACGTGAACTGCTTTCGTTTTGTGAAAACGCAGGGTTGTAGAATTAAGTTAAGTATTTAAACATTGCTTTAACAACAATGTGCGTAAATACATTGGCGACAAATATATTTTATGTAGTAGACTTTATTTTTGGTGGGATAAAATGTTCCAAACATATTTGTGTATTTGCTTTTTGGTCTCGTATAACTTTATCCTAATACAGCACGTTAGTGATGTTCAGCAATGTTTGTTTTGCAGCTTGTTTTATCTGAACAAACAAAGCTTTAGATACACTGACCTTGTATTTTCATGTACCCTTACTCTACAGTGACGTGTTATACGTTGAGCAACACTAAACAATCTATTGTTTAGAAACCTTTAGGACTGCTGAAGATTAGCACAGTTTTGATTTTGATTTTGGCCCTGTATGCTAAATCTCTGTTTGTGAATGTTTGACAGAAAGATGTCATGGCTGGTGTTGTCTCTGCTTACATTTGGGCTCGTTCAGTGCGAGCGACCTTTTGAGGACAAGGCAGGACTGGACCCTGAAGTAAATATGAACATTGTAAGTAGCCAGTAGTTACATTTAACATGTACTAAGTTGCAACGAGTGTTCTTTATTACTGTCCAACAAACTGTCAATGAGTAATAAAACACCTGCAAATAAATTCAGGTAAATTGGGTCACATTTGCTATTTAGCTATTGCAATGACATCCATTAAAGTCAGTCAGCAACATACATATACTGTTAATCTGCTATGGGTACAGTGCTGATTACTTTGTTAAAATGCAGTCACTGAATTGTAATATAGTGTGAATAATGACCTCAAGCTTAGCAGAAAAACATTTAATCCAGAGATAAAGAAGCTAAGAAAAAAATATGCAATGTGGTGGAGATGTTGTTATTTAAATGGCCAAAAATAAAATGAAATTCTGATAGCTTGCAATGTAGTGATTTTTATAACAGCATAACAGACATACATAAAATGTACCATGTAGACATTAATGTCTTATTCTAGCTTTAACTGACCTTATAAATGTCATGTCTTATTAAATGAACTTTGCACTAAATTTGTAATATTATTTCCAGTTCTCTGTTTTGTCACATGCTCTATAGAGAAGAAATAATACATTTGCACTTGTTGTCCCGTGACTTGATGCAATTTAATTGTGCAGAAGTAGTGCTCAAGACCAATATAATATACTATAATAATAGTGGAGCTAATAAAAGTATACTTTTCTTGCATTTAAGGACAGATATTTGAAATTATACAATCCTTATAAATTGGGATAGTACACATTTTAGGCTTAATATTAAGAAATGTAAAAGTGTAATGTACAATAAATAAATAATTTTATCTTAACTCTTAAGTGAGATAAGAAATGTTAAGTAAAATTAGCTGCAATGTGCAATAAAGAAATAATTTCATATAAAAGTGGTATGCCAATAAATATTTTATGTTAACAGTATACTTATTATTTTCATAATTGTGTGAATTATGGCATTTATTTATTAATTTTTTACTAGGGTTAGATCTCGGTTCATAGGTTTTTCAAATAATATATATTTTTTCAGTATGTGAAACAGGCAAGAGAAACATAATTCACCAGTTCAGCTATTTTTATTTTTCATAATTGACATCAGACAGCTTTATGTAACATATTTTCCCACGGACTCTGAAAGGAAATTGTACTCTAAATGACATTTGTGCACTTTCATGTGCGGTTAGATAATGGAACTAGATGTCTTGGTTTAAATAATGATATCTCATAATTATTGTTTGACAATTTGCACAGGTCAAGTAACCAAATGCACAAATACTGATAAGACAAATGCTGATAAGACAGTGATTTGTTGGTTTTAATACAATAACTGGTTTTTATACAAACGTTTCCCTTACTGTACTTGCTTTAACAAGGAGACTACTGAGCTTTCAAAATTTGTTACCCAAAAATGTTAAATCTATTGTTATTTTTATATGCGACCCTGTGAAAACCACCCTAAAGTCATTTTTTCATTTACAGTTACTCTACATAAAATCATCCTTCATAAGCTAAAGAACATTCTGTGATAATGTATGACCATATCAGAGATTGGAATTATACTGAAATTAATAGATGAAATCAACCCTTGAAGCTTGTTAGGTCAAAATTTGATTTTGAGACTTTAGCCTGGATTTCACATACAGGGTCACATATTTTGAAAAAAAAAGAATTTTTATTTTTGGGTGCACCTTCCATTTAAAGTCATGATGTCACAGAATAAGCAACTGATCACATTTGGATGTGATGTGTACCTCAGTAAAAATAATTCATATTAGAAAAGAAAACATCTGGGCAGGGGCTTGGTTATGTCCATCAGTTGTTAATTGGATGGAGGCAGGTCTGAATGTGAGCTTGCAGGCAATTAAAAGTAATTGAAAGGGTTTAACAGAATGGCTGAAGAAGTTTATACATAATGAAAAGATTTACTGGGGAAAAAAACTAAACAATAAAAAAAATAATAAATAAGTGAAGTGTGTACTGTAGCCTAATTTTTAAAGCATGTTAAAGGACCTTTTAGTTATGCGATGTTTGTATGATTATGTTGTTTATGTTCAGATCAAACCAAAGAACATATACACATACATTGTTTATGTATGTGATACTCTCCAAAATGACACTCTAGCGCAGGGGTAGGCAACGTCGGTCCTGGAGTGCCAATGTCCTGCAGGGTTTCACTCCAACCCTAATCAAACACACCTGAA